>JAQHUG010000112.1:107739-118822 GCA_028555095.1 Dicrostonyx torquatus
GTAACCCAGACACAGAAAGACAGTTATCACATGTACTCACTCATTAGTGGATTTTAAACATAAAGCAAAGAAAGCCAGCCTACAAACCCACAATCCCAGACAACAATGAGGATGCTAAGAGAGACTTACACAGATCTAGTCTACATGGGAAGTAGAAAGTATAAAAAGACAAGATCTCCTGAGTAAATTGGGAGCATGGGAACCTTGTGGGAGGGTTGAAAGGGAGAGAGGAGAGGCAGGAAGGGGAGCAGAGAAAAATGTAGAGCTCAATAAATATCAATAAAAAATGCAAAAATATATTTAACTTAATACAAACATTTGTTTTGTAAACCAGTACCCATAAAGAATTATGATTTGTTACATGTTTTGACTAGAATAATTAGAATTTACTGTAACCTGAGACTATATTATATATGTATGCATGTAGTTTTAAGATACAGCCATGTTATGATTCAGCTTAAAACAACACTTTTAGCACCCCACTGTTGCTCCTACTGAAACATGCTCCAGAAGCTCAGTAAGTGATCACACCTTTGATCTGGTGTTACAGATGAGGTCTCTTATGATAGTGCAACAGAGAATTTAGGTTATGAGACACATAAATACTTTATGCTTACTGGTTAGCATAGCTTACTTAAAAAAATTTCCCAGGGAGCCATGAGCCATAATTTTGTAGATTTTTATCTAGGTTTGTCTGTCATATGCATTCCTAAGCTAAAAACATCTTGCTTAAAACAAGTATTCCAAGAAAGGGAACTGGATCTCTGGATGAGTTGCTTCATTCTCATCCTTGAAACAAAGAAGTGCTAAGAATGCTGAAGATGTGTAGATTTGCCCTATGTAGTTTGGGAGGCAGGTAGAAATGTAAGGAATATGCATTTCATTTTGCTCTATAAAAGCCTTTTGAAAGTTGTTCTGTCTCTAGGTGTATGCTTCCAAAAAACTGCTATTATGAATTCATTCAAACTTAGTGGCCTTCCACTTCAGGTATCTTTTGGACAAATCTGATTTATAGTGAAGGATAGATTGGGTTGGCTTGGTTTGGTTTTTGGTTTTTTGAGACAGGGTTCCTTTGTGTACCAAAGTCAGTCCTAGAACTAACTTTGTAGACCAGGCTAGCCCCAAACTCACAGAGATCTGCCTAGCGCTGCCTCTCAAGTGCTGAGATTTAAAGGAGTGCACCACCACTGTTCAGCCTGACAGTATTGTTTTCTAAACTAATATATTTAATTCTACTTAACTATTTTATCAGGTTATTTGTGATTTCATTATTATTTTTCCTCCAGTTTAAAATTCTTAATGTGCCCATGTCGTCCCAACTTGCTGCAAATCATTGGAACCAGCAACAAGCAGAACAAGAGGAGAGGATGAGAATGAAAAAGCTCACATTAGATATCAATGAACGACAAGAGCAAGAAGATTATCAAGGTATAAAATAATTTATAGCCCATAGACTTCCAGTGACATCACTCTGGAGACTTAAGGCAGTAGGGTCACCATACATTTAAGGACAACCTGGGCTACATAGTAAGCCTCTATCTCAGCCGAGCGGTGGTGACGCACACCTTTAATCCCAGCACTCGGGAGGCAGAGTCAGGCGGATCTTTGTGAGTTTGAGGTCAGCCTGGTCTACAAGAGCTAGTTCCAGGACAGGCTCCAGAGCTACAGAGAAACCCTGTCTCGAAAAACCAAAAAAAAAAAAAAAAAAAAAAAAAAGACTCTATCTCAAGAAAAGAAACAATTTAGAGGAGGTGGAAAGATGACTTAGCAGTAAAGAGCACATACTTCCAGAGGACCTGAGTTTGATTCCCAGAAACTATATCTGGAGGCTGACAAACTGCCTGTAACTCCAACTCCAGGGGACCAACTCCTCTGGTTTCCCTTGGCATTCATGTGCACATACTCATATACATACACAATTAAAATTAAATGTTTTTATGATTTTTCAAGACAGAGTTTCTCTATGTAGCCATATCTTGAAATTTGCTCTGTAGACCAGGCTGGCCTCAAACTCACAGAGATCCTCTTGCCTCTGCCTTCCAAGTGCTGGGATTAAAGGTGTGCACCACCACCACCTGGCTGTAAATAAATCTTTAAAAAAAAAAAAATAGTGTTTACTATGCAAACATAAGTACTTGAGTTCCCAGCACCCACATTTTAAAAAAAAAAAAAAAAAAACATGTGTGATTAATGTTTGTAATCCCAATGTTGGAGAGGCAGATTTCTGGGGCTTGCTGGCCAGCCAACCTCAAGTAATAGGCAAGGCCCAAGTCCCAGTGAGAGACCATGTTGAAAAACAGGATGGACAGTGCCTGAGGAAAAAAAAAAAATCTGTATATTATCCTAGCTATCAAAGTTGTTATTTCTTTTACCTTTTCATGCTTTCAATACTTCATAATCATTAGCCTATATGTTTTTTGAAAGTTGCTAACTACATATAAACACCAATGAACTTGATCTCCCTGGTTGGTTTTTTGTGCATTTGTAGAAGTATATATTTACAAGAGTTAACAGTATTTTTCTCTTTACTCCTAATCATAGAAATGTTGCAGTCTCTTGCACAACGCCCAGCTCCAGCAAACACCAATCGTGAGCGGCGGCCTCGTTACCAACATCCAAAGGGAGCACCTAATGCAGACCTAATCTTTAAGACTGGTGGGAGGTAAACAGCCTTCACTTGATTCCTCCTCACAAGGGTTCCTGTCTTTGTGGAAAATTGAGTTTGGGATTAGCCTGTTACATTACTGCTAAACATACAAAATAGTTTTAAGAGTTTGAAGTCAGGGATTGTGATGCCTCCAGAAGTTCCTTTATTGTTCAGGATGGTTTTGGCTATCCTGGGTTTTTTGCTTTTCCATATGAAGATGAGTATTGTTCTTTCAAGGTCTGTGAAGAATTTGCTGGGATTTTGATGGGCATTGCGTTGAATCAGTAGATTGCTTTTGGTAAGATTGCCATTTTTACTATGCTAATTCTACCTACCCAAGAGCATGGGAGATCTTTCCACTTTCTGGTATCTTCATCAATTTCTTTCTTCAAAGATTTAAAGCTCTTGTCATACAGGTCTTTCACTTGTTTGGTTAGAGTTACTCCAAGATATTTTGTGTTATTTGTGGCTATTGTTAAGGGTGATGTTTCTCTGATTTCTTTCTCAGCCCATTTATCATCTGTATAAAGGAGGGCTACTAATTTTTTTTGCATTAATATCTTGAAATTTGCAGGCAAATGGATGGATCTAGAAAAAACATATTGAGTGAGGTAACGCAGACACAGAAAGACAAATATAATATGTACTCATTCATAAGTGGCTTTTAGACTTAAAGCAAAGGAAAACCAGCCTATAGTCCACAACCCCACAGAACCTAGATAACAAAGAAGACCCTAAGACATGTATCTACATAGGAAGGACAAAAAGACAAGATCTCCTGAGTAAATTGGAAGCATAGGGGTCGCTGGAGAGGGTAGAAGGGCAGAGGGGAAGAAAAGAGGAGAGCAGAAAAAAATGTATAGCTCAAGAAATAAAAAAAAAATTTAAAAAAGCAAAAAAAAAAAAGAGAGGCAATGAAAAATATTAGTTTCCTGCCTGTTCCCTTTCTTTAAAGTAGCTTAAAGTGTATGTTGTAGTATTAATATCACTTGAATAAAATCATCAGAAACCAGAACTGTTAGACTGTTTTGACACTTAATAATATTGACATCTCCATTTGGTAGGTTAACTTCTCAGGTGTTCTTGTCAATATCCAAGACTTTCTCAACTAAAATAATGTCTTTTTTTAATCATTCTTTTATGTTGGGTTGCCAAAAAGTAGAAGAAAACAGTGTCCATACCCTCAAGGCTAGAGTCTAATGGAAAATGAATTTACGAGTACTTGAAAGTTAGTTCTGCACTATTTTGGTTTGGGGTTTGTTTGGGTTTTTGTTTTTTGTTTTTGTTTGTTTGTTTGTTTTGGGTGGGGGTTGTTCAAGATAGGGTGTCTCTGTGTAGCCCTTGATGCCCTAGAGCTCGTTGTAGACTGGGCTTACCTTGAACTCAGATATGTCTGCTTTTGCTTCCCAAGTGCTGGGATTAAAGGCGTGCAACACAACACTCATCTTAGTCATTTAAAAACAAAGAATTATTGAAATACAAAGTATTTCCTAGGAAGTAGGAAACAGATAAAATATGGGGAAATAGATACCTAAATATATAAATGTATATATAAACACGTGTGTGTACCTTTTTTTAAATTTCATGTGCATTACTGTTTAGCCTACATGTATGTCTTTGAGGCTTTCAGATCCCCTCCAACTGGAGTTACAGACAGTTGTGAGCTGCCATGTGGGTGCTGGGAATTGAACCCCAATCCTCTAGAAGAGCTGTCAGTGCTCTTAACCACTGTGCCATCTCTCCAGCCCCGTTTATGTATTTCTTTGTCTGCTGATGGTGTTACATGGTTGTCTTTCCAAAATTCTTTGTTGCGGAGTAGAAGTGCTGCACACCTTTAATCCCAGCACTGGGGAGGCAGAGGCAGGCAGATCTCTGTGAGTTTGAGGCCAGCCCTGTCTACAGAGCTAGTTCCAGGATAGTCTCCAAAGCTACACCAAGAAACCCCGTCTCAAAAAACCAAAATTCTTTGTTAACATTCTCTCATTTCCCTTTGAATTCCCAATTGAAAGAGGTTGCCTTGTTTGTTTTTCATTTCCTCAAAGTAAGGCTATGACTTACCATTCTCATTTCACTGAAGCTTCACTTGGAACCCTTCCTGGCTCTTGAGTATTGTCTTAGTCACCCTCACAGTATAGGCTTTGTTCATATTTTAAGGCCTGCCTTGGTATTCTTAGGACTTTCCTAAGTAAATAAAGATATGCTGCCATGACTCTGTTCTACAGAGCAGTTTCTACTTAATTACCCGTAAGCTTGTCTCCATTCCCCCAGGGGATTACTGTAGAGGTAAGGACTGTGTTTTATCTTTCCTTGTATCTCCTACGTGGCACTTACAGAAGTGACATCTAACAGCTCAATTAGTTGAATAGACAAAGGAACTTTTTTTGTTTTGGTTTGGTTTTTCTCTGTATAATAGTCCTACCTATCCTGAACTCACTTTGTAGACCAGGCTGACCTCAAACTCACTGAGATCTGCCTGCCTCTGCCTCCCAAGTGCTAGGATTAAAGGTGTGTGCCACCACTGCCCAGCTGACAAAGGGACTTCTTTACAGTCTATGTTTAATCACTTAATTTTCTTTTCCAAGTCTCCTCCAAGCTCATTCCTGTATCCTTTCTTTGTGAGAGTCGTAGTTCTTCAGCTAACTTCTTTGGCCTGTTTTTATCTGAAATCAAAACTTAAAAAAAGGAAAAGAAAACCCTAACTTATCCATTGCCTTAGTTAGGGTTTCTATTGCTGTGACAAAACACCATGACCAAAAAGCAAGTTGGAGAGGAAAGGGTTTATTCAGCTCACACTTCTGTTCATCACCAAAGGAAGTCAGGACAGAACTTAAACAGGATAGAATCCTGGACGCAGGAGCTGATGCAGAGTCCATGGTAGGGTACTGCTTACTAGCGTATTTCCCATGGCTCGCTCAGCCTGCTTATAAACCCCAGGACCATTAGCCACCATGGGCTGGATCCTCCTTCATCAATGACTAATTGAGAAAATACCTTACAACAGGATCTCTAGCTTGTGTCAAGTTGACACACAAAACCAGCCAGTACAACTGATTGACTTGTTGACTTGACACAGAAACAAGCTTGACAACAAGCCACAGCCCTTACTTTGTTTATCCCCAAAATCTCATATTAAAAACATAAATAACTTTAAAAGTCCCACAATCTTTACAAATACAAAAGCATTAAAATTTCAATTTCTTTAAAATAGCCAATCTCTTAAACTTCAGAATCTCTTAAAAGTTCAGTTTTTCAGCTGTGGGCTCCTGTAAAAATCAAAATTAAATACTTTCTTATTTGAAGAAGGAAGAACCAGGACACAGTCACAATCAAACCAAAGCAAAACCGAACTCCAACTGTGTGAGCTAAACAACATTGAATGTGTAGGATCCACTCGAGGATCCTTTGGGCTCCTCCAAAGGACTTGGACCACTTCTTATGCTCTGCCCTCTGCAACACACACAGCTGACTTTACTGCTGCTGCTGTCCTTGGTGGTCGTTCCATGGAACTGTTATCTCCAAATTGCTGGGGTCCTCTGTTTCAACTGGGCTGCCCTTTCACCAATAACCTCATCAGCTCTGTTCATGGTGCCAAGCCTCAGCTTCTCATGACCCCTTCATTTCTGGGTCTTCAACTACTACTGTGTCTGTACCTTCACTAATGGCCTCTCCTGACTTCTCACAGTGCCAAGCCTCAGCTGCTCTCCCTTCATGCCATCAAAACCAGTGCCACCTGGGTGACTTTTAACTCTACCAAATCTACTGCTAGCTCGAGGCGCAACCTTGGCCACCTCTAGAACACAGCTTCTGTGTACTGACTCTGTGGGAACACTTCCCAGAAGATTTCACCTTAGCGAAGCTGATTGCTTCTTAATCACTGCTAACTTCTCAGCTCCAGCTGATCATCATGGAGTATCCCAGCAAAGCAAAGGTTTCACTTCAGCAGTTCTGCTGTCTTGTTAATCCCACTTCAACCTAAGCAGAACCACAGACTCTTAAAGCAAATAGTCCTGATTGAGTTTTTAAATATCCCTCTGAAATTTCACAAACCAGGCCTCCATCCTCTGCACTTCTCTCAGCATTCTTCCAAGCTCGTACAGTCCATCCCACTTAGCTCTCAACACTTATCGAGGCGTCTCTAACCCAAAGTTCTAAAGTCCTTCCACAAGCCTTCCAAACCACTGTCAGGTCTGTCACGGCAATACCCCACTTCGCTGGTACCAACATGTTTTAGTTAGGGTTTCTGTTGTTGCAACGAAACACCATGACCAAAAGCAAGTTGGGGAGGAAAAGGGTTTATTAGGATTACAGTTCCATATTGCTGTTCATTACAAAAGGAAGTGAGGGCAGGAACTCAAGCAGGATAGAATCCTGGAGGAAGGAGCTGATGCATGGGCCATGGAAAGGTGCTATTTACAGGTTTGTTTATCACAGCTTGCTCAACCTGCTTTCTTTCTTTTTTGTTTTAATTAAATCACTGCTTGGCCTATTAGCTTCTTATTGGCTAACTCTTACATATTAATTTAACTCATTTCTATTAATCTGTATATCACCATGAGGTTGTGGCATACCAGCAGAGTTTCAGCATGTCTATCTCCAGTGGCTCCATGGCTCTCAGACTCCGCCCTCCTCCCATGATACAGGCCAAGCTAGTTCTTTATTCATTAACCAATAAAAGCAACACATAGACAGAAGGACCTCCCAAACCATTAATAAACCCATAATGGGGAGCTAGCTGTGTACTGTCAGCCTGCTTTCTTATAGAACCCAGGACCACCAGCCCAGGGATTACACCTCCCACAATGAGCTGGGCCCTCCCCTGTCAATCATTAAGGAAATGCCTTACAGCTCCATTTTAATGAGGCATTTTATCAATTAAGGTTCTCTCCTTTCACATAACACTAGTTTGTATGTCATGTTGACATAAAACTAGCCAACACATCCCTCATCTTTAAGAATGGCTCTCTGAGACTATCTTGGTGGCATATGCTTATCCTAGTACTTGATCGGGCAGAAACAGGTGTTATTTCTGTGAGTACAAGGCTTGCTTGATCATAGCAAGTTCCAGACCAACCAGGAATAGTCTCTAGAGGTGGCATATGGCAGGAGAGTACTTTGCTCAGTACTTAGGAGTACTTACTGCTCTCTCCATGGACTTGAGTTTCATTGTGGCAATTTACAACCATCTGTAACTCCAGTTTCAGGGGATCTGGCACCTTCCTCTAATCTCCACAAAATCAGACACACACAGGTAAAACATTCACATAAAATCTTCTTAAAGACCCTTTGTAAAGAAAGTATAATGACTGCTTTAAAGATATAGGTGTGTTGGGCAGTGGTGGTGCACACCGTTAATTCCAGAACGAAGTAGGTGGATCTCTGTGAGTTTGAGGCCAGCCTGGGGTATATAAGTTCCAAGACAGAGAAGGTCTACCTTGTCTTGGGGGAAAAAAAAAATAGAAAGAAAGAAAGTGAATGCCTCAGTTTCATGTGGCTTTATTCCAGTGCTCCTCAAACTTTACAGATGCACATCATTTACTGAAATGCATCTTGCCTACCCTTGTTTTCATAATGAGACGGTCTTGCTATGTTGTCTAGATTGATTTAAGTAATCCCAAGCTTAGTTCTCCCATCTCTTCAAGCAGCTAGGACAGCTGGTTTACAGCTTTTATTGTATACCCTCCTCACACACATATTGCTGGGTAATTATCCCAGCTAGGCATGTGTTCTCCCATTGAGCTAAACCTCTAACCCATTGTTTTTGTTTTTTGAGACAGAATCTCCCCATGTGCAGCTCAGGACTTCAACTCTCCTAATTCCAGTAGAGAGACTAGAATTACGTTTTTCCACCACACTCCATGTAGGAACTTACTTATAAAATAGTGTACCTCCTAGAATAACAACCCAAGTGTGCATTAGAAATACTTTTTTCAGCTCTTAGCATCAGTCACTCAGGGTGATTCTTTGCCTATAAGCTAGTCAAGTGACACTCTACTAAAAATCTGTCTTACAAATTTTTAACATTTTCTTCTCTCATCCATTGAACTTATTCCATTTTAGACAGCTGTTTTGTGTTTACTTCAGGAGAGACCTTTGCATCTTTGAATTATTTCTTTCAGGGGATGGTTGTGTCGATTTCCTCCTCATTCAGTTTGTTCAGTTCTGGGGTTGTTCATTTTTTGGGTTTTTTTCCCCCTGGGTAGATACAATTCAGGATACACTTCTCCATGTTTGTATATTATTTTTTGAAGTTTTCTTGCTACTATAGCCTGCTGTTTGTAAAACAAAATGTGGGAGTTCGTTCAAGCTGTCATGAGGAAGTGCCGCAGAAGTTTGTTGTCTCAGTTTTGGAGACAGGAAATGTGAGGCCAGGAAATCAGCAAGGTTGATTTCCTCTGAGCTGTAAAGAACATATTCAGGCTTCTCAGCTTCCAGAAGCTTGCTGGCAGTCATCCATGGCTTGTAGAAGTGTCTTTATGTCCACATAGTGTTCTTTCTGTGCATCTCTGTGTCCATGCTTTATTTTATAAGAACGTCCTCATGTCGGGAGCCCACCCTATGGCAGCATGGCTACGTTTTAACTGATCACATCTGTCAACAGCTTTCCAAATAAGATTATAGTCTGATGTTTTATAGGTTAGAATTCTCCCTATGCATTTTAGTGATACGCAAATCAACCACTCATAAACTGAGTTATTAGCAATTTAGAAATTAGTTGTAGAGAGCCACATATGGTGGTACGTGCCTTATTATAATACTATGACTTGGGAGCAGAAGACAGGAAAACCATGAGTTCATGATTATCCTCAGCTACATAGTGAGTAGAAGACTAGGTTGGGCTACATATGACCATATCAAAAGTGTGGGAGACAGAAATTAGCTGCAGAAAAGGTGTAGGAGCCATGTGTGATCTTCAAAAACATTTACTAGAAGTCGATGTATGGTGATTACTGGTGCCTGAGTCTTTCTTACTCCAATTTTGTCCTGCAGTGGTAAAGTTCCTAACGTCATCCTGTTTGTACCTTTAGGAGACGTTGATCCAGCAGCACGTGTCATTTCATTAGGTCCTGTATCTGATGTTGTGGATAGTGGAGTCCTCCAGCAATTGAATGAGAGCAGCGGACACATCTCAGCATGTCGGTCTAGAGAGTTGCGAATCTAACCTGAGACAGGCTGGGGCCATGAGGCAGAAACACCAGCCTCCGCCAACACCGGAACAAGCAGACGCTTCCAGACAAGGCAGAAAGGCCTTTTGTAATGGAAATCACGTGAGGGTTAATCTTCTCTTGAGAATGTCAGTCAAGAAATGAGAAGGTTCACTTGACTACTGAGCAGTTACACCAGGAAGAGCGTCAATGAGATGACTGAGCCGGAGAAGACACGGTTGAGATGGGAATGGTATGGGGGAAATGAACTTGAGTTTTAAACTTGATTTAAGTTACAGTGTCTCTGAATTGAACATACCATGTTGGAAGAAGATACATTTGGGGGCTCCAGGACTACAGTAGAAAAGTATAGAGCAAGCAGTAAAATCTTCTAGTAAAAACTTACATGCAGGACAACAAAATGATGAAAGATACACAAATGCCAGATAAGCCACCAGGAAGGGTTTTGTTAAGGAGTTTGTTTCAAGAGGAACAAGGGATGAGGAAGGAAAAACCTGTTTTATCCATCAGAGTCAGTGATGTAAAATTGCCTATTATAGTGAAAGAAAATGTGAAGACTGTTAATATGCAAAGCATTAATTCAGATGGTTTAGAAAAGTCTGATACCAGCCTAAGAACGGGGATATAGTTGAGCCCATTGTAAGTATCATTGAAAACAAAACGTGCCAGTGAGCATGTCACAGAAGAACAAAGGACAACAAGAAGTGGATCAGAGTATTTTGTTGACCTTCATGGGTTTACAGCCTCTGTGTCTAAACAAAATATGGAAACAAGTAGAGCTTTTACTTTGCTTTTGTTTTCGTTTCATTTTGTTTTCTTCCTCTCCCCCCAATAGAAATGAGGGTTCTTAGTCTGTTTCTGACAGTCTGTTAATTTATTAGGATAGATATTTTTCATTTGCTTTCAATAGGCATTGTAATTTAGTTAAAGAACACATCTGTATGCTACTACAACTTGATTACATCTTTTTTTTTCTATTTTGCATCTTTCTTTTACCATGTTTCAGTTTCTGCATGTAGATTTCAGTAAGAAACAAAACTTGTAAAGTTGTAACATTTCACATGGAAATGCTGCCCAATCTTCACCAGCTTCAGAAATCTGACCTTTGCCGATGCTGCAATAAAGTGTTGTAATTTGGATTTGGCATGATTTGTTTTATTTGGTTTGGGAAACCTTTCAGCTGGTCAGTATCACTCAGGGTCTTCTTCATGCTTTATAAAAAATATTCTCTGGCCGGGCGGTGGTGGCGCACGCCTTTAATCCCAGCACTCGG
>JAQHUG010000112.1:132456-173452 GCA_028555095.1 Dicrostonyx torquatus
CAGGTCTGAGATATTAAACCCTCTTGCAATTGCATCCAGCTGGCTGGCCTGATGTTTTGCGTCTTGACGGTGTGTTGAAGGCACCCAGGTCTCTGGGGTTCTTCATCTCCACCTCCACAATGCTAAAATTACAGAAGCATACTGGTGCCCTGAGTTCCTCACGCTTATGAAGCAAACACTTTCCTATATGAGGCTTGGACAGACAACTGGCATGGCTTTGAGGACACCCTCCAGTAGTGGTGCCCCATGTGTACATGACTCACTTGAGAACTCCCAAAAAGGCAGCCTACTTCAGTGGGCCTGGGTGAAGGTTTGATTCAGCCTTGCTGACAAGCGAAGAGGATCCTGCAGCTCCTATGGTCACAGTGAAATGCTGGGGTCTTTTCCTGCCACTGGGCTGCACTTTCACCACTCAGTAGAGAGCACCTGATATGAATTGGCTGGAGAATAGTGAGTGAGAAGAGCTGGGAAAGAAGGTAGAGGCCAGATTGAGCTGAAGAGTTTGAACCGTATTTGGCAAACAACATGACTTCTGAAGGTATTTGGGTCGTGAAGTGAGCCAAGCCCAACTTAGCAAGATTAGCCTGGAAATCACTCAATAGAGTCAATGGACTACAGCAAGGACAACTCAAAGTTTTATTATTCACCCACTCACCTATCCATCCATACTCTTACCTGCCATTCCTACCCACTCTTAACATATTCTGGTGGAAAGATGAAGAGGACCGGGCCTTTTCCCCAAGGGATGCCAGGGCCTGGATCAATAAGCCACATTATGTAAGCAGGGTTGTTGGTACAGGTATAGCATGAGTTCTAATTGGTATTAATAACAAAAGCCCAGAGTCAGATATAGGGGTTAATGCTGAAGATCAGAGAAGCAGAGTGGCCATCCACTAGAGAGTTCTTACCTCTACCAATGCTCAGACCAAAGGGGCGATCCTGTCCTTAGACTGCTTCCTTAGACTGCATCCCCAGACTGACGGCTTCCTCAGACGGCTTCAGACTGACTGCACTGAGCTCCTGTTTCCTCCCGCCTTACACAAGCACCCATCATGCAGCACTGTGGACTCTGAGACAAAGGAGGCATAAGCTAAGTGCTGTGGACATTTCAAGAAAGAAAACCGCACATCTAAGGGGGTGGGAAGAGGCCCCTTGAAGGAGGGGATTTGGAAACCTGTCTTAGGAAGGTTCAAAGAACAGTGAGATATATTTGGGTAAGAAAGAGCCCAGTTGAAACATCTTGAGCAAAGGCCAGAGAGCGAGCAGACAATGGGGGAAAGAATGCTTTCAGGAGTTTAGGATTGATAGAGATGAGAGAACTAGTTGTGGGGCCAGAGGAGCTTACTAGTCAGGGGCCTGTCTGCAAGTAACAAGTTCCCCTGATGTCGGTGTGCTTGTGGCCCAGCAGCTCATTGGTGAACAAGCTTAAGCAGGTGCTTAATGTCCTACCCTGTCCCCCTCTCTCTGAGGATTGTCTCCGAGGGAAGGGTGGAGTCAGTTGTCTTAGTTACGGTTGGTTATTATTGCTGTGATAAAATACTATGGCCAAAAATAAGTAGGAGAGGAAAGGGTTCATTTGGTTCACACTTCCTCTTTGCTGTACATCACCAAGGGAAGTCAGGACAGGAACATTAGTAGCAGGATAGAAACCTGGAGCAAGGAGCTGATGCAGAAGCCATGGAGAAGAGCCAACTCACTTGCTCCTCCTCATGGCTTGCTCAGCCTGCTTTCTTATAGAAAGAACCCAAGATTACCTGCCCGGGAATGGAACAACCCACAATGGGCTGGACCCTCCCCTCACCAATCACCAATTAAGAAAATGCCTTACAGGCTTGCCTATGGCCAGTCTTATAGAGACATTTTCTCAATTGCTGTAGCTTGTGTCAAAGTGACCTAAAACTAGCCGGTATGTCAGGGAAGATGAGTTATCCACTCTCCAAGGATCTGGGGCTTTTCCACATCCCTGACTGTGCAAGCATTTCACACAATTCTGTGGGTTGTTCCCTATAACATGAGGAGTATTGTCTTTACCTTTGGGATGAGGAAAGTTGACCTTAAAGAGGTTTGGTGACTTGCCCAGAGTACCCCAGCTACCAGGCACTGGAGCATCAAGCAAAGCTGTCTATTGGGAGTAAAAATGCAGGAGACTGACCTAGAAGGAGGTAGGCCCAGGCTACTAAAGAGAATCTGGGCAAGGCTAGGCCCAAGTCCAAGGGAGTCAAAGAGCTGGGAAGACAGAGTAAGTCATGTGATCTATCTGCAGGGCTCTGATGCAGATGTGACATCCATCACCTTCATCAGTAGAGGCAGGTGCTGGGCTGGGAGAGACCATACATTGAAGGGACTAGGCAGAAGAGTAGGACAGTGTACAAGGTTAGTGTTCCATGTGCTCCGGGAACATCAAACTCCTGGGACGTGGAATCAGGATGTAGGTCCCTAGCAAGAGGACTGGAGCTTGGAGACACGGGAGAGCACGGGAGCCAGGAGCAGAACTGAAGGCTGTGTATACCCAATGCTGTGGTGTGTGACTGGGGGCAAATGGTATATCCAGAAAAGGCTGGAGGAGACCCCAAAGGAGAGAGGGAAAGAGTACTTACCGTAGAAGGCAATGAGGAGGACAGGGACAGAGCAGGATTGCAGCACAGGCGCCTGCAGGACGCTGGACACTGCAGTCACTGGACACTGCTCAGTGGTCCATCCGGGACAAACACCCACTGTACACACTCTTTCTGTCTTTCCGCCTGCTGTGGTTTATGGGTGTCCTCCATTTATTCACGTGTTGGAATCATAATTCTTCAATGGGCTAGTGTTGAGAGGCGGGGCCTCCTGGGATTAGGTTAACGGCTTCCTTACAGGACAGACTTCGCTGCAGGACTGATCAGTCACTACCCAAAGCAGGCAGGTCCTGTTTTCCTTTTGTTTTATGCCGTGATTTGAAGCAGCAAGAGGTATTACTAATGGTATGATGCTAGCGGGCTTCTTAGACTCCAAAACTATGACCTTAAATCAATTTTCCTTATAAACAACCCAGTTTCAGGTATTCTATTAGAGCAACAACAAAACTAAATAAAGCCAGGCACTGTAGTGCACTCTTGTAGCCCTATCAGGGAGTGGACACGAGAGGACTGCTTGAGCCCAGAAGTCGGAGACATATCCTGGACAACATAGTAAAACTGTCCCAGAAAGAGGGGGGGTGTTGGGGAGACGGCTCGGCTGGTCTCCGTACAAGCATGAGGACCTGAGTTCAGATCCCAAGCACCCACACGAAAGGTGTTTATAAACCCCAGCACTAGAGGTGTGCATTTGGGGACGCAGGTGTGGGTAGGCTGTGCGGGGGAGGCAGAGATAGGCAGTTCCCCGGAGCTGTCTAGCCAATCTGTGAACGTTAGGCTCAGTGAGAGACTGGCTCAAAACATATTATGGAGAATGATTGAGGAAGACACCAGACGTCTACCTCTGGCCTCCTCCATCCTCGTACACACAGCCTGAGTCAGAGAGCTGTTTGTGGAAGGGCAGACTTAGGTGATGTGTGGAGGTGAAGGGTGGTAAATGATCTGTAAAGGCAGAGACTAGTGAGCAAAGGTGACCCCAGAAACAGGAGCCTCGGCTAGGATTGTCAGAGGCCCTGCGGGAGTATGTGTATTTCTGTTTTTAAACAGAGCGCGAGCTATTGCTAACTCCAAGGTGGGTGTGGTGTGAAAGGAGTTTTCAGATACACTGCCCAGAGATTAATGGGAGTCGATCTGGCCAGTCTGCAAGGCTCATCTAATAAAGGATCACACACTGGTGGCTTGAGCCAGCTCTAAAAGCTGTCAGTCCAAGGTCAAGGAGCCTGTGGCTTACTCAGCCTGAGAAGGGAGGCCTCTGGTGTGTCTTCCTCTTCCTTTTTATTTAACTTAATTAATGCATTTATTCCTCTGTACATGTGTGCACACACCTTGTTTTTAGGACAGCGTCTGTCACGGAGCCCGGAATTCACCAAGTCAGCCCGTATGCTCCAGGGATCCTTCTGTCTCCTCCCCTCTCCCCCCATCAGTGGTAGACTGACTTTTACACGGGTGCTGGGGATTTGAACTCAGTCCTTATGCCTGTGCAGCCACCACTTTACTGACTGAACCATCTCCCCAACCCCACTTCCTCTTCCTATAAAGACACCAAGCTCTATTCAGTTATGGCCCCATCTTCATGACTTCTTTTAACCTTAATTACCCTTATGGACTCATCTTCAATACAGTCACACTGGGAACAGGGACACCAAAGGGCACATTCATCCTATAACAAGAACCATGTAGTTCAGGCCCTTATTTTATGAACGAGTACACCAAGGGTTAGGAGGAGGTTAAGGGATTTGCACAAGGTCACACGGCTGAGGGCTCCCAACCAAATCTGTGAGGGCAATCAATGTCTTCAACTACTGTGGCATGAATGGAGATTCCCCCACCCTGCCCGCTGCAAGGAACCAGTCTGTTGACCTGAAACCACAGTAGAGAGGGGCAGGCCTATCCTGAAATCTGAGAAAGATTGGCCTGGACTTTCTGTTTTTAAAAAGATGTGTCATTGGAATGTATGGAGGGTGGTGGCAGTTGTGCGGGTTCTTTTGAAAACGAATGAGCAGTTTCATAACTGCTCGGAGATTCGTCTAGATTTGGGTTCCTATGGTGGTGATGGAAGCCTTGCACGTAGGAGTCTTGCCAGGAGGAAACAGGACTGTTCTAGCTTTGGCTCAACAGCCCAACCTTGGGGGTGTGGGCAGGGACCACACAGCTGTTTGCCTTGGTTGGGTAACACAGATAAGTGGCCCTTTCTGTTTGTGTTTGCAGATAGGGGGCCAAGTTTTGGTGAGGAAGGTCAAGTCCAGAGCATGCAGAAGTTAGGGAGCTGGTAACCAGGTCAGGGTCTGTCAGTGAGTGACGGGAGAGACATGCATTCAGCTAAGGGTCTGGCCTCACTGTGGGGCTACTGTTTGTCTACTCACAAGGACATCTCAGCAGTGACCCCTGACTTTCCTGCACCAATTCAGTCCAAGGGTTTAGACTTTTTTTTTTGTAGGAAATTTTTATTTTTAAAAAATGCATCAAAAATAAAGCAAGAGAAAAATATAGCCGGGCGGTGGTGGCGCACGCCTTTAATCCCAGCACTCGGGAGGCAGAGGCAGGTGGATCTCTGTGAGTTCGAGACCAGCCTGGTCTACAAGAGCTAGTTCCAGCACAGGCTCCAAAGCCACAGAGAAACCCTGTCTCGAAAAACCAAAAAAAAAAAAAATATATTAAAATACAAATTTAGACAATGCCTTTCAGAGCCACAGTGACATTGTGTAGGAAAATAAGGGCTTGTGAGACCCATCCTGCCTGTGTAATACTAGCTGCTGACCTCTTAAACAGTCACTCCCAACAGGAATCAGAAGAATGTGGTTTCGGGACAAGCCACAAGAGACAGAGCGTATCTAGAGCATTCTTTTTACAGCCTCGTGGTGACCTTTGCTCACGATTCTCTGACTTCGGCTGATAAAGCCATGCCCCCTTTGAAAGCTGGGAAAAGGAAGTTAGAAATGGGGCTAACAGTTTCTACTATTATGCCTCCAATAGCGCCACCTGCCCTGCATAGTTCAAAGATACACACACCTTAGCACTAACACACACACACACACACACACACAATCACTATTCACACCCACACAATAGTACTATTCACACACACACCCATTTACAAAACATAAATCTGTGCTGGGAACCTGTGTTAGATCTCCGTGGACCCTGGACTCCTTGCTTCAGCCAGCTCGCACCTGCAGGAAGGCTTATGTCTGTCACGCTGCAACAGGAAAGCTGTGTCTGTCGTGCTGCAGGATGGAGGTGCAGCCCTGCACGAGCTGAAGCTGCCAGAATGGTGCTGTCTTCAAGTGCCCCAGAAGTGAGTGCAAGGGAGGAAGGAAGGCCTGGGTTTGGTACGGGTGTGATTTCTGCTCCCACTGTTCCCAAGGACAACTTTTGGTTGCAGGCTGTCTGTTTGCAGTGTGGACAGTGGGTCAAAAGGCCCACACTCCATTTTACTCTAGAAATGAGAATCCAGTGGTTTTACAGGAGGGCCATTCCTGCAGGCAGTACAGTCTGTTCCTGCTCATCATGTTGTATTGTGAATGTGGGATCTCAGCAGGTGCCACACGACTCTGTGGGTACCTGTGAGCACGTGGTGAGGTGGATGTGGGCTGCAGGGGGAGAGTGTAACCTCTTCAAGTTCACACTTTGGTTTTGTTGTTGTTATAGCTTGTTTGTTTGTTTTTCTGTTTGTTGTCTGAGGGAGGGTCTCAGTCCATAGCACAAGCTGGCTTCAAACTCACAGCAATCCTCCTGCCTCAGCCTCCTGAGTCTGAGGATTACAGGCCTACCTCTTTTTCTTTTCTTTTCTTTTTCTTTTTTTCGAGACAGGGTTTCTCTGTATAGTGTTGGAGCCTGTCCTGGAACTCACTCTGTAGACCAGGCTGACTCACAAAAATCTGCCTGCCTCTGCCTCCTGAGTGCTGGGATTAAAGGCATGTGCCACCACCACCCGACTTTTTCTTTTTTTCCTTACCTCTTACAATTAGCTCTTTATGCTTTTCATTAGCATCACACCCAGATGGGTACAGGAGATTGGATGATACCACCCACCTAGTCATTTGACCTTGGGTGTGTCCATGGAAACTAAATAACACACTGTGGAAACAGTGTGTCCCGGGGCATCTTCATTCTGCCTGGCAGTTTAAAGGTCTAGATAGAGGATGGGTGCCAAGGAGTCCGATGGCTGGGTTGTGCCCTGTCATTCACTATCTCTGTCACCTTGGAAGATCTTCACCTCACAGGTTCTTCAATGGAGAAAATAAAGGGCCACCTCACCACCTGTCAAGAGAGTTGGTTTGGAGGGGACACGTAGGGCCGCAGGACCATCAACAATGTCCCTGGTGTATAGACAGTGTATGCTTACCCCTCTGACTGTCGATTGCACCCCTTACTCGCCTGTCAAGGTGGAATCATGATGAAGTTGGCTTTTCTTGGGTAATGAGAACAGTGAGTCCACACTCAACAGGCCATTGGGAGGAAGGGACGGTACTCTCAGTCACTCTCAGTCACGGGGACCTGGTTTTAGTGCCATCGTATCTTCAGGGGGCTTCATTTTCCCTAAATGGTGACCACAGCTTGAGTGAGTGGACTCCAGAAGCACACAGGGACCCTTAGGCACAAGTGGGACCTTGGCAGTTTTCAGCAGGTCCACAGACGACTGTAAGGTAATGGTTCCTGGGGTCTCCAGGACTAACTGTAAGGTGGCTCTCATCTCAGACAGACACTTCTCCAAGATTCTCAAACTCAGTACAGATAGAGAAGGCCACAGTAAAGCCAGTACCTACAGAGATGATCCCCTCTGCCTTGGAGATAAAGTGGGGCTGGGCTCCAAATGCACAAGACAAGAGCTGAGATGTCATTTCTGGCCTGACCTGTAAGTCCCATTGGGTGGGTCTTACTCCATCTGAGGACCTCATCCAGGGTGGCACCAGGCAGCCCTGAGGCCGAGGCCTGACCGGGTGTGAGAGATGCCTGAGGTGTAGCAGATGGGAGATGAAGGCTTGCGGAGGGAGGCAGTGGCGGCTGATAATTGCTGGTTTGAACTCCCAGCCAGGACCCAGCAGGGTCCCCCTGGAGCTTCACCCTTTGCCAGAGAATGCACTGCTCCTGGCAAAGGGCCTCAGAATGGAATGTTCTGGGGCCAGCAGGTGTGAAGCAACTGCTACAAATGCTTGCTCAGTAATGTCAGAGGTCAGGGTTGGAAGGAGGCCAGACTCACAGAAGTGAAGGTTGACTGTGTCAACCCAGCTTCCCTCCCTCCCCTCCAATCCCTCTGCTGCTCTTTTTGTTGTTGGTTGGTGCAATGTTATGTTTCTGACAAGGTTGCACTGTGCTGGCCTTGAACTCTCAAACTCAGATTCTTACCTCAGGCTTCCAGGTGTCTGAGGATGAGAGGCCTGCCCTGCTGTGCCAAGCTCCATGCCCTCATTCATGGGTCTCGTCTTTCTCCTCTCCCTGAGTTTAAACAATTTTCTCAGGAAATTTAGACTTCTTCCTCCTCCTCCTCCTCCTCCTCCTCCTCCTCCTCCTCCTCCTTCTTCTTCTTCTTCTCTTCCTCCTCTTCCTCCTCCTCCTCCTCTTCCTCTTCTTCCTCCTCCTCCTTCTCCTCTCTTCTAGCATGATTGACAAGCCCTTGATTTGAGTTGGATCCTCAAGAGCTATGAGTCCTTGAGATACATGGATATGAACCAGGAAGCAAACAAAGCCACAGGATAACTTGCTGACTCTTTAAAGTGTCAGTTTGATTAAATGATTGGAGAACAATTATTTATTACAACAAACATAAACACACGCGCACACACACACACAATAAAGAAACAAACAAAAAACAAGTGCACAGTAGAGAGAAGAGAAGGGCTTTGCATTGCTGTTTTGCCTGAATGAGGGTGTCAGATTCCCTGGAATTACAGACAGTTGTGAGCTGCCAGGTGGATGTTAGGAATTGAACCTGGGCCCCCTGGAAGAGCAGCCAGTGTTCTTAACCGCTGTGACATCTCTCCAGCACCTGTTTCCTAAAATTTATTTTTAGTTTATGTATATGAATGTTCTGCCTGCATGTGTGTATGGGTACCACATATGTGTAGTTCCTGTAGAGGTCGGAAGAAGGTGTCAGATCACCTGGAACTAGAGTTACAGTTGGTTGTGAGATGCCATGTGGGTGCTGGGAATTGAACCCTGGTCCTCTGGGAGAGCAGGCATCTCTCCACCCCATCGCCTGACTCATTTAGCAATGACCTCACACTTTCACAGAAAAGACTGAAAGTAGAATTCTGATTTTTTTTTTCAGAACCATCTGGGGAAACCTTGTGTCAGGGCCCCATCACTTTCAAATACGGAGACAAACATTTTCAGCAAGAATGCCTTCGATGTCACCACGATACAGGTGTCAAAATCTGGGCATTCGTGTTGACTATCATGACCAATCATCGTTTGAGTTCTCCCAGTCTTTCTGTGATGTCCTTTTAATAAGAATCAGAGAATTTGATATGGGCTAGAGAGGTGGCTCTCTTGATGAAGTGCTTGCCACACCAACATGCGGCCAGAACCGAATCTCCAGAAGCAGGTTTTTAGAGATCAGAGAGTGATCATGTGTGCTGGTAATCCCAGCGCTGGGGTGGCAGAGGCAGATTCTGGGGATTTGCTGGCCGACCACCCAGTGAGACTCTGTCTTAAAAAGAAAGAAAGAACAATACCCATGGTGAAAGCAAAGGGTGGCTCAGTGGGTGAGGCTTTGCTATGTAAGTCAGGTGACCTGAGTTTGACCTCTAGATTACACATACAGGTAGAGAGAGAGAGAGAGAGAGAGAGAGAGAGAGAGAGAGAGAGAGAGATGACGCTATAGAGTTGTCCTCTAACCCTCACACAGATGTCATACACACAAATAATAGTAATACAATTTTTAAAAGTGGATGACATCCGAGAAAGACTCAGACTGACATCTGCACACATATATGCACACGGAAGCACACACACAAGCACCCCCATGTATACAATATTTAAACACTCATGCATACACACACGTACACATATACATACATACGAAAACAACAGAAAAACAGTAGTGATATTTACTAGGGACTATCCGAGCATTATTGTGGGACCACATATTACATCATATTCAAGGAAACCTTAGGAATTACATCATATTCAAGGAAACCAAAGCTAGAGAACATTTGTAAACGTAGTATGAGGAGGATTACACCGGATGGTTTGGTTACCAGAGCACTGACAGTCTGAGGCTAAACAGATATTTCCTTGGCAAAACTTCTACCAATAGAAGGTCTTATAAATAACCTTTCGTTTATAAACCTCCAGTGTGTGTGTGTGTGTGTGTGTGTGTGTGTGTGTGTGTGTGTGTGTGCACACATGTACATATTTGCCCCAGGTCTCTCACTGAATCTGGAGCTCACCGATTCAGGGAGGCTGACCAGCAAGGATCCCCGTTTCTACCTCCCTGATGCCGGGATGGCAGATGTGGACCGCTAAGCCCTGCCGAGGATCTGAACTTAGGTCTTCCTGCTTGTATTTACCCTCGGAGCCATCCTCCCAGCCCATAAAATTCCAGCTTGATTTCCTTCTGTTGCTGTTAAGGTTGACACAGACAACACCATTTTGAACTTGACAGCTTTGACATTTCATTTACATAAGCAGAAAGGATCCAGAGCAGAAATGGGTGATATGTGATTGTCATGTCTTTTATATCCCTTCAGTCTGGGAGTCTCTAGCCTTTTATTAATTAATGATGACAGCATTTGAGTATTGCTGAGCCTACCCTAAGTTTTCTGCTTTCTGGTGTGGGGATTGAATGGAGGTTTCAACTCTGGAAGGACCAGTATGACGTGACACTGTTCCCGTGGTGTGATCTCTGTCCACTTCATCCCTGGTATTACTGCGTCAACTGAATGTGGTAGCATCTACCTCATTCAAAAATGAAGTTATTTTTGCTTTGTAATTAGTTAAACATTTTGTGGAGTGATACTTTGAAACTACATAAAAATCCTTTTACTCATCAAGTAAATCATTATAGTTAATAATTAATGATAAGTATGTTTATGAATATAACTATGACTAGTATAATTAATGTATATTTGGCCTCACATGGATTCCCTTTTTATTTAATGGGTTGTAATGGGCTATTATCTATTATCATTATTTCATGCTCAAATGACATCAGGTTTAGTCAGTGGGAGCCCCATCAAGCCAGCTTCTGGGTCCTGCATGTCACCATTTTTCAGACAGTTCTTCTCCTCCTCCTCTCCTTCTTCTTCTATTAAGGTCTCACTGTGTAGTCCCGGTTGATCTGGAGCTCTGTGTGGGCCAGACACCAGACTGGCCTCGAACTCACAGAGACCCACCTGCCTGGTTTCCATGTGCTGAGGTTACAGGCGTGCACTACAACCCCTTCTGTTCTCTGCGGTCCCTGCACCAGATCTGGAGCCACCTCCTCTCTGTAGGGCCCTTCTCCGGTCAGCAGAGAACGAATAACATCAGAAGGCCATGTCTGTGTGAGCCCAGGGAGCTCAGGCTGGGACTGGCCTGAGGCCTTTGGAGCTGGCAGACTCAGGTCCGTCTACCCACATGGATTTGCAGATACAAGTTTGTGCCCGTGCCGTCTCACTGTCCTTAGTTGACGTAGAGTGACACTGGAGCTCACATCCATGTCTCCAATTCCAGCCCCACAGAAAAGGTTCATTCTGGACGTTCTATGCTCATAGCGCTCCCCTGGTAGAGGAGACTGGCTCTATAGTCCTTCAGATCCTGACTTATCTGGTCACACCCTCTGTAGAGACTGGCCTTGTAACCCTTGCCTCTTCTGTGGGGATGCTGTCTATACTTTCCTGCAGTCCCAGACCATACATACGCCTCCACCCCCAGAAGCTTTCTCATTCTCCACTTGGGCCTCTGGATTTTTTTCAACTGGGGCCTCATCCTCTTCTTGGGCCAGTGAACTTCTTTCAGCTGGGAACTGGCACCTCCCAGTTGCCCTTATATACCCCAGGGGCCTCCTGCTGGCAGAGAATATTCTAGTCAGTTGTGTTGGTGACTTTTGAAACTTACAAACCCAGCTAGACATGGTGGGTAACACAAGCCTTTAATCCCAGCACTCAGGAGGCAGGTGGATCTGAGTTTGTGGCCAGTCTGGTCTATTTAGCGAGTTCCAGGACAGCCAGAGCTACATAGTAAGACCCTGACTCAAACATACACATTCCCTACCATACAAAAACGTAGCCTTGGTGATAACTCCCTCAGATGACCCTTCAGGAGTGATGCTTTCTAGTGGGTTACTTGTGATGCTTTGCCAGTGACGGTACCCAAGAGTGGAACAGGCCCTCACTTCCTCCTCAGGCTGCATGCTGGAAGCTGACTGGGTTACCTCCTCCGGCTTCACCAGCTTCCTGCCCACAGGGAATTTCCCATCTCCCCTCAGGTTCTTCTTGCTTTCCAAAAGTGGGTGTGTGCTAGCCCTTCCCATTTGGATCACTCCTGCTACCAGCAACCCACACCGCAGGCACACCTAAGGGGCCACATCCCACTCCACAGGGAATAGACAATGAGGCCAGCTATTTTGGAAATTTTCTTCGGACCCAGAGCTGGTTTCTAGGATGCCGCTTCACTTTTCCAATGAAAAGAGACACAGACAAAAGCTCCTGAGGCACCCTGGTTTAGGTAGGTTTTCTATTTTGTTGCTGCTAGGTTTTTTGTTTGTTTTTGTTTTTGTTTCTTTTCAGACAGGGTCTCACTATGTAGCCCTGGCTGGTCTGAAACTTTTTATGTAGCTCAGGCTAGCTTTGAATTTACCTGTCTGTGCCTCCCAAGTGCTGGGATTAAAGTCATGTGCCTTGCCTGGCCTGTACTCTCTATGTAAAATATATGTCCCCAAGCCATCTAAGCTGCTAGCGCCACAGCCTGGGCCTGCCTTGTTCGTGTCTTCAACAAGGCTCAGGGCATCCCAGCATGGAGAGAAAATGCCTAGGGCAGGCCCTTCTGAGGGAGACAGCAGCCTGGGAAACATCAAAGAGGCTGCTGTGTTCACAGTTCTGGCCCTGACTAGCTGTAGGACTCCATGGGATCCTAAGTGCTCCTGCCTCAGTTTCCTCCATAATGCATCTCTCTTGGGGCTGACCTGCCGACTATTACACATGTTCGGTCTCTCAGATACGCTCTCTCTCTGTCCTACTATAATGTTGGTGATGCCATAAGATAGTCTGTTCCAGAACTTCTTTGCTTCATTTAGCCAAGCCCTCAAAGCCTGGTGAGACAGATTTCAGGATGGAATTGCCAGGTTAGTGATTTGGCCTCACCCACCACACGCAAACACGTTCATACCTCAGCGGTGTGAGGCAAAGCCCGAAGGCCGGGCCTTGATCTCCCCCCTGGCCTGGTCCTCAAGGGAAAACCCACACAGCGGTTTCTTGCTGCACACCTCTTCCCAATTCAGCTCAGTGATGTCATGCCCTGGAAACCGGCCCAACTGAGTAGGAGTGTGTAAGTCCCCGCAGTAGGCAAATACTACAAATCAGGGCTTGACGTATTGCTTTGCAGCTGGGGCTGCACTTGAGATGAAGGAAGAAAATGTGAGTGGGGCAGATCGACTGAGACATGAGTGATATGCGAACGCAACACTAAAGAGAAAGAGAGAGAAGGGGGGGTATTTTTTCTAGTCTTTGAAAACTATTACCCAATTCACTAAGACCTTGCTTAATAAATATAATTTTTAATAAATAAAAATCTGTGTAAAGATCACATAGCAGGTTTAAGGACGATAGATTTTTAAGGGTCTTTTTATATGTTTGTTTACATGTATATGTGTATGTGTCTGTGTCATGTGTCCAAGTGCCTGTGGAGGCCAGGACTGAGAGTCCTCTGGAGCTGGGTTTGCAGGCAGCTGTGAGACACCGGATGTGGGCTCTGGGAACTGAACTCAGGTTCTCTGCAAACGCTATATCAGCTCCTAACCACAGAGTCATCTCTCCAGTTCCTAAGGACAATGCGTTTAATGGAAAAATTAAAGGTGTCAATTGAGATGTAAGTTCATTTGTCAAATCATGGCTAAATATGAGTTTGACACAAATCAGTGGACAAGTCATATATGAATCAACTGGGTATACAGAATTTACAGTTAGAGTATTGTATATTTTAACATTATTTATAAAATATTTATAAAAATTGTCTTTCTGCACACTTTATACCAGCAGAATTTATAAGAAACACGTTCTTTGAGGTTTTTGTTTAGTGTTTTTAAATTTTATGTGTATGAGTGTTGCTTGAGTGTATGTGCACCCCATGCTTGCCTGGTACCCAAAGACGCTAGAAAAAGGCACTGGGTCTCCTGGAAGAGGAATTACATGTGGTTGTGTGCCACCATGTGGGTTCTGGGAACTGAACTTGGGTCCTCTGCAAGAGCAACCAGTACTTTTGACCACTGATCCATCTCTCCAGCCCCAGAAACACAATACTGTATATATATCCACAAATGTGTTTGGGGAGAGCCAGTTGCTAAATCACCCTTGGCCTCTCCCCAGGCTGTACCCCTTGTGACTGTCCAGGACTGTAACTGCTGTGGCTCTATGTGTCCTCACGTTGTGAGGACGGGGAAGTCTCAGTGGCTCCAACATGTAACTTTGCCTGCCACTTATTTCAAAGCGGAGCATGAATGAAAGCATTCAGCAGGGGGAGCATGAAGCCTCTGCAGCATGCCCTCCACAGCTGTGTCTTCCTGGGGAGACACTGACTGCTGACACCTGATCGTGCACTGCAACGAACCCAGTCCAGTGATGGAGGGGCGCAGCAGGAGGAGAAGCATCAGCCAGGCTGGGCCCCCCAGATGCTTCCAGTGCCTCATCCTTCTCTGCTACAGGGACACTGTGGGCACTGTTGCAGACTGCCCCATGCTGCTATTCTGGAAGACAAGAAAAGTTCAAATTGGCTCACAGTTTTGAGGTCAGGAAGTTCAAGGTGGGGGAGCTGTGTCTGGCGAGGGTCTTCTCTGGTGAGAGGTATTGTCTGGCAGGAAGATGTACCAAAACCGGCAAGAGAGGGTTGAGCTCGCTTATGTAACAAAGCCACTGGTCATCCTTCTGATTGTCACACTGTCCAGAAGACCCCACATCCTGCACTGTTTCCCTCAGGGGGAAGCTTCTAATACTGGAATTTGAGGGGATAAAGTTAAACCATAGGCTGCTGCCCCCAGCCTCATGAGGAAGGGTTACCAGACCTACAGGATGGCTGTAAGTAAAACAGACTTCATTTTGTTAAGCCACTGAGACCAGAGGAGTTTCTTACCGTAGCAATGTCTGATTGCTCCTGGCTCATCCCATGAGGAGTGGAAGGCTGGCAAATGTGCCGGGCTGCATAGCATGTTTGTGGCAGGGCCAGGCCCTTTTCCACCTCCAGGCATTTCCTCCTCCTTCACACTTCTTCAGACGGACAAAATGAGGGTTAGGCGTGGGAGTGTGTTTCCCTGCACAGCTGCCTGTAACTTACACGTGCACATATCCACACACAGAACCCCCCCCAACATAATTAAAAAGAAAATGCATCTTTTAAAAAAAAGTGTTCATAAATACAAAATGTGAACCCAAGGTAAGTTTTGTTCAAGGTCCTGTTTCAACCAATCTGATGAGGGCTCTCCTGTGCAGACAGCTCTGAAGGCGGCCAACCCACACAGGAGGCACACCCACCCCGCGTCCTCTGTGATTAGAGGATCAGCCAGTGTGGCTGCTGTCTGGATCTGAGACTCCATCTCCCATTAAGTGTGATTAGCCCGACCCACAGGCCCCTCCCTGCCTGCCATTCATCATTTCCCTGGACACAGTCTGGGAACTGGGTGGACGGAGAGCCAGCTTTAGAAACAGCTCTGTCATCTCACAGGATGGGGCTGAGACCCCAAATGCCAAGCCCAGCAAGTGGGGCTCCTCAGTTCTGAGAACATTTGCCAAGCAGTGTTGCAGTGTGGTGGGGCATAGGAAGAAGAGCGTGGGGGAGCCACTGGGCGCTGCAGGGTGAACTGGCAGAGCACAGAGGCCTACAGCGCAGAGAGTATTTTCTATGTTTCTTC
The DNA here is from genome assembly GCA_028555095.1 of Dicrostonyx torquatus. NCBI lineage: Eukaryota > Metazoa > Chordata > Mammalia > Rodentia > Cricetidae > Dicrostonyx > Dicrostonyx torquatus. Next base: position 148,108 of record JAQHUG010000112.1, read on the forward strand.
CTTCCCAGGAAGCTTGAACGTTTTCCCTTCTTTGACCGCAAGTAGGGATGTTGAAGCCATCAGGCTGAAGCTGTGGAGGTGACTTGAGAGCTGACTTGGCACATTCCCAACTCCTAATTACCTGTGACGCCACAGCCCTTCCACTCCAGGGCCCCACCCACCTGTCCTGTCAGGAATTCCAGCGATGTCGTTGGCCCTAGCCCTCTCCCCACAATTGTTCCACCTTTGTTTGTCTTCTGTCTTCAGCACCAGAATAACAAGGTCAAGAATAGGACTTTCCTTTTTCTTTTGGCTTGTTTGACTGTGTCCCCAGTGTACAGAATGGGGTTGTTTGTTGAATGACTATTGGGTTGTAGCGCCTGGGTGGGCAGGGACCACAGCTCTTCCCACAGGCGCTGCCTCACTCAGGGGCAGTGTTTGTCCAGTGACAGACAATACAGGCCACTGTTCCTCACTCACCTTCCTCTTCCTAACCTGCTCTGGGTCTTTCCAGTGCTGTTCCTTCTGTCTGAGCACCCTCTGCCTGACTTTTGGTCCCATTGGCTCTGGCTGGTCCTTTAAGTATCAGCTGGGCCATGTCCCTGCCCTCAGTTCTGTAGTTCCCATGTTTGCCCTTCTGCAATATGGTTACAGATCAGCCTGTCTGTCCCCTACCTGGGCTGCAGGCCTGGGGAGGATGCAGCCTGAGTGGTCTGCTCACCACTATGTGCTTAGCTCCCCAGACAGCATGTAGCAGGGGAGGACGTGCTGGTAGGACGAAGCCATTCAAGGTAAACCCAGAGGCCACACGTGGAAGATGCCGGAATCAGAGCCTGACCCTTGTCAGGGTCTCCATTGATTATCTACCTATGTTGTCATGCTCGGCTCTTCAAAATGCCCTCAGCCAACTGTTTTGTCTGTCTGTCTGTCTGTCTACTCTGCATCCTCCTCCCCTGTCCTCTGAGCCTGACTGTTTTTGCTAAGGGAGTAGCTAAGGGAGTAACAGACTCTGTAAAGTCTGAACTGCTCTTATTCTCTCACAACTGTTCATTTACTAGCTGATTTTGTTGTTGTTGTTGTTGTTTTTGATTTTCTTTTTTTATGTGCCAGACGCCATTTCAGGAACACTGTAGCTGCAAAGGTAAGTATAATGTGGCCCCCACCTCAAAGATACTGTAGTCCAGCACCCATTCTGCACCTTAGGGAACTTCTTCCACTGTGCACCTCAGCAGAGGAATGCACTGTCTGTTTTCTGGCCATGCACTGGAGGCTCACAAAGGGACTCTAAAACCCCAGCCTCTGCCAGGCATGGTGATGCATGCCTTTAATCCCAGCTCTCTAGAGGAGAGGTAAGTGGATCTCTGAGTTCCAGGCTAGCCTGGTCTACATAGTATGAAAATGGTGTATATGGGACACATCCCAGGGTCATTGCTGGCCACACAGTCCCGCAGTGTTCTGGCAGAGCTGGCCTGGCATTCCCTCTAGGGAGGAGACCCAGAAGGAAGGCTCTGGGGAGAGCATCGTGTCCTCCACAGGCCTAGAAAGGCGACATGAAGTGTGGGCTCAGATGCCCGGTAAGATCCAACACTGGGCTTCTGAGCAGGAAGCCAGGCAAACCCAGCCCCAGAGAAGGAAAACAAACTCTGGACACATATTTTTAGAAAGTGGGCAAGCCCTGCAGCTAAGTTCCCTGTGGAATGGAATCTAAAACCAGTTGGTTGTGTCTCTAAGCAGGAAGCCAGGCCGCACAGACTGCGTGCTGGATGGGGACCTCTGTGGAACACCAGAGTGCTCTGTCCTGCTGTGGCCATCACTCCACCTCTTGCTCAGGTTCCCAGGGCCGTGGGGGACTTCCCTGCTGTTATCATGGTGTGGGCAATGGCTGTGGTGATGGAGGTGTGAGCCAGTCATGTGCTAATCCTATGATCTCACTCAGGCCCATGGATGACCCTGAGAGCTAAGGACGGCTCATCCCGATCAACCCCCTTGGGGCTCCAAGGGTCAGACCCATAGTAAGTGTCACAGGCTGGGGACTCAGAGGCAGGTGATCCTCCATGTGGGTGTGTTGTAAATAAGGGGAGAGGTGCGTATTGTGTTCCCCAGCCGCCAGCCGCTGGCCTGCTCAGCTGCTGGTTGCTTGCTTATGCCCGAAATAACCACATGAGAACTGTATTAACTCAAATACTGCCTTGCCCATTATCTCTAGCCTTTTCTTGGCTACCTCTCACATCTAAACTAACCCATTATAAAAGTCTGCATGTCACCACAAGGTAGTGATCTTACCGGACTGTTCTAAGATACATCCATCTGCGGCGGGAGCTTCATGGCGACTGGCTCTGACCCAGTCTTCTTCCCAGTGTCCTCTTCTCTTTTCCCCGCCTATCTAAGTCCTGTCCTATCAAATGGCCCAGGCAGCTTTTTTATTTAACCAATCAAAGCACAGAAATTAAGACGGACCCTCCTACATGGGTGGGCACCCTTCCCCCTCCAGCCAGTAGAACTGCTACCCAGTTCACACCAACCCTCGGGGCCTTTTGAACCCTCTCCATTCCCAGATTCAAGGTGTTTAGTCCTTTTGGGACCTCTCTCCTCACTCACACATTGTAGGGCACTGTGTGGAATCTGAAATCCGGAGGCCAAAATTCTGAGCTCATTTGTAACTGATGTGTTTGTTTTAATAGAGTCTCATGTAGCCCAGGTTGGCCTCAGAGTCACTATTTATCCCAGGATCACCTTGGACTCCTGATCCTTCTGCCTCTACCTCCCCAGTGCTGGGATTGCAGAGGTGAGCCCACACGCCTGCCTGGATCTCATTTTCAGAAATAGCAAATCATTCCTAGAATTAAGACTGTAGAAGGTGGATGACTGAACTGAGGGGGGGAAAAAAACCTAAAAGGAAATGGTGAGGTGTTCTTTTTACTGTCTGGCCTAAAGGCACAGAAGGTAGTTATTGCCAGAAAAAAAAATTACAAAAATAGCAGCAAGCTTAGGGGAAGGGTAGCGCCTCCCAAGGCAGGAAACACTGTGTTCTTTGATGCAGGCACATCTCGGCAGAATGGGGTATAAATGTCAGCAATACCATTTGCAGACATTGGCAGAACTGTCGTCATTTCTGCCAAGATGGTTAGAGGGCCAGAGTTTGCACAGTGGTAGTACCATGAAGGGAATGGGGCCAGATACATGGGGACCACGCACCTCTTACCCGTGTCTTCTTGGAACCTGCAGCCCGCTAGAGTGCCGTACTGAGGCCTATCAGTCTTTCAAGGACCTGCTGTGACTTCTAAGAACTGCAGTGGACAGCTGGGCAACCTCTGCCCCCAAGTTCCCATCTAGCTGGTTAGGATCCCTGCACAGAGGGCAGTTCTGAGTTTCAAATCAAGTCCTGGGGTGAGTGGATGGAAACAGGGAACAAGGCCTTCCCTTGAAGTGGTTATTCCAAGGTCAGAGTCTCCTGCCCTTGCTGCAGGGCCTGGCACACTCCCTCCCTTCTCCCCAAAGACTCAGCTATGTGGGCTCCAGGCCCAGATTCAAGATGACCTAGGCTCATTGCATTCAAAGTGAAAAGCACCCCCATCCTACCCCCACCCCCACACACCTGGTCTGATTGTAGGAGGACCATGACTCCAAGTCTGGGAGAGAGCAGGAAGTGGCTCAGGGAAAGGAGACAAGCTCTGTAGAAAGAGACACTAGGGGACACACACACCGTCCTCTTGATGACCTGGTGGGGTGCAGCCAGCTCCACACTGAGGAAAACAGAAGGCTAGGAGGAACAGTTCGGGCCTGGCTTGAGCATCAACAGAGGGGTGGGAAGTGAGGCAATCGTAGGCCACCAAGGTGGTGGAAGCAGGGTCCCCAGGAGGACCTGGGGGTGAGGAACCTTCCCGAGTGGCCAGTGCTCATGCCACACCCCTGGTAGGTATTTAGGACTAAAAGGGTATTTATCACCACTCAATGCTTACCCTGGGCAAGGGACACAAGGCTTTTAATGAATAAAAGAAACTGATATCATTTGGTACTGACTGGTTTACCTCCCAAACTAGAATAAGAAAACTAGTTTTAAGTAGAGCCAGGTGATTTATTCCTGTAACCCAAACTGCTCCAGAGACTGAGGCAGGAGGACCAGGAGTATGAGGTCAGCCTGGGCTATGTGGTGAGACCCTGTCTCAATAAGCAAATTCTGTAGTCATGGACGCGCTCCCACTGACTGACATCAGACATGCTTAATCCTACTCTCTCGGAGTGAACTGAGAATCCAGGCATGGTGGCACACACCTGGAATCCCAGGATTCTGGAGGGGCAGGTAGGAAGACTGTAAGCTTGAGGATAACCTGTGGGTGATGGTGGCTTGCTGGAGGGAGAGGGCTTGCTACTCAAGCATTAGGGTCTGAGTTCAGATCCCTAGAACCCCTACAAAGTCAAACGTGGTTTTATGTACCTGTAACACCAGCACTGGGAGTCAGGGCTGGGGGCTGGGGTGAGGGTGGTGGGGGTGGTGGCAGACTAGCTGAAAACAATTCTCTCACTAGAGATCCAGGGACCCTGTCTCAAGGGAATAAGGTGGATAACTGTGATAGGAGAGGACAATTGATAATCTTCTGCCACCTCCAGGAGCATACAAGCACATACAGTACACACACACACACACACACACACACACACACACACACACACACAAAGTACACTGAAAAATAACCTTACAGAAAGCTTCAGAAACATAGAGTTATGAACGTAAAAGAATATGGTTAAGTTTATAATACAAGCATGACAGCTTGGATGGAAAGGTATCCTGGCAGTCAGGAGCCAAGGAATACCACAAGATCACACTGCACAACAAACCTCACACAAGAGATTTATTGGAAGGTAAGAAAATGGGAGGATGGCTGCCTCTGCTCGGGAAAGGAACAGCAGGAAACCAAACAGGATGCAGGTTTTATAGAGTTTCTTGCAAGGGGGTTGGAACTTTTCAGGGTGGAGACTGGTGGAATTTCACATCCAGAGATTGGGTTTTTTTTTAATTCTGTAGGGTGGAGGGGGCAGGGTCCAGCAGTTAGGGCAGCTAGAGTGTTCGGTGGCACCTGGCAGTTGGAGGTCCTCGGGGAAGGGGCCTGGCTCGAGGGGCTTATGTATAGAGATAGGCAGGAGGTACTCCAGTAAACACAGTGTCCTGGGCTCCACAAGCCCTTCTTCATTCTTCCTCACAAAGCGGAGTGAGTGCATTTTCCCCAGACTCAAATGCTCACACAGCAAACAAGTAGACAGCAAACAAACAGATGGACAAGGTCTACCTAGTTTCATGGGCCAGGGAACTGTTGGGCAATAGAATGAGATGGAAGCTGGACAGAGCTTTGAAACTTGCCATCACAGCAACTTACAAGCAACCTGATTTCGGGCGTACCAAGGGCTTATGTCATTTCCCAAAGGCCACAGAGACCTAGAGGCGTCATTAGTAACAAGGTCAGGCCTCTAGCTGTACGTGGCAACACTCAAGGCCAATATACTCAGTATAATGAACACACATCAGAGATGCCAAGGGCTGACATCAGCCTGGTCGCATCACACACATGCTTGCACACACACAGGCACCAAGCCAACTCCCTGGCCTAGGGTTCCTTTTCATTCAGCATCACCCAGGATTCTGGCTAGTACCCTCGGCAGCTTTGCTGTACACGCACACATCTGAGGTTAAAGTTGAAGTGTGACCTGTTTGTCGGTGACGAGGCTCCATTAGCTTCAGCTTCCAACTGTGACTTTGTGACTATAGCCGGAAAGTACAGCCTGCCTCCACAGCTGGCAGTGGGGACGGGAGCCCTGAACCTAAGAGTGGCTAGTCTATAGCTTGGAGTTTCCCCTTCCAAACGCTCCGGAAGCTCAGAAGTATGGCCCCAGCAAGAAAATAGACGGATTTTTAGTCTTGCTTTTGTTTTGTTTTTCGAGACAGGGTTTCTCTGTGTAGCTTTGGAACCTGTTCTGGAACTCACTCTGTAGACCAGGCAAGCCTCGAACTCACAGAGCTCTGTCTGCCTCTTTCTCCCAAGTTTTGGGATTAAAGGCATGCGCTGCTACCACCTGGTGGACTCTGAGAATTTTGAGGTAGGCTTGGAATTCGAGAACCTCTGTTAAACATACCATGAAGACTTCTCCTAATCTGCCTGGTCTAGATCCCAGGATACCTTAAAGCAATGGCGCCTGGGGGACTGGTAAGATTTCTGAGACACATGAGCCGTTGTCCTCCTCTAGGCTGGAGACTCTATGGTGGGCCACATAGATGTTTCTGGAAGTCTTCCTTATGCCTCCTTCCTCCTTTAACAGTTGCATAACAGAAAGTTTGTGTAGCTCAGAGGAAGGACAAGAAGGAAGACTGAAGGAAACAGTTCCTATTCCTGGGGGTTCTTTGTGCTGCCTCCCCACCCCCATGGCCGCTGTCACGGGCACCAGGAGGGAGTGACATTTCTGGAATTTTGCTGTGTTTTGAAGACTGGATCTGGGGGCTGGAGAGATGGCTCAGCGGTTAAGAGCACTGACTGCTCTTTCAGAGGTCCTGAGTTCAATTCCCAGCAACCACATGGTGGCTCACAACCATCTGTAATGAGACCTGGTGCCCTCTTCTGGCCAGCAAGCATACAGACAGAACACTGCATACATAATAAATAAATAAATGTATATTTAAAAAAAAAAAAAAGACTGGATCTTATGAAGACCTCAAAGGTGCTTTGTGGCTAAGGATGACCTTAACTCATCTGCCTGCCTCCACCTCCCAAGCAGGGCTAATACAGCAGTGCACCACCACGTCCAGCTGGAAGTCTTAGGAAACAGGACTGCGGAGGGCGGTTTTGCTGTATCTTTCTGAAGCAAGGCACCTTTAAAAGCACTTCAACTGCTAAAAAGTATGTGATGCCTCTTGGCATCTCCAGAGGCAGAGTCTCAGTGCTGCTTCTATCCCCCCACCCCCAACCCGGCTTTCCAGAGAAGGCAGATGATTCTGGTGAGAGAGCCCTGAATGGGAGGCCAGTGGCTGAACTGAATTTCCAACTGGGCCTCCATTTCACACTCAGTCACAAAGAGCAGCGACATTCCCAGGACACAGCAGCTTACAGTCCAGGCTTCTTTTTTCTCAGGTATCTGAAAGCACAGCTTGTCCAACTAGTAGATTAGAGAAGGATATGGGAACGCGTCCCCGGGGGGGGGGGGGAGCCTTGTGAAGAGAAGACACAAAACCTGTTTGGTGACTTGTCACTTTAGAGAGAACAGAAACCTCTCCAGGTGAACATTCATGACCCTCCCCTTCCTCCTTCCATCCTGCAGTCTTGGCTGGGGACCAGGACGAGGACAAGGGACCCAGAGAAGCAAGGCTACTGCTCATCCAGACTACACCGCTATTGGATGACAGAAGTTTGAGAACACAGTTTAGGGCAAAACTAATTTTATTAACCTTGCCAGGTCATGTCAATAAAGTAGCCAGAGAGGAACAATGCCTTCATTGTACTTGTACCAGCTAGGAAAGCAGCTGTGTAGCAGACACACATTTCTTTGATAAGAGTAAATTGTTGTCATATTTATCTTTCTTCCTCTTTAATACACGTTCAAGAACTGATATCACCTGCACAGAAGTCACCAGTAAATCCTGGGAAAGGGCCGATCCTCATGGTCAGAGCCCTGGGGGTAGGGAAGAATGCACTTCCCTTTGTTTTGAAACTAGGGCTCCATTGGCCTCTGGTCAGCTCCACCAAGCTCCTCATGAAAGCTAGTTCTCAATAGGGTCCTACCCTGCTCCCCTTTAGCACTGCGTACAAAGACTTCTACAGTCAAAAGTCTATTTCTGTAGCCCCGTCTGCCCGTATGCCTTGTGATTGCTGAGGGCCCCATGGTCAGTCACTGTGTGTACCAGGAGCCTCAGCACATCTGGTGGGTAACATCTTACAGTCTGACTCCTCCCTTTCTCCTCAAGCAGGCATTACAAGAGGATGTAACCTTAGTGAGGAAGAGAGCAAAGGGCAAAGGTTCTGCCTATTTTGTGAAGATGAGCACGCACACTAAGGTAGGGCGCAGATTAGCAGCGAGGAGACAAGAGCTGGAGCAGACGCTTCTCCCAGGGACAGCTAGGTAGGGCTGTGGCTGTGGGACTCTGGTTGGATATCTGGTGTAGGATGGTTCTTCTGTATTTTATGTGCTTTCATTGGTTAATAAAGAGAATGCCTGGCCTGTAAGATAGGACACAGCCCTTAGGTGGGTGGAGTAGACAGAACAGAGTTTGGGGAACAAAGGAAGTGTGGCAGGCGCCATGATGCTCCAGCCCAAGATGGACACTGATTAGACTCATGCCGGTAAGCCACAGTCAAGTGGCGATACATATTATCAGAAATGGGTTAGTTTTAGATGTGAGAGTTAGCCAAGAAAAGACTAGAGATAATGGGCCAGGCAGTAATTTAATTAATACAATTTTCATGTGGTTATTTTAGGCATAAGCTAGCCGTGCGGCCGCGGCCGGGAGCCGGGCGGGACGGAACAAAAGGGCCCTGCGTTCCTCTCAGGTGCTGGGAACACAGCTGCACCTCATTTACAACATCTGTGTAAAGACCGGTAGAAAAGGGAAGGAGAAATTGTTTTATTTGTTTTCTGACTTTTACATAGCACGACAGTTTCCTAGAGATGATGTCACCTGAGGATAAACTGGGACTTTGGATCAACCTGTGCTTTTCCTTACAATCTCGCGTTGAAATATGGTCCTTCAACACTGGGAACTAGATGTCATTTAAGAATGTCACATCACAGCTGGCAACACACGTCTTTAATCTCAGCACTCAGGAGGCAGACACAGACAGATCTCTGTGAATTCAAGGCCAGCCTGGTCTACAGAGTTTCAGGAAAGGCTCCAAAGCTACAGAGAAACCCTGTCTTGAAAACAAACAAACAAAAAGTCACACCACATAACTACTGCAAGGAAACTAATGCTTTTTAGCAGAGGAGACACACGGCAGGGCCCTCATCATTCACAAAAATAGGGCTTTAATCATTAGGGCTTTGGACACAAGAAACAGGTAACAGTCAATATTATCATGGATTAAATAGAAAGAAAACATGAATAAATAGAAGAAAAAGATATAACCCTTTAAAAGGGAGTAATATAGTGCATAATGTGATACAGTTGTTTATAGGTAAGGTAAAGATTTGTTTTTCAAAAATGTCATTACAAGAATACATTAATCTACAGTCAAACTCAGTCTATTCGCAATAAAGTCATAGGAAAATCCTCTATGAAGGATATCTGTAACAGCTGCATTGAGGCCGTCGATAATTAAACACTGTGTATGGCATCTGACTTTGTCAAAGGGAAACCTCTGGGCGGGCTCCTGTCAAAAACTCCATCATAAGCAGGAGCAAAATTAAATTACTTTTAAAAGTTTAAAGCCCTTACTTAAATAGGATTAAAAAAATGTTTGTGAAGACTTCAGAAGAAGAAAGAGCCGAGCGAGTTGCTAGACCATGGTTCTGAAGAAATAAAACCTAATCATTCATTTTATGGAATTTACAGGGCAAGTGGAGGACCGTGAAAATGGCCTTCGACAGCTCAGAGTCTCAGAGATGCTCAGCTGGAAAAGAAACAGGGCTCTGTAACAGTGCTGCTCAGGACCTGCGGGTGTGGCTCCCAGGCCAGTCTTTCTTCATCTATTTTTAGAGGTTTGAGACTCCAGCTTTAAATAGTTTTGATAATAACACAACTCTGTAAAACAAAGTCTGGGAGAAAAGAAAACTCTCCGTGCTGCATAACTGCGTTCCGTTTTCTCCTTCGAATGAGTCCTGAGACGGTGTTCGTGGAGCAGAACCAATCAGATCGCTTGTTCCCTTCCATCTACTACCTCGCAACACAAACTAGGGAGGCAACAAAGAAGATTTTAATTTTTCTTTAAATGGAAAAAATGTTCTTAAGTAAAAACAGGAACTATCTTGCTTATTTGAAAGCAGGAAATACTACTTTAATTGGGAACAGAACATACTGTTGAGGAAAGGGGACTTGGGGTTCGTGTGTCCTTAGCCAACTTCCATAATAGGAAGGCTTCGTAGTGCTCACCACAATGCCGAGGCGACTGTGAGAGGAAAGGAAGTGCTCATATCCTGTAGTTAGATAATGGTGTCTTCGGAAGTAGGTACTTATGTCCTGATACATGTGCATACAGACACACAATACTCATACACAACAGACTCACACACACATCCCAGGGGCGCATGAGACCTGCTTTCTCATAATTACCACCTTTCCAAACTTGACGTCCTGTTTTGTTCTCACAATTAAAAGTTACAGTAAATCTTACGCTAAAGGGTTCATGTAGAGTTTCAGTTAAGAAAATGGGGCAAACCAAATTATGCCAAGAAACAAATCCAGATTGGTAACGTACCACCTTCTACTCTTCAAAAACACACATGCACACAAACAGCTAGACTTCAAAGCGTATACTGACACTATAAAATTTAACAAGCATTTCTTTTTAATTTTCAAGGAGGGGGAATCCTGAGCATCAGAGAACTACACTGGCTTTCAAGTCCTGTGTGTGGGATAAAAGTTCAGATCAGAGATCCTGGACCAAGTCAAGCCAAGGCCGTCCTCACATATGTAAGACATAGGTCATCTGCAGCCATGGAAGCCCACAGGTCCTAAAGGTTATCCCATGACCCCAGGAAAGGAAGAGGATAGCTCCGGGGCTCTGGTCCTTTCCCCACTGGCCTCTGGCTCCACGCTGCACTGGACACAGGGGTTGGAGCAGAGGCATTTTCTCCGAACACGCAGCACTTCATGCCACCTGGTTCCTGTGCTTAGAGAACAGAACATCCAGTGTGGGGATACAGGGTCTACCCAGCCACTGTGGCAGTCCCACCGTGGCCATCACAAGTTCTCCTTCAGCAGCCCGAGCTTGCGCAGGGCCTCACGTCGTGCTTCCTCCGTGGAGCCACGGCCTGAGAACTGCACTGTGATGCCCTGTGGCCGGAAACCCACAGCCCGGGGGAGCGAGCCTGTGCGTCTGCGGGCATCCTGGGAGCCATCCAGGCGCGGCTCGTACAGGCTGCGGCTGGCGTTCTGGCGCGCCAGCTTGCCCGCTACAGCGGGGTCTGGCCGGAAGGTGATGGTCTTACTGGTGGGGACAAAGGCGCTGGGCTCGCTGCGCAGAGCCTCATGCACGCTTTGGAAGCCATTGGCCAGCGCTGGCGGCTGCTCGGTCTGCACGGCCCGGGACTGCTGCGCCCTGGTTGGGCCTCCTGCACGCGACCCCCCGGGTTCCCCGGCCATGCCCACCCTGTTCTGGGCGCGCGCCCCTTCCGCAGAGACGCCCCTCTGCTCTTCAGCCATCTGCCACCGCTCTTCCGATGACGTGTCACCCGCAGCGATGAAGGACATGCCGTTGATATTGGCCAGGACCTGGGCCTTCCGTTCCTGCACATTGACAGCCGCCTTGGAGATAGTCTTGTTGAAGTCCTTGCCTGCGCTGTTGGTCACGCTTATGTTGCTGGGGAAGCGGTGGACCTTGGGCGCCGGCTGGGCCGTGTGTCGATGCCACACACCGACCTGGTCCCCATTTCGAGAGGCTATCAAAGTTGGCTGCATTCTCCATTCCCCAGGTCTGCCCTCCTTTGATGGGGACGTGGGGGACAGGGCTTCGTTTCCCGCCAACTTCTCAGAAATTTTCTGAGCAATCACCAGAGGAGTGGGCACAGAGCGGGACAGTTTGGGATGCTCTGCCGGAGGAGAGGGGGATATAAGCTCCTTTCGGGGAGCAGAGGGCGCAGAGACAGGTGGAGAGGGCGGCAGAGGAAACACCTCAGGATCTCTGGAGTCTGGTGGTGGCAGGGAAGTCTCAGCGGCTTCTTTCCCACCTTCAGGAACAGGAGTGCCCTGTTTTGTAACAGATGTGGCCCCTGAAAGAAAAAAGACCTCTTAAGTTTTCACCCCACTAAAAGTAGATACGTGGCATTCCTGCCCACTGAACTTTAGAAAGTCACAGTGGGACACTACGAACCTCTATAAAGCCTAACCAAACAAAATGCTGGTTCTGCTGCCTGCACTGCTGAGAAAGAAGGCAGTCCATTTACTCCAGGGCCAGACACTGAGACCCAACAGATCTAGAGCCAGAAACAGCCAGTTAGGAAGCAGTCTGGAAAGGCGTGCTTCTGAAGCTCCCTCACCCTGGGGGCATGTGACGTGAGGCAAGCAATGACCACCTCAGAGGGGGCTTCAGAAAGCACGGAGTGGAGGATGGGGGTGCCCGTCTTGAATCCCAGTACTCAGAAGGTAGAGGAAGGTAGATCTCTATGGTTCAAGGCCAGCCTGGTTTACACAGCGAGTTCCAGGTCAACCAAGACTACATAAAGAAACTGTGCCTCAAAAAGCAAGCAAACAAAAGAAGATAAGAAAATAGTAGGTTAGAGAATTGCTGGGCACACGTGCTGAATTTTCCAAACCCATTTTCTTTGGTGTGATTACATGATCCAATCTTTTTAAAGGATCAGTTGGTTCAAGTTACTTTAGAAACTATACTTTAAGGCAGAAGTGTTAAAAAAAAATGCAAAATTTATTGTCTCTTCTCTCAAGGGTTGACTGTAAACCATGCTCTTTTGTGTGGGATGTCATTCTGAGTAAGGTAGTTTGCTTTGCAAGAAAACATACTAAGAGCCGGGCGGTGGTGGCGCACACCTTTAATCCCAGCACCAGGCGGATCTCTGTGAGTTCGAGACCAGCTTGGTCTACAAGAGCTAGTTCCAACGCAGGCTCCAAAGCCACAGAGAAACCCTATCTCGAAAAATCAAAAAAAAAAAAAAAGAAAAAAGAAAAAAGAAAACATACTAAGAATGGTGGCATATACTGTAATCGCAGTGCTTGGGAGGCAGAAACAGGAGGACAGCATTTGGTCAGGCTGGACTACACAGCAAGCTCCAGGCCAGCTAGAAATACACAGTGAGACCCTGTCTCACAAAGAAAGACACCCCCCCCCCGAAGCTTATGACAAACACTGGGGTTTATAGGCTGCAAAGCACAAGTGTTTCTGCCCTGTCTTGTCTCTTGTCTAGTCCTGGGTGCCTCCTTCATTTGTTGTTAATATCACTTCCCATTGGTAAATAAAGGCTGTAAGAAACTTTTCACTGACCATTTCCTCCCAGTTCTATCTCAGAATTCAGTGGGCATAAAAGCTACCTCTTCGTCAATGCCACTCAGTGATGCAGGGCATACGAAGAAGGTGCTGACCTGCACCTTGTCTGCTCTTTCTAGGACTACCTCACAGAGTCACATGTTAGGAACGGGACATAACCACGCAGCACAAATCAGGTGCCCTGCAATACACAAACACACACCACACATGTACACACAACACCACACAATCTATAGGCTCATTTGGTCGCTCCTCTCTCTCTCCTTTCAGCTGGCTTTTTTTGTTCAGTCTTTTTAGAGTTCCCCTTGCTGGAGAGACTACCAAGAGGATAATTCGGCCTTCCAGAAGCTGAAAAGAGCTTCACGAGCGTCTACACTGACAAGCAGAGGCAGACAGAGCAGAAGACGCTGGCTTGCCTCGGGTGCACCACCACACCAAGTCAAAGGCGTGGGAACCTGTGTGTACCTGCTACGTGAGGCATATCTGGAAGACTCTCGGGTCCTGGTTGGACTAAATCGATGACATCTTCAGGCTCAGAGTGACTGGAAGGGCTCTCTTCCAGAGACTGTGGAGAGTGGCAATGGATGCCACTGTCACACAGGGCTGGCTCATCGAAGTCATATTCCAGGGAATCGAGAGTCTCTTCAAAGAACAGGATGACGTCCTTCTCCTCGTGTGTGAGGTGCTTCAGGCTCTCATCATCCTGTAAGTAGATTTGGGGTCGGGGAGAGATACACAGTGATGTGAAGAGAGTCACAGGAAGTAGGGGTCAATACCTAGCCTAGGGCAGGCTTCTCTGTGTCCTGGAAGGTCCCTGCCATTTGGGTCACCCCACTGACAAATGACCTGTAAGTCGCTCACTATTTTACCTGCACAGAAAAAATAAGAGATGCAGAAAACCCAAGGCCTTTACCCCTATCATGAGCTCTAGCTGTGGTTACCATGGAGTCAGCATGGTAGAGGAAGTATTCTTCAAGCCCTGCTCCCAGGCATCCTGCTGTCTCCGTACCAACAAGGGAGACTTCTCATGTTCAAACACTGGATTGAACTCACCATTTATCTCCCGTTCCTCCAGAAATGCTGCTAAAACAATTAAGGGATCTTATTAATGATTATTAGGTTTATGGTGTGAGTGTTTTGCCTGCAGAGATGTCTATGCTCTGTGAGTGTGCCTGGTGCCTGCAGAGGCCAGAAGAGGGTGATGGATTTCCTGGAAGTACAGGTACACAGAGCTGGAGGCTGTCATGTGGGTGGTGCTGGGAATCTAACCCAAGTCCTCTCCTAGAACAACACATGCTCTTAATTGTTAAGCCACCTCTCCAGCCTGGGACCTTATTAATTTCCTTAACTAGACAGAAATCACAAAGACAAAAATAACAGGCAAGGAGCTGATGCCAACAAATGGAAGTCAGAAAGCAGAAGGGAGGCGGTGATGAGAGACGATGTAAGACTGCAATTACATCAGCGCTGGGAAAGCCTACAGCCAACCTGTGTGACCTGGACTGAGCCCAGCCAGGAATGCGGTACAGAGAAGGTGACGCTCAGAGGGCAGAGCCAGCAGGAAGTTTCGATGGGTCACCCCAGCAGAAAAGGAAGGATTTATTCTGCTTGTTTTCAAGACATGGCTTCTCTGTGTAACAGCCCTAGCTGTCCTGTCTGTAGACCAGGCTAGCCTCAAACTCACAGAGATCTGCCTGCCCCTGCCTCCTGAGTGCTGGGTTTAAGGCATGTGCCACCACTGCTCAGCTGAAGGGTTTATTCTTAAAGGAGTTTGTAGTAGGGGCAGTGAAGCTGAGTTGACGGGGAGGAACTGCACAGAAAATTGAGGAGGGGGGTATTGATTTCCAGGCGGAGGCCAGTCAACATGCCCACATCAGAATTTCAGCCTGGGCTGAAGACGACACAGTGGTAAAGGGAACCCAGTTTAGTTCCAGAGGACCCGAGTTTAGTTCCCAGCACCCATGCTGCCTGTAACTCCATTTCATGAGACCTGACACCCTCTTCTGGCTTCAGTGGGTATTGTACTTATGTGCATCCCCTCATATTCACATAATTAAGATTAAAAAATAATAAAAAATAAATTTCAATCCATATTTTTGAGACAGTCTTGAGAGCTAAAGGTACAAGCATAGTGACAATGGGAAGAGAGGGGATGGATTTGTGAGTTATTTGAAAAGCAGAATCGGGCTGGGTGGTGGTGGCACATGCTTTTAATCCCAGCACTCAGGAAGCAGAGGCAGGCAGATCTCTGTGAGTTCGAGGCCAGCCTGGTTTACAAAGCAAGTTCTAGGTCAGTCAGGGCTTTTACATAGAGAAACCCTGTCTCAAAAAGCCAAAAAAAGAAAAAAAAAAGAAAAGAAAAGAAAGAAAATCAGAATCGGTTCCTCACGTAACATTCTTTTGCACGGTAGTTGCTGAACACCCATGTTTTTCACCTCCATTAGATTTTACACTTAGGAATAACATTGTAGGGGCTGGAGGGATGACTCAGTGGTTAAGAGCACTGGCTGATCTTCCAGAGGACCCAGGTTCAATTCCCAGCACCCACAAGGCAACTCACATCTGTCTGTAACTCCAGTTCCAGAGCTTCTGACAGCCTCACACAGACACACATAAGCAAAGCACCAAGGAACATAAAATAGAAATTTTATAGCCTATAGGCTGGAAAGATGGCTCAGAGGTTGAGTACTGGCTGTTCTTCCAGAGGTCCTGAGTTCAATTCCCAGCAACCACATGGTGGCTCACAACCCTCTGTAATGAGATTTGGTGCCCTCTTCTGGTGTCCAAGCATACATGCAGGCAGAACTCTGTATACATATACATAACAAATAAAAATTTATTTTAAAAAAGATATACGTATATACATACACATATATATGTATATACGTATATTTTTTTTAAAAAAAAAGACTCACACTGGAGATATCAAGGCTTGCAGGTTTTCTTGAATCCCACAAGGAGTTATTGTAAGCAAAATATCAGGTGCCTCCTCATCATGTGTGCCTGTTCTGACTTTTGATGCCTAAAACATAAAGCCTCTAAGAAATCCAGCAATACTCTTTTCTTTGAGAAAACGTCTTTCTGTGTAGCTGAGCTTGCTATGTAGACCAGGCTGGCCTTGAACTCACAGAGATCCTCCTGCCTCTGCCTCCCAAGTGCTAGGATTAAAGACGTGCGCCACCACCGCCCAGCTCATTCGTTGTTTCAACACAAACACTGCAAGTCTAAAATCATTAGGGCTCTTGGCGTAACAAAGATGCCTCTGGTTAAACTTCAGCCATTATGGATTTTGTCAGGGTGTCGTGACAGAGATCACAACTGTTACACAAGTGTTGACCTCCAGTGCTGAAACATCAAGTCTGGAGAAATGCATTCTCTCCCCTGTGGTGACGTTTATGCAGGGCACTTCAGAGGATGCATGGCTTTTAAAGATTTTTGTGTCTGATTATGTGGATTGGAGGTATGTATGAACAGGAGCGCAGTGCCCACGGAAGCCAGAAGAGGACACTGGATCCCCTGGAGCTGTTGTGAACTCCCTGATGTGGGTGCGGAGAACTCTATCCATCCGGTCCTCCCTACAAGAATATGTACTTTGAACCCTGAGTTATTTCTCCAGCCCTATGCTTAACTTTTGGAGCCTATTTTGGTTGGTATAATCATTCTCCTTGGCTACGTCACAGAACTGAAACTGCACTAGCCTGGCCGAGGGTCTAGCTCAATGATAGGAAGCTGGCCTAGGATTCTCAAGGCCCTGCATTCTAGCCTCAGTACCAGAAAATAAACACAACATAAAAATCATGTGAGCATTTTCAAAAACAAGGCCCTAAAATGGACCTTCAGCTTAAGACACACCCCAGTTTCCCACAAGAAGACAATGTAAGAATGAACTAGAAGGGGGCTGGAGAGACAGCTCAGTGGTTGTGAGCTCTTGTTCTTGCAGAGGTCCTGGGTGTTTATTCCCAGCACCCACATGGTGGCTCCAGTTCCACGTGATCTGGTTCCTCCTTCTGACCTCCACAAGCACCAGGCGCATCTGTGGTGTGCATATGCACACAGGTAATCACTCCTATACGATAAAGAACAATGGGCCATGTTTAATCCAGCCTGGAAGCAAGCAGTCCTATCATGAGAAATCTGGAAACCAGGCGTAGAGGAAGGTGCTTCCCACATGCCTGGTCATGCCTGTATACTATGAAAGGCTTGGCATGACTTTCCAAGGGTCTCACCACTGCTTCACCCAGGGGCCTAGCCTACTAGAACTCAGCTCTCTGCTTGCCTTCTGTTTCGCCCTTTCTAATCCTATCCTAGCAAGTATCGACAGATCTTGCAGAGATGCCTGCATGAGTCTTGTGCAGTTTACCAGGGGGTTCTTCAGTTCTCTCAGTGTTTTCTTTCCCTTTCCCTCACTCAGGACGCGAGATACAAACCAGCTCCAGCCAGTCTGCTCAGAAACAAGACCCCCAGGTCACTCAGAACCTTGCATCCTCAGCCCAAGGGCTTTCTCTCTAGCGTGGGGCTGGGTGAATGGCCTGCTTTCTTTGCAATCAGCCTGGCCCGGAGTCCTGGATTGTGATAAGGTCAAACATGCTATGGGTTCAGAGTGCTGCCCGACCTCTAAGACTTGAAGCTTTCTCCCAGTGAATCTGGGAGAGGAAAGGCAAGGCTAGGCAGTGGAGCAAGGTGCACCAGGGCCAGGAGAAGGGCACTTGGTACTGGGCCAAGATGGTTCTGGGGAGATGCTGAACACTGCCTCTGATAGGGTTGTAAAAGGAAGACATTCTTGGTCCTGAGGGAGAAGCTGGGCAGTAAGAGGCGTGGCAGCGAGATATATCCAGAGTCAGAAAGGAAGTTCTGGCTGGGGGGGTAGAGCAGGCAATGGAAAACTGAATGGGCACAGGATTTCTTTAGGGGAGATAAAACGTTCTAGAACTGACTATGATAATCTCTGTACACACAGAGAGCCCATTTATTTTAACCAACACACAAAACATAAAAATTGTATATATTTATGGGGTCCCTGGCAAACCAGGCCAGACAAACCTCTTTCTGTAAACACTTTACACTACGCTGAAAACTTTCAAAACCTTTTCTTCTAGGTTTTACAATTGAGTGCACAGGGCTGCTGTCAGGGGTCAGCTGTGCAATAGCACACCAGACCTACTAGTTGACTGTAACTTGGTAGCCATGATCAGTCTCTCCCCATTGCTATCTCCCCAGCCTCTGGTGACCGCCATCCTGCCTGCAACTTCTATGAGATGAACCTTTTTTTTCAAAAACTTTCTTTCCTTTTACTTTATGATACGGGTGCCTTGCCTACAAGTACGTCTGTCTGTGCACCACGTACATGACTGGTGCTCACAGAGGCCAGAAAGTGTCGGATCCCTTGGGATTGGAGTTACAGACACTTGTAAACTGCCACATGGTGTCTGGGAACCGAACTTGGATCCTCTGCAGGATTCAAGGATTCTTAACTGCTAAGCCATCTCTCTGGCCCCAAGATCAAGTCTTTAAGATTCCATATGTGAGCAAGACCATGTGACACTGGGTTTTCTGAGCCTGGCTTATTTTACCAAACACAAACACCCGCGTTGTTGCAGATGACAGCACCGTATCTATTTTATGGCGGAATAACATCCCATTGGGCATATGTAACACATTTTCTTTATCCACGGATTGGATGACGGGCACTTGGGTGTGGAAATTTTTCGTACTGCAAACGAACGAGCAGTCTCCGCCTACACTTGGGTCGTTTCCACGTCTTTCTGTGTGTGTTTGGAGACAGGCTCTCATTACGGACGCCAGGTTGGAATTCGCTATGTTACCCAGGTTGGCCTCAAACTCATGATCTCGCTTCTGCCTCAAGGCCTGGGATCAGAGGCATGTAACACCATGCCTGGCTCCTGCATTTCCTAGTAACTGTGAACATTGTCACCATTACCATGGAAACGCAAACTGTTCTTTGACATACTGGACTGCTGGGTCATAGAGCACACCTAGTCTTCATTTTCTGAGGAAACTCCATCTGGTTTTTTATCACAGCAATGTAACCCCCACATGCACTAACAGTGTGCTAGGCCCCTTTTTTCTTCACCAACACAAGCATCTGATGTTTTCAGTCTTTCTGATAACAATCATTCTTACTGGGGCGAGGTGCTATCTCACTGTGGTTTTGATTTGCATTTTCCCTGATGATTAATTACATTGAACCTGTTGTATGTCTTAAAAAACATCAATTTATGGTTACTGCTCATTTTTCAATAGTTTTTTTTTGTTGTTGAGCTTTTGATTCCTTATTATTACGACCATCCCCTTCACAGATGAATAATTGAATAATTTGTAAATCTTTTCCTTATACTATAGGTTTTCCCTTCACTCTGTTGTTTATGTTGAGTTGGGGTTTTTTTGTTTGTTTGTTTTTCGAGACAGGGTTTCTCTGTGGCTTTGGAGCCTGCGCTGGAACTAGCTCTTGTAGACCAGGCTGGTCTCGAATTCACAGAGATCCGCCTGCCTCTGCCTTCCGAGTGCTGGGATTAAAGGCGTGCGCCACCACCGCCCAGCTGTTGAGTTGGTTTTTTATAACTAATGAGAGATTGGGTTCACGCCAATCTTCGGCAGGCAGACATCTGACTTCCCAGTACCACTGACTAGAATTCATGTACTTTCTTCAGTGTGTGTGTGTTGGTAGCACGCTTGCTGAAAGTCAGCTGCCGTGTGTGTGGGTTTACTTCTAGGCTCTCTATTGTGTTCCACTGGTCTTTGTGTCTGGATTTACATTAATACTATGCTGATTTTTGCATGTGCGTTTGTATGGAGCTAACAATTAAACCCAAGGCCTGTGTATTTGAGGAAAGTCATGTGCCACTGAGTTATACCACTAGTTCCTAGTAGGCTGTTGGATCATAACTCTGTAGTACACTTTAAAAATAATGTGTATGGTTATTTTTTCCTGTGTGCATATCTGTGCACTACCTGCACACAGTGCCCATGGATGGCAGAAGAGGGCCTTCGATCTGGAGCTACCATGTAGGTGCTGAAACCAAGCCTGGATCCTCTACAAGAGCAGCCAGTGCTCCTAACCACTGAGTTCCCTGTCCAGTCACTCAGCGCTGTGGTATACTATAGAAAAGCATCTTTCACTTCTTCTTAGCCCAGCGCGCCAACTTAAGGTAAGATTTACAAGTCTCTGGGGAAAACTCTGCTTCAAGACATGTGAAGCAATCTCTCCCCTAATGTGTATATTATCGTTTTTGAAGAAATAATTTTATGAACTAATTTTCAAATCAGAAAACTCCGAGTGCTAAGTATACTGGGTAATTAAAATGTGCACTGAGGGGCTGGAGAGATAGCTCAGTGGTTAAGAGCACTGCCTGCTCTTCCAAAGGTCCTGAGTTCAATTCCCAACAACCACATGGTGGCTCACAACCATCTGTAATGAGGTCTGGTGCCTTCTTCTGGCCTGCAGCATTCATACTGAGAATACTGTATACATAATAAATAAATGAATAAATCTTTAAGGGAAAAAAAAAGAATGTGCATTGAGCGAGCTTCCCACAAAGAACAGAGCCTTCGGCCAGGTGGTGATACACGCCTTTTACTCCGAGGACTCAGGAGGCTGAGGCAAGTGGATCTCTGTTGAGTTCGAGGCCAGCCTGGCCTACAAAGTGAGTTCTAGGACAGCTAGGGCTGTTACACAGGGAAACCCTGACTCAAAAAACCAACCAACCAAACAAACAAACAAATAAAAAAACAACAACAAAGCCTTGCCAACGATCACATTCACTGTAATATAGCAGAAAAGAGCTCTCTAGTCTAATTCAAACAGAGGGAGCATCCCGACAAAGGGCAGATGGCAGTGGGAAGTGACACAATAAAACCCATCACTCAGTACAATTAATATAGACTTTTTTGTCACCCTGGCTGTCCTGGAACTCACTATGTAGATCAGGCAGGATTCACCTGACTCTTCCTGAGTGGTGGGACTAAAGGCACATACTACGCCTGTCCCCTAATTACACAAAATTTTTAAAAGGTAGATGATAAACTTTCCTTTGGTGTCTGTGCGTGCACTTGCACACGCGCTTAAGTAAGTGTGAGTGCAGGCCTGCAAACACCACGGTAGGATATGGACGTCAGACCTCTCCTCTCGTTGGCTGCTGCTGCACACACCAGGTTAACTGGCCGTTGACCTTAAACTATCTACCTGTCTCTGCCTTGCATCACACAGCAGGGACAGGGAGAATGCAGATGCACACGACTGCACTTGGCCTTATGGGAGTTCTAGGGATTTGACCTCAGGTCCTGACACTAGCACCGCAAGCTCTTTATCCACTTAGCTCCCAGCCTAGGTCAAACATTAAAGGAACGACAGTAAGATGAAGTCAATAGTACAGATTTATCTGTGTTCGGACAGATTAGAAATAGGAGGGTTTGGGTGGGAGGGCAGGGCAAGGACACTAGAGAAAGGAAAAAACCCAAGCCTTTAGTTGAACTAAAGACCCGAGAAGACTTAAATAGAAACTCTAAAATAGCCTTAAAAACTACTCGCTTTTACTCCTATAATCAAGTCAGGCTTTTCTTTTTTCCTTTTGTTTTTCAAGAAAAACAGTTTGTTGAATTACAACCTGAAGAATGCACACAGGAACCAGAAAGACCAAAGAAAAGAAAGTACTTATTGTAAAAATAAGGATGACCAGAGCCTGGTGTGATGGTGCAGCCTGTGATCCCAGCACTCAGGCTGAAGTGGGAGGATCATCTCAAGTTTGAGGCCAGCGTGGGCTACATGTAGTTATTTCCACGCCAGCCTGGGTTGCATAGCAAGACTCATTCACAAGCAAGCAAGTAGGCAGGCAGGCAGGCAGGCAGGCAAGCAGACAAGCAGGTGGGTGGGCAGACAGGCAGACAGGCAGGTGGGCGGGCAGACAGGCAGGTGGGCGGGCAGACAGGCAGGTGGGCGGGCAGACAGGCAGGCAGGTGGGTGGGCAGGCAGACAGGCAGACAGGCAGGTGGGCAGACAGGCAGGCAGAGGTGAAAAACAAGTATTGTGAAAGGAGATCTAAACCAGGATTCTTTACTACTCATCCCCCAGGCAGGCAAGCAATATTTTGTCTTGGTGGCATCTGATTTAATGATCACCTATTCTTTTTTTTTCTCCAAGGTTTACTTTTATTTTATATGTATGGGTGTTTTACCAGCATGTATACAGGCACACCATATGCCTAGTACCTAGGAGGTGAGAAGAAGATATCAGATCCCCTAGAACTGGAGTTACAGATAGCTCTAAGCAGCCATGTGGGTACTGGGAACCGAACCCAGGTCCTCCGGGAGAGCAGCCAGTGCTTGTGATTGCTGAGTCGTCTCTCCAGCCAGATCACATGTTCTCAAAGACACCAAAGACCTGCCTACCATCTGAGCAACACTTTACTGATTTAATAACGTAAGCTGATGCCAAAATGGAATAAAGGCAGGGAGAAGACTCGCAGCCTAAATGCTATGCTGTCTCCGGCAACCTGGGCAGAGTCACCGGAAGTACACATGGGACTTCCCTACCGCAGAACAAGGGCTTAATTATGCGTACTTCTAACTAGACACTGTTGTAACTTTTTTGCTGTGGCTAAGTTCACCCTGTTCTCCTGAAGTTAAGAAAGAGACATAAACAAATCAGCAGAGAATGAGGTCTGTGTACAGCTTGGATTAAGAACTGAAGGAGAATGGCTTCAAAGGCTTGCAGCTGGGCTCGGTGGCTTTAAACTTCTTTAAACTGGCAACAGAGCCCTTGATCTCTCATCTGTCTGATGTCTGGAGAGCCTTATAGGCTGTGCCACACCGCCCTAGCTCTATACACGCCTCGGTGCAATCCTGAATAAAACCACCCTTTATTCAGTTCTTGTACACAGCCGATTATTTACTAATGTCTAATGGATTAAACAGAAGCTCTTTGGCTATGTCCTCAAAGTTTCTGGCCTGGTGCGGGGAAGAAGCCAGCTGTGGGTCCCTTACTGACCACCCTGCATATCTTTTTTTCCTCTTGAAATCACAGAGCAAACAGTTTATCGAAATCCTAGGACATTGTGTGTACTTGTGCCTAACCCCACCATGAGAAGAGCAGTCCCCACGGCTCGACAGTCCTATGTCCTCCCTCTGTGACTAAGGGGCGTGCATGTGGGCAGCTCAAGTGCTGGCAATGCCGTCTAGTCATAGATGTTCTGTGACTCCAGAGTTTGGGTGGGGGCGGGACTCACGAGAGTTCACTGTGTACTAATCTTAAAACCTTGCCAAAGAATCTGGATCACTGTTTTTGCCCAAATCATAGATAAAAATGATTAGGAGGCATTGTGGGGTGCCCCCAATCCTCAAGGAGTGGGCGCAGATTAGGGTTTAATTCCTTAGGAATTAATCCTGTGAAGACCTCTCTCTTCTTTCCAACAATTCAAAATCCCATTATTTTCAAGAGGATGTTCCAATGTGCCCTTGAGTTGAGTAGGCTTCAGGAACAGAATAAGAACACAAGTGTGTTCCAGGACAGCCAAGGCTACACAGAGAAACCCTGTCTCTGGGTAGGGGGTGGGGCACGGAAGGAGGATATGAACTCAAGACTGTGAACGTGGTTCTGCTGGAGTGGACACGGGTGTCTTTCGAAACGGCACAACTGTGCCACCTGAGTCAGGAGGTTAGGAACAGGCAGTCTACCTTCCCAAGAGCGGGAGCACTAGAAAGGGAGGATTTGTGAAAAAAAAAAAAAATCAACAACAACATACCCTTCAAAAGACCTAAAGTTCTCAAGTTGGTTAGTGCCATGTAAGGGTCTGGATCAGAAAGACCGGACTTTGTAAAGGCCTTGGAGTCTGTCTTTATTCTGTGGGGTGGCTTCCCTGCTCCCGGCCTGGGTGGTCAGTGACTTCCGGCATGGTCCTTTCCGGAGCTAAACTGTCCTGAGTGACCACAGATTCACTCCACAGCCACGTGCAAAAGAAAATGTCAGTTCACAGGGAAGTATTCCGAGATATCCATTGGGGTTTTGTAAGCTATTCCTCAAAGGGGTGAAGCGCTGGGGCCAAATTAACCAACCAAAGCATCTGAAAGTTTTAAAGAAAGCTACCACTCACCAAAGTGAAGCTTCTGGACCGAGAGCTGCTGCTCCGGCTCTC
The DNA here is from genome assembly GCA_028555095.1 of Dicrostonyx torquatus. Taxonomy (NCBI): domain Eukaryota; kingdom Metazoa; phylum Chordata; class Mammalia; order Rodentia; family Cricetidae; genus Dicrostonyx; species Dicrostonyx torquatus. Next base: position 172,364 of record JAQHUG010000112.1, read on the forward strand.
CAGACTGCCCCCTCTGCTCAAGTCACTGAGCCTGCTGCTTGGCGACATGTCAGAGTCCATCTCCAAAGACTCTGGTTTCTGCTGGTTTCCAGGCATCCCCACAGAAAGCTGTCACTGGCTGGTTCATAGGAGACCGGGTAGGAGCCAGGGTCCCATTCTGAGGCAGGGGAGGTCTTCTAGAAAAATCAAACACACAACAGTAGTTAATGACCTGAAAAGTGCCTGGCTGCTCCAAAGTGAAAGGGCAGCCCTTCGCTCACAGACTGGAAGAATAAACACTGTGAAAATAGCTGTCTTACCAAAAGAAATCTACAGATTCAACACAATCTCATCAAAATTCCAATTATTTTCTTTTTACAGAAATAGAAAAAAAATATTAAATGGCATCTGAAAACATAAAATATCTCAGATAAGCAAACGAAGGTATGCTGGGCCAAGGGAGATGGTTTGGTTGGGTAAGAGGGCCTGCGGGACAAGCAGTAGGACCTGGCTTTGAATCCCCGGCACTAAGTAAAAAGTCAGGCATTTGTAACTCTAGTGCCATGGTGTGTGCTCGCATGCACGCACGTGCGTGTGTTAGGGGGGCAGGGTGATCACTGGGGCTTGTTGGCCCAGGTTGAGTTAGAATCTGTCTCAAAGATGGAGAGTGACAGAGTAGGGTACCCAGTGTCTTCTGACCTCCACACATGCAATATAACCCATCCCCACAATGAATAATGCCCAGAGGTATCGCCATACCTGATTCAAATAATGCTGCAGAGTCAACAAAATTGACATGATATGGACACAAAAAGATATGTAGATCAATGAGATGGATGTAAGATCCAAACTTAAACCCACTGATTTTTTAAAAATGAATATATCAGGAAAACCCATTGATTTTTGGCAAAGATGCCAAAAATATATATTGGAGGAAAGACATCCTCTTTAACAAATGGTGTTAGGGAATCTAGATAGCCACATACAGAAGAATGAGATCATTTTCTCTCACCCTGCATGAAAAATAACCCCAAGTGGACCAGACCTTAATGTGAGACCTAAAACTTTGAAACTGAAAGAAAAACACTTTTAAGACTCAGGAATAGGAGC
>JAQHUG010000112.1:198518-221773 GCA_028555095.1 Dicrostonyx torquatus
CTCACACCTACAACCCTAGCACTGTGTCCCCACCGTAGGACCTCACACCTACAACCCCAGCACTGTGTCCCCACCGTAGGACCTCACACCTACAACCCCAGCACTGTGTCCCCACCGTAGGACCTCACACCTACAACCCTAGCAATGTGTCCCCACCGTAGGACCTCACACCTACAACCCTAGCAATGTGTCCCCACCGTAGGACCTCACACCTACAACCCTAGCACTGTGTCCCCACCATAGGACCTCACACCTACAACCCTAGCACTGCGTCCCCACCGTAGGACCTCACCCCTACAACCCTAGCAATGTGTCCCCACCATAGGACCTCACCCCTACAATCCTAGCACTGTGTCCCCACTGTAGGACCTCAGGTCTACAATTTCAACACTTGGGAGGTGAAGGCAGGCAGATCGTAAATTCAAGATCATCCTGGGTTACTTGTTAAGATCAGTCCGGGCTACAAGAAACCATGTATGAAGCAACAAGAAGCTAGTAAATTAAGCTGAACATGTTTTTACTTTGTAAGAGGAAAAAAAATCTTATGCTACAGAATACCATTTAAGTCAGTATAAAACTTACATGATCTATTTAATTTATGTCACATACATCACAGACTCTTTATGAAAACGCACAGGGATGTCCACACAGGAACAAAATCACCCAATGACACACCCGGTCAGGGCATATTTCAACACTTAAGCTTTGGAAAAATCAGTGTATATGAAAAAACATGAAAAACATATCCAAAGAATGAAGTTACTCATTCTGGGTGTGATTATGTGTGATTCTTACGGTATTGTGTATCTCTACAAAAACTAATGAATTTTAGATTTTTTTTTTTTTTGGTGAGTCAATAAATGGTAACATGGAACATATAGAATCTGGCATCTCTCAGACATTGAGGGTCTCCATGCAGTTCCCACCACTTGAGGGATATACGCAAACACAGAAAGAAATAAAGCACAGGAAACAAACTAAACCCTGTAGCACGAATAATAAAAACCCAGAGACAGGTATTGGGGTTCAACCCGAAAACCAAAAAAAAAAGCAAAAGAGAAGTCTTTCCTCTACCAAGGTTGGGTGACCACAAACTAAGCAGACTAAGCCTCTCTCTCCTCCCATTTTATATTCCCCCTAGTGCTGGGATTAAAGGTGTGTGACTCCCTAGGACTGGGATTAGAGGTGTGTGCCACCATTGCCTGACCTCTAGCTTTGCCTCTGCTCTTCAGGCAAGATTTATTTATCAAAATACAAATAATATACCACTACAAAACCTCAAGTGTGCAGGTGTTTGCTGGAAGGAAGAAAGAAAAGGAGGTTGTTTCGTTTCAAAATTAACTTCAGTGAAGTTTTCACTAAAAAGAAATAGCCAGGGGGTGGTTAAGAGAGGTTGCTGATCTCTCAGATGGCCAGAGTTCAGTACCCAGGTCGGTGGCTCCAGCCACCTGTAACTCCGTCTCAAGGGGACCTGATGTCATCTTCTGGCCTTCACAGGCACCCACACATGCGTACACATACATTCTCCAACAGATGAGAAATTGTGATCTGGGGATTTGGGGTGATAGATTTTTTTTTTAAGCTATAAAAAGATAGATGATTTCACACATCTAACAAATGCACGGTGTTACACTGTCTGTATTGCAGGTCAATGTTTTGAAGGGAATAGACGGGAGAAAACAGTAAGTTACATCTAAATTAATTAGTTAGCTACTTAAGTAGTACTTGCTAGGCAAGTGCTTACCACGGAGCCACACCCCAGGTACTCAATGTTTTCTGATTGGTTGTTTTAGTTTTGGTATTTTAGAGATGGTTTCTTCATGTGGCTCAGGTTAGCCTTGAACTTTCAGTCTTGCTGCTACCAACATCTCAAGTGCTGGGACTATAAGTATGTGCCCAACACCCAGTCCTAAGTCTAAGCCTCATCCTTCTGAAAGAGAAACAAGGCTCCAAAAATCCTTAGTGAAAACCAAAACCCCATAACCCAAAAAATCAAAACAAGTGGCACTTATATAAATGTTAGGATTGCTAATTTTTTCATGCACAAATCATTTGTGATTTGTGTCCTAAGTGTTCCTATGAGTCAGGGATGCAAACAGAGAGTAAAGAAAGTTCCCTATCTGTGTAGAGCATAGGGTCTAGGAGGAGTCGGGGTATACAGGCAAGAGACTTATGGAAAGACCGTCAGTTGTTAACCGTATGTTGACAGCATACAAACGCCAGGAGAATGAACTGCCTGTCCCCCAGAAAAGTCTGGTTACGGTTTGGCTGAGAATGACTTGTTCGGCCTCTGATCTCGGCTGACTTGCTATACGAAGAGCTTAAAGTTCTGGTGGGGTTTTGGAAAGGGCTAAGAAAAGCTTGCATGGCAAATGGATGGGTCTAGAAAAAAACATATTGAGTGAGGTAACCCAGACCCAGAAAGACAAATACAATATCTACTCACTTACAAGTGGCTTTTAGACTTAAAGAAAAAGCTACAACCCCAGAGAAACTAGACAACAAAAAAGGACCTAAGAGAGACAAATGGGGATATGTGTAGGAAGGTGAAAAAACAAGATCTCCTGATGAACTGGGAGCATGGGGGTCATGGGAGAGGGTAGAAGGGAAAAGGGGAGGAAGGGAGGAGAGCAGAGAAAAATGTTTAGTTCAATAAAAACAATATGAAAGAAGGAAGGAGGGAGGGAAGGAGGGAGGGAGGGAGGGAGGGAGGAAGGAAGGAAGGAAGGAAGGAAGGAAGGAAGGAAGGAAGGAAGGAAGGAAGGAAGGAAGGAAGGAAGGAAGGAAGAGCCTGCATTGTCTTCGGAAGCTGGGAACAAGGCCACTGCTGGCACAAAGGGGAATTGCTTTTGAGGCAGAGCCTCACAGCCAGCCCTCACTGCTCTTCAGCTCATAGCTTCAGTGCTAGGATTGTGGACGCATCCGACCCTGCCCTGCTGAAGAGATATGAGGCAGGAAGTTTCCTGGGCAAGATGTCCCTTAACCTCCATTTCCCACCAACTTTCCCCCTGATTGCTTTGGGAATAGACTCTCTTCAGCCTATCTGCGTGTGGTTGAGCCTGGTCTTAGGTGAGTGACAAGTACCAGAAGGGCCCAGTTTCAGCCTACGCCTGATTGGCTGTGGATAAACGTGGTTCCATATTGAGTACTGGAAGTACATTAACACTTCTAGTTTGTGCCATCTTTCCAAACAGTTGGGTTCTAGTTTAGTTTGTTGAAACAGATTCCTTTAGCCCTGACTGGCCTCAGACTCCAAGGGTGACCCTGGATTTCTGATCCTGACTCCCTGAAACTGAGGCCCGCATCACAAAGCCCCATTAGCTGCTGTGCTGTGGACCAAACCCAGGGTCTCATGCGTGCTAGGCAAGCATTCTACCAAATGAGCTACCTCAAGCTTAAGTTTTAGTCATATTATTTCACTTAAAGTACTTTGTAATTACAGATTTCTGAGTGAGAGGGCTGGCATTTTCCCATACGACATACACATGACTCAAGCCATCCATCGCTATTGGATGTGACCTGGAACACAGTGACACTAATGTTAATTTCATGGATTCTGAGTAAACTCTTCTCCCCGTATTTCAGAATTAGGACGGTTGCCCAAATAGTGTGGCAGTGAGCCCCACGGGTGCCCTGTCTTGCCACACCCAACAATTCTGTTCTCTTCTTGTCCCCAAACCATGATGTCAGATTCTCCATGCACTAGGTCTCATTTCTCTTTCCAAATTACAGTTTCATCAGAGAGGAGGCTAAGGGACCCCTGTTGAGTTCTCTGAGATATTTAAAATATCGTACTTCATTTTCTAAATTGGCAAATGGATTCAAATAAACAAACTCTTCCTACAAAGAATCACAACAGGGAAATTAAAGGAAAATCATACAAAATTCCCTCACTAAGTAATATTTCCCTGTCATCCTAAAATTGCAACTAAGCCCTCTGGGCCAAGAACAGGTATTTACCACCCCTTAACATTTTAAATCCAAGAAATCCATCACAGAGGGGTTGGGATGTAGTAACTCAGTGGTAGAGGGCTTGCCTAGCACGTGTAAGGTCCTGAGTACAGCACACATGCATGCACGCATGCGCGCGCGCACACGCACGCACACACACACACACACACACACACACACACACACACACACACTGGCTAACCCTTCAAAGATTGATAACCAACAAATACAAACTGTCCCCGCCAGCAGCTGTCCCTGCCCCCACTCTCATTTCTGCAGCCTTTGGAGTCTGAGGAGAATTCCCATTGCACACACAAACTGCAGTTTTTCTCTTCGTTGGCAGGTGACATTTAGAAGACCTCCATCTTTTCTCTGTTGTGAATGAGGGCTATAAACATTGCTGTACAAATAACGTTTGTGTCCCCACTTCCCCACTTTCGGTGGCTTTGATACCCTCCTAGAAGTGAAATTGCTGAAGCGTATGGATATCCGATGTGTGACTTTTTGAGGAACTGACATACCATTGCTTGGTATAGACATACCGGCTTACATTCTGGCTGGTAATGTGCAAGGGATCCGGATTTCTGAAGGCCTAGTCAACATCCATTGTTCTCCTAAAAAAAAAAAAAGTTAGACTTGACTCTCTTTTTTTTTTTCTTTTGGTTTTTCGAGACAGGGTTTCTCTGTGGCTTTGGAGCCTGCGCCTGCGCTGGAACTAGCTCTTGTAGACCAGGCTGGTCTCAAACTCACAAAGATCCGCCTGCCACTGCCTCCCGAGTGCTGGGATTAAAGGCGTGCGCCACCACCGCCTGGTTTAGACTGACTCTTAAATACAGAACTAAGACTGGTGTGATAGCAAAAACTTAGGAATTGTTAATTTGGGCAGTCTGAGCACTGATGTGTGGAAATGGGGATTCACTGGAAATTTGCTGGAGGCAAGATAATGAAGCAATAAAATTATTTCACTTTTATAGTCCTAAATAAACCAGTTACAAAAATAAAGTGCTAAGCAGAGACAATTCCACCCCCCTTGGCTTTTTCTTAAAATTCTTAGTCACTTCAATAATTCTTCACAAGAGGATGAGGCAGGCTAAACATATTTATTGCCCTTACCATTTTATTTATTTATTTATTTATTTTTGTGTGTTTGTTTTTCGAGACAGGGTTCCTCTGTGGCTTTGGAGCCTGTCCTGAAACTAGCTCTTGTAGACCAGGCTGGTCTCGAACTCACAGAGATCCACCTACCTCTGCCTCCCTAGTGCTGGGATTAAAGGCGAACGCCACCACTGCCCGGCGCCCTTACCATTTTATTTCCCTAGGACGCCTGGCTTCTATTCTCGGCACCATTCAGCCGCAATAATTTTTTTTTAAGCTCTCATCTTCATTTTCATGCACTATACAGTTTGGACCATGCATTCAATGGGACATTTTCCCCACAGTTGAATTGCAGCGCAGTGTTCAGACAGCTCTTCTCCAACCAAAGCTCGCATCGCCTTGGCCTCCAGTATCACCTCCGTGACGGCCTGGAAAGGCTCCACCATGGACATAGTTTGTTTCACTTAAGAGTCGGGCACCTACTCTGGTTCTGATTTGTTTGAAAACTGTTAGCCTGCACATTCATTAAGCTCATTCAGCCATCCACCTCCCTTATTTGGTTGTGGAAGGCAATGCTCTCTCTTTGGAATGCAAGAGATGGGAGAATTACAGACAAACACGAACAAACTCAAAATAAACAAAACCAAGTTAGGTCATTCCCTGTGAGACAGGGAAACCCACTGGAAGGCTGTCTGTAGCTCTGTGGTGGAGCACTTTTCTGGCATGTCTGAGACTTTCGGGTAGAGAGAGGGAAGTGTTTTAGAGGCCAGGAATGTAGCTTAATCAGTAGATTGCTTGCCTAGCATGCGCACAACCTTGGAACCATCCCCAGCACTACACAAAGCTCGAGGTAACAAAAGCAGTCAGAGGTGGAAGCAGGAATTCAAGAAGTTCAAGTTTATCCTGGACTGGTAGCAAGTTGGAGGCCAGTCTGGCATACATGAGACCCTGTGTCAAAAACACACACAAAAAAAAAATGCTCCAAAACCAAGCCCGATCTTTTTGTTTGTTTGTTTCGTTTTTTTGATTTTTGAGACAGGGTTTCTCTGTGGCTTTGGAGCCTGTGCTGGAACTAGCTCTTGTAGACCAGGCTGGTCTCGAACTCACAGAGATCTGCCTGCCTCTGCCTCCTGAGTGCTGGGATTAAAGGCATGTGCCACCACCACCCCGCTCAAGCCCGGTCTTAGAGTGTCCTAAAATGAGAAACATGAGAACAGGGACCCTGAAGAAGGCCCTCTGGAGGAAGAAGGGAAGAGCTAGCTAAAGCCGCAATGGAAGTCCATGACTTCATATAGAGACATGGATCTAAAGACTCCTCAGTGTGGGGGGACACCTAAGCTTTCAAACGGTGCCATCTGACATGGAAATGGTGTAATCATTTCCTCTGGTACTCAGAAGACTTCTGTCACCAGGAGGAGACCAGGAGGGTCAGAGCCAATCACTTTCAGAACAGCAAGCAGAGGCTAATACAGAGCCGAAGGGTTCCAGCAGTGTGGAGAGGATGCAAAGTCCCTAGATTTTTAATATGACAGCAAAATGGGAGGGTTTGTTCTAGACTATGACTAATTAAAGTGATTCGTGTCACCAGTGCTCAGGGATTGAACCTTGGGCCTTGAGCATACTAGGCCAGTGCTCTATCATTGAGTTGCGTTCGCAGTTTGCTATTTTATTTCGGTGTTAAATAAAGCCGTGCCAAGAAGATGGAAACCAAGAAGATGTGTGGGTTGTATCAATATCCACATAGGTGACATGGGTCAGCAGCTTACATGTCCCTCCTTCATACATGTCAGCGTGCTCCTGGGATTGGCTTCTGTCTATCACTACTACATGCTTCCTTTTGAGCTCGTCATCTGTCATCTCAGACTTTTGATCTTCTATTTTGCAGTTCTGTTTAAAACATGGAGATCCTGGGCTGCAGCGACAGGCAGCTCCCTAGGTAAAGCATGTGCTGTGCAAATGAGGACCTGAGTTTGATTCCCCAGAATCTGCATTTAAAAAAAAAAATGGAGAAGCATGGTGGAGACAGCCAGATTTCTGGAGCTCCCAGCAGCCAGCCTAGTCTACTCTTGATAGCTCCAGGGCAATGAGAGTCCCTTTCTCAAACAAAAACAAATCTAAGGTGGGAGCTCCTGAGGAATGAACTTGAGGTTGACCCTGGCTTCCAAAAACATGCACACCTGTCCACCCCCATGAACACATGCACACAAACACATACACAAAAAAATCTAGAGATCTTGTGCTCATATTTCATAAAATAAATGCCATAACACTTATATCTTTATATTACTTTACAGTATACAAAGCTCATTCACACACATCTGATTCTCTCAGTAGCCTTGGAAGATGCTCCCATTTTGCAGATGAGGAAATCAAGGCTCCAGAGAATTTGATGGGTTTCTCAGAGTCGTTCATGTAGCAAGCATCAGGTTGACCACTGAGGCTACTGCCTTGTTTGCCCTTTGCCAGAGCCGCTGTGGTGGTTAGTCTTCATTGTTAACTTGACTGGATCTGGAATCACCACGAAACACACCTCTAGGTGTCTATGAGCATGTTTACAGAAATGTTTCCCTGAGTAGGAAAGACAACTCTGAGTGGACAGAACCATTGTACTGGTGAGTTGGGGGTCCCAGGCTGGATACAAAGCAGCAGCAGGCTGAGCACCAGCGTTCGTCTCTCTGCTTCCTGACTGGATGCCGTTCACGCATGCTCCTACCAGCATGGCTTCCTGCTGAGATGGATTTAGCCTCGAACTCTGAGCCCAAACAAATCCTTCCTTCCTGGAGCCGCTTCTGGCAGATGTGTTACTACCGAGACTGGAGAAGGAGCCCATAGCGCTGCCCGTGGCGATTCTGTGGCTCCCTTCCATAACATGGAAGCATTTCCACTTTGTGAAGCCAACTAAGGTATTTGTACTCCAATTATTGGCTACTTCAAGCTTATCAAATTAGTCTTGGGAAGAAGTAAGACCTTTACAAGAGATGAAGGAATGGTAACAAACATTAGGAAGGTGAAAATCTCGTCACAGCTGTGGAAATCTTCCTTTGTTAGATAATCATCTGAGTGAGGCTGAGGAGCCGCCGTACCTTTCAGCTGGAGCTTGAGGACGACATGAAAATCCAGCAGGGTTGGGATGGAAGGCCTCAAAACTTTCTCTCAAGTGCTCAGTAAAGCATGGCCAAATGCCAAGTACGAAGTAACAATATATAGACTTATGAAAAGGTTCTGTGCTTCCCCCAAAACCAATTAAATCTAAAACAGGCTAGTTCCCTGAGCACAGCGTCTTGTCCCAAGACAGACAAAAGCCCTTCACTCAAGCAAAGCCACAGAAGAAGCGGAAAGACCATGGCTGGGATTCCAGCTCCACTGAAGTCATCATTTTACAGGCTCAGGGAAGAGCTGGTCCCAAACACGGCTGCTCCACTCCTGAATTCTCCCAACAAGAACAGATGGGCTGTCCCTGTAAACTGCTTATTATGGCAGGCGCTGATGCTCAATGGGGTATTACCACATTCCACGAAGTATCTGGAGGATAACAAGCATATTTGATTTACAAATAATTCTATAATGGGTTTGAAATTTGTATTTCACCGGTCTACTTCCCAACTTTACAAAAACAAAATGAACTCATTTAATTTTCACTGATTTTCCTTTCTCCTTCCTCTCCTGAGAAGAAGCTCTTACGGGCTCCAAAGAGGAACAGGCCTGGTTAGGGTCGTAATTTGAAGGCGTCAAGCAATTCTGAGTTGTCTCCAGAGCTCCCCAGGATGCACGAGCAAGGAGTCCTCTCATTATGGGGTGGGATAGCAGGTCATTTCTAGATTACACTGTGTTCAGCAATTGTCTTAGGGGCCGGGGGTGGGGGTGGATGACTCAATGAGTAAATTGCTTGCTTTGCAAGTCTGAAGACCTTGGTTCAAATCCCAGGATCTGCGTGAAGCCCAGTGGGATGACTGTGGCCCTGGTGCTCTGGAGAGGGAGTGGAGGCAGAGGCGGAAGAAACTGACGCAGACAAAGCAGACAGTGACGACTGGCACCCAAATGTGCCATGCCGCATGTGCACCCGTGTTCACACACACAGATGGACACACACATAAGATAAAATTGTTTTCGAAATCCAAGTATTTGGAGCTAGGACTGTGGCTCAGTTGATAGAATGCAAACACAAAGCCCTGGGTTTGATCTCTAGTCTCGTATAAACTAGCTGGGGCAGCACATAGTTATAACCCAGCATAAGATGTCAATACAGGAGAAGCATACATTCCAGGTTATCCTTGGTAGCCAAGGATATGTAGCATCTGGGATTCTGGACTATATGAAACCTCTTCTCAATAAATGAATAAAAAATAAAAAGCTTGAAACATGCTGAAGGGAAAATATTTTTATTTCATAGATAATACTAAACCGCGAACGCCTCTGATGTGCTAAGAAAATTCAGGAGGTAGGGAAGTTTCAGTCATAGGATGCTTCAGAATGCTTAGCCAGCATGTGGGAGTTCCTAGGTGTGAGCCCAGCACCACACACACATTTTCATGCAGAGTGGTTGTGAGTTTGCAGTGTGATTTCAGTAAATAGGGAATTTTGGACATTGCTTGCATATGTGAAATGCAGACAGCCCAACTCCACACTCCCGTGGCTCTAATTCCAGAGGAGGCAGGCGTGGCAGCGGTGGATATAGAATTCCGATTACATACAGCTTTAGAAGCACGTTTTACTTCTTTCTGCTAAGATGAGGTACATCTAACTCTGAATCTAGAATGGTTTTCATGCCTGAGTCTCAAAAGTGTCTCTCAGAGTTAATCAGATGAATTACATATCTGTCTTCGGAAGAGACACTGAAGACTCTAGAGAACCAGGAAGAAAGGGTTCCAGTCCGCAGTCTGTCTTTCTTCAATAAATTAGTTCATTTTTTAGGGACACTGCCACACAGGTGGGGTTGTTGTGAAATGTCTTGTTTAAACAAGGCAGTATGACAGGCGGTGGCAGCGCATTCCTTTAATCCCAGCTCTAAGAGGCAGACACAGGCAGCTCTCTGAGTTCCAGGAGAGCCTGGTCTGCATAGTGAGTTCCAGGACAGCCAGCACTACAGAGAGAAACCCTTGTCTTGAAAAACTGAAAGTAAATAAATAAACAAAAACAAGGCAGTAATAGAATAATCTACCATATTTTTCAACAAAATACCTTTTAGATGACTCGGGGAAAGAAAGCCATCTATCTACCTTAGTAGGACACGAAGACATGCAAGCACATATTCTAATCATGAGCTTCGTGCCATTGCCCAGTGAGGAGGTGTGTATAGGGTGGCACTGGATAGATATCTTTAAACTAGTGAAAAGTATCTCGTAACTGAAACAGGAGGACCGCAATGTGCCCAAGCAGTGTGACATTTCAGCACCAGCCTGTGGCTGACCACACTCGCTGGGGATCTCTGTCCCTGGTGGCATTGTTTGCTATCTCAAAGGCCTTCCATTTCAGCCAGGCTTGCCTTCCAGGATCAGCTAGTATCCTGCTCCGGGGAAGGAGCCTTCTTGGCAGCCTTTCCAGATGGTTGAGTGATGACCCACTTCTCTCAAAAGTCACACTGGGAGAGCGGCCGGTAAGCTGGAAACCAACAGACTTCAGTGAGGCTGGGATGGGGGATGATCTGCCCTCACCCCAAAGTTTATTTCTTTGTAAAATAGGAAAGAGGGCTGGGGGACAGTCAGTAAAGGCTTGCCACACAAGCTCGAGAACTTTCATTTGCCCTCCAGAACCCCACCCCCAACACAAAAGCTGAACACGTGGTGTGTACACATATTCCCAGCGCTAGGGAGACAGGAGAAGAGGATCTTTGGGAATTTCTGGCCACTCACATAAGCGCCAAGCAGGTATGGCCGTCTGCCTTTAATCTCAGCATGTGCGAGGTGGAAACAGAAGATCCCTGAAGAAAGTCAGCTAGCTAGACTAGCCAAATCTGAAAGCTCTGGCTTTAAGTGATGACCCTGACTCAATAAATACGGTGAGAAATTGAAGAAGACACCTGACACCAACCTCCGGCCTACACACATACACATCTGTACACCAGCATGCACATATGTACCATACATACATCCACACACGGGCATGCACACACACAACACACGTACACCACTCACCACTCATACATATATAAACCAAAAAGAAACCAAAAAGCCATCAACATGGGCAGTACCCAATGAATGACTGCTGAACTTGACCTCTGGCCTACACACACACACACACACACACACACACACACACACACACACACACACACTTCTACTTGCATGTTCACCAACACAAACAAAAAGAAAATGCTGGAGTCTGTTACTAATTACAGTGTAGCATGGCTCCTGAATTTCCCCTTTTTCTTCATTAGTAGGCAAAACCAAGAGGCTTGGCTTAGGAATTTTGAGGGGAGGCTACACTTGTAATTAGACTTTGGTGGAAGAAAGGTCAAGTTTCTGTGGATTATTTCTGCTATCTCATGAGTTCCCACAGGCAAAGCCCTCTCAGAAATGCTCAGTCTCATCACCGTCAGTGGGACATCTCTAGGTCTACATCCCTCTGGTCGACAATTCTGTTTCCTTCTGACCCCTTGTGACTCCTCTTGCTTAGACACTAGTGACTATGGTCTTCTGAGCTCTTCCTGAGCTTTCTGACACCAGGCCCTGGCTTGTGCTCTTCTGATTCTGGCCCTTGTAAAAATCTTGCTATTCTTTGAAGCCCTGCTTCAATACTGTCCAATAAGCAGTGTTCTGGGTTGTTCTATACCTACCTTGTTGTGTATCCCCAAGGGTATCAGAAACTCTTTGACAGTTGTAAAGCCAGGGACCATGCACTCATGTACATTAGTACTTATTGATTAACAAGTGAAACTATTCCTAGGACTAATAGAAGAAACTCAAGAGTTAAAGATGTGCTAAGCATGGCCCCTTGGCCTTGGAAAAGACAGCCAAAGCAGGTCGGCATGCTTTCTTCTTCCCCAAAGTGACAGGGGCCCTGCTGTAGAAAGAAAGAAAGTTCCCCCAGGGATGCTAAGATCCTGAGCAGACAGGCCTTGCCAAGTTCCCCTCCTGGTATTTACGGCCATTAGAGCAGACCTTCTCATCCTCCAGTCACTCTTATGACTGCCATCCTGATGTGTGGGAGCTCACCCACAAGCCTAGCACTCAGCACTGGGAGGCAGAGATAGGAGAGTCAACATAAACTGAAGCCTAGCCTGGTCTGTGGAGTGAGTTCCAGACTAGCTAGGGCTTTGTAGCAGCAAGACCATGTCTCAAAATATAAAACAACAACAATAAAACTTGCACAGATTTCCTTGTTTCTTTGGGTCTTAATTTCTGAAGGTTAGAGTAGGACTACTCCAACTTTTTAAAAAAAGTTAAAACTTTTAAATCTAAATTTAAAATTTTTAACTTTTTAAAAAAGTTAAATTTGCCAGGTGGTGGTGGCGCATGCCTTTAATCCCAGTAATTGGGAGGCAGAGGCAGATGGATCTCTGTGAGTTTAAGACCAGCCTGGTGTACAAAAGCTAGTTCTAGGACAGGCTCTAAAGCTACAGAGAATCGCTGTCTTGAAAAACCAAAAAAAAAAAAATTTTTTTTTTAGCCTGGCGATGGCAGCACACACCTTTAATCCAAGCACTTGGGTGGCAGAGGCAGGTGGATCTCTGAGGCTAACCTGATCTACAGAGCTAGTTCCAGGACAGCCAGGGCTACATAGAGAAACCCTGTCTCTAAAAACAAAAACAAAACAAAACAGTCAAAATTTATTATGCTTTTCCCTTGCTGTTAAATCTTGTTAGTGAGAAGGACTTTATCTAAGACCTTGGGGTGGATAAGGAGAGTGTTCTATGCATAGGCCAATAGGCCAAGGAGAGAAGAAAGAAGGCTGGTGATAAAAGGCAGAGAGAGAGAGAGAGAGAGAGAGAGAGAGAGAGAGAGAGAGAGAGAGAGAGAGGAGAGGCGGGGCTTAGGTGATGGGAGAGTGAAGACCATTTCCTGGCCAGAATCCCAGCCAGAAAGAACTGTGGGCAAGGATGCTATGCAGATTCCAGACAGGGAAATACTAAATGGAGCCCATGCTCAACAGCACAGCTCCTTAAGACGCTCCAGGGATTCAGGGGCATTCCACATGGTCCAGGGCAGGCATCTTAGAGACCTCACAGCAAATGTGTCTTTTGCTATGATGGGATACCACATGCTTAGGAGACATGTTAAAGCATGAAGTCTGTTAAACTCGTAGATCCGGAGGCTGGGAAGTCTTAGAGCATGGTGCTGACATCTCTTTGGCCTTGTGTTCTAGAACAATGTAGCAGAGCTACCACATGGTGGGAAAAGGAAACACACTAGCTCAAGACTTCCTCCTCTGGTAATAAAGCCAGCAGTGCCATCGTGGGGTCCACCCTCACAGCCTCATGTATTCCTGCTCACCTCTCTCAACAACCCGTTCTAAAGATCCACCAACTACTAATTTCATGACTAAATGCCCCTACCCCTGGACGTTTGAGGGACACATTCCCAGCATCAGTCTCCATTTCTGAAGCAGCTCAGCGTAAATTTAGGTGAGTCCCGAGAAGGAAAAGAAGTCACAGCAGGATGGCTCAGTGAGTAAAAGGTTTGCCATACAAACTTGAGAGCCGAATCTGATCCTCAGAGCTCACAGTCAAAGAAGAGAACTGACTGCTGAAAGCTGTCCTTGGACCTCCCCATGACACTAACATGTCCTTTGTTCTCTCTCTCTCTCTGCCATTGAAAATAAATAAAGTAATTTTACAAAACCTCAAGGCATCCAGAACAATGGTAACAAGAATTCATGGCACGTTTGTAAGTTGCGCGATCGTTACTGAGATGAGCTGTGTCTACAACGTACTGAGGCTGAGCGGATACTGTAGGGCTGGGCCCATAGCACGGAGGGCGTATACAGGACCCTTGTCCTGTGCTGGTCTGCAGCATAGCTGCCTAGAGAAAGTATTATTTATGAATAGAACTGACCTTATACTTTCTGTGCTCGGGTGGTCAGTGAAGAGATTAGGTGGGGTGGAGGGACCAGAAGCCACTAGCCAGCACTGACGGCTGACCTCTGTTTACCAGAGTCAGCGTGTAAGTCATGTAAGCGGGAAAGGAGGAGCTGAAAGACATGGTATTGCTCCTCGGAGTGGGGCCTCAGAGTGACGCAGCTCCGTGAATACCTGCACTATGTGGGAGAAAAGGGCCATGAATAACTCAACATAAACCCTGACTGGAGGCCATTCTTCTAGGAATGGAACCTAGGTGATGAAATCTGAAGGGAGCCAGAGTTACGGCCTTAATCAGGGAACTAGCTAGCTGTTGCCAGCTTTGGGTTGCTACAATCCCTAGGATTCAACCAGGAGAAGAAATGGACTTTTCTTGAAGTGGGCTGGGGTCAGAGTCTCCTGTAGCTCAGGCTGGCCTTGAACTTGCTATATAGCTTAGGATTA
Source organism: Dicrostonyx torquatus (assembly GCA_028555095.1). Taxonomy (NCBI): domain Eukaryota; kingdom Metazoa; phylum Chordata; class Mammalia; order Rodentia; family Cricetidae; genus Dicrostonyx; species Dicrostonyx torquatus. Next base: position 213,022 of record JAQHUG010000112.1, read on the forward strand.
CCTTGAATTCTTGATCTTCCTTCTTCTACTTCTTAAGTGCTGGGGGGGGGAGTTAGAAACATTGCTTTGATTTCAATGGTGATTTTTTTTCTGACCCCTTTAATTTGGAAGTGCTTTAATTTATAGTCCATTGTACTGATTATATCATATTAATTATATTAATTTATAGCCCCAGTGCACTGATCAGTAACTGTTGATTCTCTGCCTGGATCTAAGCCCTATCGCCAAAGGTGGATGATATAAAACACCCCATGAGGAACCGCCCCCCCCAAACTTTTGAGACATTGTGGAAATATATGGAAAATCTAGACGTGAGCATAGCGGAACAAAGACAATCTAATCAGGAAATGCTGATGGCTGTCAGCTCATGCTGACGCCAGAGTCCTAGAAGCCTGGCATACTGAAAAGAATGGTTATGTCTTCACAGGCTTCAGAAAAATCTCCTTCCTCCACCCCTCCCCTGTATACCAGTGGACAAAGGCAGACTGGGCATGTATCAGACTTGTGGTCAAGGTGGGCCCAGGCTCCTGCAATGGCGGTGACATTGCTCAGCATGTACATAGCTTGCTATAGCTTGGCCAGATCTCCACCAGGTGCTATGGTAAGACTCTGGCGATTAGCGCCAGCCCACAGATGAGAACTCTGCTCCTGGTCCGATGGTAGCAGAGGTGGTGCTCTACCTGTTGGTACTGTGGTAGTATAAGCCCCATGGAGCCTAGATCTAATGCTGACAAAGCAAGAATGAGGGTCTGCTGCGGCATGCCTAGAGGAGGACTTCACCCGAAAATCCTGCCCCAAGGAATCTGGTCTCTGAATGAGATAAATGAGATGTAGGGATTCAGGAGGGGAGCTGAGAGCCTTAGAGGGTTCCTCTGAAGTCAGATGTCGTAATGGGCTGGTACTGTAGTTGTGTCCCCTCAATTCATGGTTTGGCATTCTGAGCCCAGCACCTAAGTGTAACTCAGTGTAGATGGTTCCTCAAAGAATAACTAAGTTAAGTCGTTAGAGTGGACACTGGTTCAATCAGACTGGTGTCCCTGTAAGGAGACTAGAGCAAAGACAGGCAAAGGGATGGATGACCATGTGAAGACACACAGAGAAGGCAGCGGTGAATAAGTCAAGGAAGGACAGAGGCTCCAAAGCCAGCCAGCTCATGCCTTGATCTTGCAGATCCAGCTCCACGACTGGGAGGCGATTAACTTGTATTGTTCCAGCCACCCAGCTTGTGGTGCATGATTATGGCGCCTGGGCAGAAGCCTGCAGTGGAGCCAGGGAGAGAGACCTGAGTGAAGGAATGCTATAATGGCAGGAGGGAAACTGGACTGTTCTGGATTAGGGAAAAGAATGAGGGGGGGGGTGAATTTAAAGCTCATTTTTAGAAAGACTGGGTTGAGGTGAAAGCAGCATGCTGGGCTGGCCCTCTGTTCTCCATTTTCTCTTCCTCAGACCAGGAGGAGGCACCATCTTTTCCTAGCTGCCTAATCTACTGCTCACTGGTTAGGGACACAGTTGTCACAATGCCATCATGTCTCTCCGAAACACAGGCAACTTACTAGAGCATTCCTGAACATGGGAGTTCCATCTTTTGGAGCCTTGGGTATGCTAGGCATGTCCTCTACCACTGAGTCACAGCCCCAGCCTGATGATGGAGAAATATCTCATTTCTCCTCCCGTACTGATGGGTTCTCACTACGGTGATAGTAAAGGAATTTAGGATAAAGGGGCCTCCATATTGTATCATATGGGCATTGCTTGCTTCTTCTACCCTTGAGCAGTCTTAATGGAGGTAAAACAGTTAAAAGACTAAAAATACTATACAAGGCAGATGCCAGATCTAGATGGAGTCTGGGGCCTGACTTGATTCGTGTCTTGGTTCTCCTTAATTTTGTTTTGTTGAGATAGAATCTCATGTAGTCTGCCTGATGTATCCTGAGATGACTTTGAACTTCTGATCCTCCTGAGTGCTGGGATTATGGTTCTGTGCCACCACATCTGGTTTACATAGTGCTGGGGACTGAACCCAGAGCCTTGTGCTAGGCAGGCACTCAGCCGGCTGAACTACAGCACTATTCTTGTCTTGGCAACCCTAAAACAATTAACAAATGCCCAACATAGTTTTTGGGCCAATTGTGGAAGTTGTGCTATTGAGTGTGCTTAATTCTAAGTTATTCAGGGCTGGAGAGATGACTCAGCAGTCGAGACCTCTGACTGCTCTTCCAAAGGATCCAGGTTTAATTCCCAGCACCTACAAGGTGGCTCATGAACATCTGTAACTCCATCTAGTTCCAGAGGATCTTCTACCCTCTTCTGGCTTCTGTAAGCACAACACACACGAGGTGCACAGATACACAGGCAGGCAATATATCCATATATCTAAATTATTATTTGTTTAATAAGTCAGTGAGTTCTTCTATTGGTGTGCATCTTGATTTTGCCATGGGCAGAAGTGGAAGTTATGGTACACCCCACTCCATTCAAAGTGAAGACTCAAGGTAAAACAGCTATTAGGTAGCTAGCCCGCTCTAACCAAAGCGTCCCTTGGTAACCTTTGAGGTTGGAAAGGGCTGCTTACTGATTTTTATGAAAAAAAAAAAACCTACTCATTTTGCTCATTAAATTGTTATAATTTTCTTTTAATAACAGGTCTGTAGCAGGCAGGAATTCCTGAAATCTTGGAAAGAATGGCTTCTTGTTTCACTATAATTTGAGTAATTATAGATGACAGCAGCTAAGGTAGTTGGCATCATCTGGGGAACTAACCCTTATCTTTTTGGTAATATAGTTTATTGGGAGCTGGTGGGGGCTGCAGACTCAGACCCTGAATTCCCTGTAAACAACTTGTTTTCCTCTGCACTGAGTGGCCTGCAGCTGCTCTGAGCATGAGACCCTAATGGCAGGGGAGTGGGTTCTGGTGAGTTTGCAGCTGAAAGATCTCGAGAGCTGAGGCATGGCCAGAGCCCTATGTAAGTTGCCCCTGAGCTCAATAATGTTGGCACTCTTGTATTAAGAGTGACTCATGTCTCTGTCTCTGTGTTTTTGGGTCTCTCAGCCCAGTTCCTGGTTCGCATACCGGTCCTGTAGTGGTACAGGAGCTACAGGACTGTCTTCGTTCAGGTTTTACAAGAGTTGACAATGGTCATTGTTGTAATATTTTGAGTGTTTGCAGAATTCTCAAAAAAATCAACCAATGTATATTTTTCTCCAAAATATTGTCCACTCCAAAGCCACAGAGAAACCCTGTCTCGAAAAACAAAAACAAAAACAAAATATTGTCCACTCTGTACAGGGAAACATTAGTCTCCAGGGCAGTAGCATTAATTTTTTACTGAGGTGTGATTCAGTGATTTCTTCAATGAGCTACTGTGTTGGTCTTTTGTCTGTGGATGACTAAATAACTGTGTCTTCTGGAGTCTATGTCTACTTTGTGCTATGGCCTTTTTTGTCATACTGTCTGCTCTGAGTATGCCCACTGCCTTGCAGCAAGCTGGGAGGTCAGACCTCATGCTTCTTAAGAATGTGTCTATAACTACACAAAATAGGTATGAATCACAGGGCTCAGGACTGTGTAGGAAATAAGGGTACAGTGGATATTATGGATTGGATATGTGTGTCCTTCCCAAATACCTGTGTTGGAATTTAAACAGTCAACATTATGGTTTTAGGAGATGAGGGTATTTAGGAAGAATAGAACAGTCATGGATGAAATTAGTGCCCTTATAACAGACCTGAACTTTTAATTCCTGTCCCTGCTCTGAGCCATGTACAAACACAACAAGATGATGAAAATGTGAAAATTGGGAAGGAAGCTCTCAATAGATATGGGGGGCCTGCTAGTACCTTGACCTTGATCTTGACCTTCTAGGCCCAGACCTGTGGAAGATAAATGTCTATTGTTGGGGTGTCCAGGGAAGACAGTGGACATTTGTGAACACTTCCCCAGCAAGCACCACTCCCTTTCCCATCATCTTTGATGTCTACTTGGAGACCCATGTGCTTCTGCATAGTCTCCAGTGGTAGAACTTGCGTTTAGTTAAGCAGCCAGCACATTGCGTTTCTGTAGGTGTGTGATTGGTCCAGAGGCAAACAGTAGATCCAAGTAGATCCAATGAGGGTGTTTTTGGCCAGCATCTCTAGCTCATAATCCTATGGAAAGGATACATGGTTATTCTCTCGACGTGGAAGATGACACAGGTATCGCTGATCTGGTACCTATCTTGCCATCATTAAAGTGTCAGCCTTAGAGTAAGGCTGGTACCAAGGAAGGAAGAGTGTGGAGAACTAACATAGACAGTTGGGTGACATCACTAACCACGGGACCCACCATTGTCTAAAGTTCTCCTCATCACTTTTTTCCCTTCTGGAAGGAGATTAAAAGCAATAACTAAAACTTTAAATAATTAATGTAATTTATTGTTATTATTATAATTATTATTATGAAAAGCATAAGCTAGCACTAGTGCTGATGTCTCAGAGTGCTCTGCCCTGCCTTGTATTGTCATCATGGACTCATCTGAGCTCCCTTTTCACTATTTTCAAATAACAAAATACCTTCCCAGAAAAAACAAGGGTATAGAAGTCGTTTGTAACAACAGTATTGTCTAGTTTGTGTTTGCCTTCTTCCTGTTGTTTGTTTGTTTGAGGACAGGGTCCCCTGTGTCACAGTCTGCCCTACTTGCTGCAGCTTCTGATTCTCCTGCTGTCGTCACCTTCGGAGTGCTGCCATGAGCTGCCAAGTTCTTGTGGCACTGAGGCTCAAACCCAAGCATTAGAAACATCAAACAGGCCTTTGTGCGCTCTGGGCGAGCGCTCTATCAGCCGATCGGCATCCTTCGCTTTACCTGCTGTTTCGTTTTGAGAAACGGAGAGCAGCCACTGGATTATAATCTGTCTGACAGATGCTGATGCTATTCCTTCCTCAGAGGGCACTGGTTGTGCAAAAGAAATTATCATAAAAAAAGATGAAAAGATACTAAATAAATCTTACCAATATTCTCATAGCAAATATTAATATCTTATGAATGATATGGTTATCCAAGAAAATTAATAACAGAGAATTAGAAAATTCACAAGGTATTTTTTCTAGACAGAAAATCATGTACAACATGAACTGCATTTCTTTACACCAGCAACAAAGAGAAAATTTAGTTAAAAAAGATAAGAGAAGGGCTGGAGAGATGGCTCAGAGGTTAAGAGCACTGACTGCTCTTCCAGAGGTCCTGAGTTCAATTCCCAGCAACCACATGGTGGCTCACAACCATCTGTAATGAGACCTAGTGCCCTCTTCTGGCCAGCAAGCATACAGACAGACAGAACATTGTATACATAATAAATAAATAAATCTTTAAAAAAAAAAAAGATAAGAGAAAAAAAAAAGGCCGGGTAGTGGTGGCACAGGCCTTTAATCACAACACTTGGGAGGAAGAGGCAGGTGGATCTCTGTGAGTCTGAGGTCTAGAGAGTGAGTTCCAGCACAGCCAGGGCTACACAGAGAAATCCCATCTTGAAAAACAGCAACACTTGGGAGGCAGAGGCAGGAGGATCTTTGTGAGTTTGAGGCCAGCCTGGTCTACAAGAGCTAGTTCCAGGACAGGCTCCAAAAGCCACAGAGAAACCCTGTCTTGAAAAAAACCAAAAAAAAAAGAAAGAAAAGAAAAGAAAAGAAAAACAGCAACAAAAAGACACTTAGGAACATATGTGTCAAAAACATTTTCAGAGAAAGTTGTAAGCTTCAATAATGATCTTAAAGAAATATTACATGAATAGAAATGCCATAATTATCAAAAGTAATACTCAGTATCATAAGGAGGGCAGTTCTTATCAATATAGGTCTATAGGCACAGTGCATTTTCTCTTGAAGTTTTAACAAGGCTTTAAAAAATGTTAGACAAAATGAATTCAAGTTTAAAATGAAATGGAAAGTGCCAAGAAGAATCTGATCTCTCGATCTCCTCCCCAAAGGAGAGGAGTCTGCACGGTTCCTCCAGAAAACAAGCTTTGCTACCAAGTTGAAGTCAAGATGATGGGACAGGTACAAGGGCAAAAGAAAAATACTCTGGTGTAGCAGCATAATGGGTCCTGGAGCAGACCTAGGTTAATAAAGAAGTTTGCAGACAGAGAAGTAAAAGATGGGACAATATTGTGAGCAAATGGAGCAGCCACACGCAAGTCACACAAATCAATTCCGGGAGGATCAACAACCTTTCCCCCACAAAATGCAAAACAGCCTAAGTCTTTGAAAAAATTAGGAAATACTTATATAAATATATTTGTATATTATATTAATATAATATTATATATGTACATAATTTAAGAATAATCAAGTATTTTTCATGTTTGGGATTCTGGGTTCAATTTCCTAACACACCCCCATCAAAAAAACAGAAAGAAAAATATTTCTTTTTTTTTTTTAATTTGGGTTTTTTTTTTTTTGGTTTTGTTTTTTTGAGACAGGGTTTCTCTGTAGCTTTAGAGCCCATCCTGGAATTAGCTCTTGTAGACCAGGCTGGCCTCGAACTGGCAGAGATCTGCCTGCCTCTGCCTCCCGAGTGCTGAGATTAAAGGCATGTACCACCACCTGGCAAGAAAAATATTTAAGACAAAACAGCCTAAGCAGCAAAAGAAAAGACTGGTTGGCTTGGCTTGGAATTAAGATCTCCTGTTTGAGGCGTGGGTTCTGAGGCGACTCTGTAATCCTAGCACTTGGGAGGCATTAGGCAGGACAACTTCAAGCCTGAGGTCAGACTGGGCTACACAGTGAGTTCAGCCCCACGCTGAGCTCCTGAGTGAGCTCCTCACCCAAAAATCCTTCAGCTCAGTGGTACAGATACTGGCTGCCAAGTCTGATGACCTCAGTTTGATCCTTGGAACCCATACAGTGGAAGGAAAGAATTGGCTCCTGCAAGCTGTCCTCTGACTTCCACACTTCTCTGGCAGCAGGCCTCTAACTCAAAAGCAAACAAACAATAAGGAAATACATAATCAGATAAATGCATTTTTTAAAATCCAATAAATAGCTGGGTGTGGTGACACACACTTTTAATCCCAGAACTTGGGAGGCAGAAGCAGGCAGATCTCTGTGAGTTCAAGAATAAGTTCCAAGTCAGCCAAAGATATTTAGAGAAACCCTGTCTCAACCCCCGCCCAAATCCAATAAATAAATACAATTTAAAAATGTTATAAGAAGACAAGTCATGAGCTTGAAGACATGCAACCTACCACCAGTGAGTTAATATGTAGAATTCCTTAAGACAGAAACAGGCGGGCGGTAGTGACACCTGCCTTTAGTTCCAGCACTTGGGAGGCAGAAGCAGGCGGATCTCGTGGAGTTCAAGCCATTCTGGTCTACAAGAACTAACTCCAGGACAGGCTCCCAGGCTACAAAGAAACCCTGTCTCAAAAAACAAAACAAAACAAAAGAATTCCTCAAGACAATACAAATGTTCCAAACAACCTAGGAAATAGTTGGCACTATTACCAGGCCAAGACCCTGTGGCTGGACAGATGGCAGGCCACAGGAGAGAGCTTCTGCTGTTCTGCTAAGTGACGTAGTATTAAACAGACTCCTGAAGCCTTATCATTATACCAATAGATCAAATCACTTCTCAAACCTCATCAGAGAAGCTCTGTTTATAGTTGTTTGTGACTGACACAGAGACCTACAATGGCCGAGGGTCAGAGACTTAGAGACTGCATGATGCTCGTCCTAAATGGAACACATATACTTTGCCCCTTCTCCAAAGGCTCAGTGGTCATTGCAGAAGAGGGGGCAGGAAGGATGGAAGAGGCAGAGGCGATAGATGGCTGTAAAGAAGCAATTGAGTCCTGGGCCCTGCAGGGAAGCTGTGCAGGTCACAGCAGTGGTCATGGCATGCACAAGACCTGCTGAACCCAAGCCAGAGCAAATCCCAGCATGGAGAAGGAAGTCGGGCACAAAGCCCACCTCAGCCCAGGAGCTGTTGGCATTTCCTAGCTGCTGAGAGTGGAAGGGTTGGTTTTCTCTAAGGACATAGCTCTTGATAAATCATCCCTACTCCCGTGGAAGGCCACTCATCCAAGACTATTTTGGCAAATTGATCTTGATGGGGGAGGGGGAGGGACACAGAGTTGGGTGGGAAGAAAAGCGGGGTAGGATGGGAAGTGGAGTGCATCTGGGAAGAGTTGCAGGAGGGAGAGTGAATAGGGTCAAAACACATTCGGAATTCTCAAAGAACTAACTAAAAAAAAAAAACACAAAAAGCGGATTCATGGTTTCAAAGAATAAGAAATACGAATGACTCATACACAAATGAAAAGGTGGTAAGCCTCACAAAGTAACCAGAAACATACAACTTAAAACACAGTGGGACCTCAAGTCTAAATGGATCAAAGACCTCGACATAAAGCCAGCCACACTGAACTTTATAGAAGAGAAAGTGGGACGTACACTTGAACGCATTGGCACAGGAGACCACTTCCTAAATAGAAACCCAGCAGTACAGACAGTGAGAGAAACAATTAATAAATGCGACCTCCTGAAACTGAAAAACTTCTGTAAAGCAAAGGACACGGTCAACAAGACAATGACAGTCTACAGAATGGGAAAAGATCTTCACTAACCCCACATCAGACAGAGGGCTGATCTCCAAAATATACAGACACCAAAAGATCACATAATCCAATTAAAAAAAATGGAGTACAGACCTAAACAAAGAACTCTCAACAGAGGAATCTAAAATGGCTGAAAGACACTTAAGGAAATGCTCAACATCCTTAG
>JAQHUG010000112.1:229188-244692 GCA_028555095.1 Dicrostonyx torquatus
CCTGGCAAAAGCTTCCCATTCAAATCCCCCAACAGGTCCGTTCCAAACCATCTGCTTAGCTGGAGCCACAGTCTCGGCATCTTTCTTGTTGCTCTCAGAACCACAGTTCAACCCAGCCAGCCAGCATGCACACCAGAGGCCCCAGCAGCTTGGCCTGTCTTGGGTTCTCATCAAATGTGTCAACGGTGGCAAAGTCAACAGGCAAAGTAATCTTCACACCATTTTCTTAGCTTTAGACATGAGATCTTTAACAATTTTGGCTCCTTCTTCATCACACAGGAAAGTGCCAATCTCCATGTTGTTGAGCATCTTAAGAAAGGTAAAAGCCATTCCACCACCAATGATCACCTTGTTGACTTTGCCCAGCATATTATTGATCAACTGGATCTTGTCTGCAACTTTTACTCCTCCCAAGATAGCCAGGAAGAGTCGCTCAGGACTCTCCAAAGCTTTGGCAGAGTAGTTCAGCTTCATCTTCCTCAAAAATCCACCAACCTTCTGTGGCAGATTCACACCCATCATGGAGCTGTGGGCTCGGCGTGCAGTCCCAAAAGCGTCGCTGACACAGACATCTCGTTTGGACAGTGAGGCTCGGAAAGCATCAATCTTGGCTGGCTCAGCTTTAATCTTGTTCCCAGAAGCATCCTTTCCCTTCCCTTCTTCTTCTACATGAAAGTGGAGGTCCTCCAGCAGAATAGCAATACCAGCTGCTGGGTCGGCACAGGCTCTCTACTTCTGGGCCCCACAATCCGTTATGAACAGAACTTGTCAGACTTGGGAACACCATCAGGCTGGTCCAGGTGACTCATAAGGACAACCGACTTGGCTCCATTGTCCAAGCTGAATTTGATGCTTGGGACAGCAGCCTTGATCCTTTGGTTATTTGTTATCTGGTTGTTCTTCATAGGAACCCCAAAGTCTCCCCTCATCACGACCTGCTTCCCCTTCACGATCAGCTTGTTCAGAGTCAGCTCGTTAGATGTCGACATCTTGCCAACACAGTAGGATCAAAAGGCCCAGACCTGAGGAGGAGCTCAACTGGTGATTTCTTTCTCCTTCTAAGGTGCTTTGCTTTAGGGAGCATCGTGCAAGCCCACAAAATATTTAAAAGAACATCTAAAGTAGCTACGTACGCTTTCTGCTGAAATCCTACGTGGAAGTCTAACGCAGAACAAAGTGCAGCTTCGTTGTTAAGTTGTAAACCTGCAGCCGATGAGGCAGAGGTGGCAAGGATGAGAAGTCAGGCACTGTGTGTATAAGACTGACTGATAACGACCCACGCGGACACTCACGACTCTTTTAAATGGGGTAGAGTTTGAAGTACCATCGTAATGAATGAGGTGCGTAGGTCTATTTTATTTGTGGCGCTCAAGGCAATATGAAAGAAAGAATAGACCTCATCTTCAAGCAGTTTCTTTTTCAAGAGTCTCATTTCAAATCTCTTCCTCTCGGGAAGCTTAAGCAGGAAGGTCGTGCCCCTTTCTTCCATGTTGGTTTTAGTCATAACTAGTTTCTCACAGCTATTGAAGTTGGCGTTTGTAGGCTCCTGAGTCTCTGGGGAAGTCCCTCACCCAGTGCCTTCCCCATTTGGTGTTTTCCTGTTCACCTTAGAATCCAGTTCAGCAGGCAGCAGACTCAGAGATCCCCTTGCAGCTCTCTGTTGTTGGTGTCTAGAGTAGAGGACATTTTTGCCAAGGAGATCAAATAACCTAAGGATAAAGAGGGCAGCAGACACCCAGCTTTTTCTGTCAGCACCGACATTCTCTGGGAGGAGGCCAAGGGCAACATCAACACAGCCGGGCTGTGAAATCAAAGCCCCAGTTAAAAATAAGCAAACAAACGGAGTGGGCTAAGATTACTACTCCTTTATTAAAAGCAACCCAGGACAAGACAAAAACAAACAGAAATGTGGAGGAGGGTTATTAAATGCAAATTCATCTTGTAGAGGAAAATTGCTAATGTGGTCACTTCCTGGAAGGCTACAGAAAGCAAACTGAAACTCACGTAAAGGTAATATTCCCTTAGTGCTGCTATAATAAGCATCGGCTTAGGAACACGCTAAGAATGTTAGTTCCTGGGGCTGTGCAAATGTGAGGATTCAAGCTCAAATCCCCAGAACCCACTTAAATGCTGGGTAGGCATGGTCTCCCTCCTGCAATCCCAGCCTCTAATGGCTTTTGGCTAGAGCAGTTCTCACCTTCCTAATGCTGCAGCAACCCTTTAATACAGTTCCTCCTGTGGTGGCCCTGACCATAAGAATTATTTCGTTGCTACTCCATAACTGTAATTTTGCTACTGTTATTAATCATATTGTAAATATCTGGTATATAGGATATTTGATCTATGAGCCCAAAAGGGGTCTTGACCCACAGGCTGAGAACTGCTGGGCTAGTGAGAGTAAACATATCAATGGGCTTCGGTTTTGATTGAGAGGCCCTGTCTCCATTCTTTAGTGTCCTCCTTTAACCCTCTATCCCACCTGTCATCACCGGCTCTAACAGCCCCGCTTTCCCTCCGAGCAGGCCAACTAAGACTCGCAGCCATGGCTGGTCCACGTGGCTCAGGCCAAACTCAGAGTCTGCAGCAAGTTACTTACTTCTGGTCCGCACAAGGAATGGAGGCAAGCTCATCTTTGCCTCCCAGGTTCTTTCTTTCAGGCTGGCTCTCTTGTTTTGTCCCTATTCCCTCTGGCTCCTCTATGACTTTTCCTGGCACGTGAGGATGGGTCTATGTGGGTGTTCAGAACTCAAAATTACCTCTGGGCTGGATCCCTGGGCAAATGGCATCCTTCCTGAGCAAGGATGACTCTAGTTTGAGGAGTGATTACAACAGAAAGCTGGAACCCCCTCCCCCTGCCACAGAGATACAGAGCAAGTATGTCTGGTCATTGTCCAACCTTTCTCCTGGTCTTTGCCACCCTGCATCTCATCTGCAGCCTCTGCCATTCTGATGCTATTCTGGCCCTCGTCTCCCCAAAACTAATACTCACTGGGCAGCCTTCCAGTAGCAGGGTCATCTCTCTTTCCCACTTTCAGTGCGTATGTGAGACGTATATAGAATAAGACATGTACAGGGGCTGGAGAGATGGATCAGAGGTTAAGAGCGCTGGCTGTTCTTGTAGAGGTACTGGGTTCAATTCCCAGCAACCACATGTGTGGGGGGGAGCGCAGGAGGGACATTCAGGCAGAAGGAAAGTGAACTTAGAGGACAGAAATGTAAGATCTGAATAATCAAACCATACAAATGTGTGTATAATATAATATATGCATATGTGTGTATATATAATATATGCATAAGTATGTATATATATGGAGCGTGTGTGTTATTCATGTCTCCACTGAAACAGGCTACGGGAAGTCAAAGTCGATGGTGGAGAAACACAACCTATTAGCAGCAGAGACAACCAAGAAAGGTCAAGAAGCTCAACGGAGCAGCCAGGACTGATTGAGTCTCTCCCCTGAAAGGTCTTTGTCAAGAAATAAAACCAAAACAAAGCTGTTCAAATTCAAGCCATGGCAGCGTCCCAAGCAATCCCACTTCTACTCCCATAGAAATGACTACTCAGAAGCTCCGCCCACAGCCAAGGAGACTTCCGGTCAAGGTGGACGCCAAAAGAGCGCTCATGGGGTCCCACCCGCCCCCGTGGCAGTATGGACAAACCTTGCCATTAAACACCTCAGACACACCAACTGCGGTGTTTTAGAGGATCACTTGCTGTAGATTATTCTGTGGGCACATCTCATGATCTGGAGTTAATGTAGTATTAAACCAAACGTTGAGCAGTATTTGTTCAGGTGTCCCTCCTCCCACATAGGCCGGGATGTTTGAAATGTGTGTTCCGTGAGTATATGAAATTATACTGCTGGCCCCGCAATAGGCGAGAGTCGTAACTGGAATGTTTTTACCTTCTAGTATTAAACTTTTGTTTAACCTAAATTGCACACATGTCAAGCGGGTACATATCGTATACATTCTCACCAGAATAAAGTCAGCGGCAGCACACAGCTGCCAGGACTGAAGGGTGCCCTTAATGGGCCCTACGAGATTTCACGTTCAGGATTTCCTTCCACCGTAAATATAAAATATACGTGTTTGTTATCCAGCTGTAGCAAAGAATGAAGCTCCATGGCTTGTGTGGTGCCACAATTAGAATTAGACATCTTTGTGACTGGTACTAGTGGGTGGAGTTAGAAATACTGTTCTACAGTCCACAGTGCGCAGGCCCGCAGCCCAAACTGATGACTGTCTGGCCCCAAAGGTCCATGTCGCCGACCAAGTCCCACCCCAGGCTGAAAACCAAGGAGCCATATTAACAGCAGGCTACATGGGCCGCTGGTTCTATCCCTAAAATCAAAATCAAGCAATTGAGTTTATTCCTTCTCCTCTGCGGCCGTCTAAATAATTTGACTGTATGACAAGCTAAATTGGTTGTTTTTATTCTCAAGATTAAAAAGCGAAATGGCATACAGCTCAGCAGTAGGGTGCTTGCCTAGCATAGCAAGGTACTAGGTTCAATCCCCAGCACCAACGCCCAAACAGCAACAAAAGTGACTTTTCCCATCAAGTAACCGAAGCAAGTTCTCAGTAAGATTTCAATCCCGACGTAAACAACTACTGCCCTCTGCTGGACAATCTTGTAAATGCTACATTAAATGTGGAGAAGCCAAATTCACAAGCTCTTACTTTCGCCTTTGAACATGTAGTTGCCTCCAAGGGTGGGGAGTGTATTGGTTTATACAACCAATTAATATTTTAAATAATAATTTTATTCTTTGATAATTCACACATTTATGCAGTGTATAAATCCATCCTCTCCTCTTGCCTTCATGTCCTCTTTGGTTTGTTACTAATTCCCTGAGACCAGTTAGTGCTGCCCATATGCACACGGATATGGGGCCATCCCATGGGGACATGAGCAATCTGCCAGTGAGTACATCTCCAAAGGACAGTGGCCTTCTCTCATCAGCCATCAACTGCCAAGGAAGTCCTCTTCTGTGTAGGTACCCACAGCTGCTGTGAGCCAATGTAAGCCCATATTCTATCCAGAAGTCACGTTCACAGCTCTCCTCTTCAGCCACTGGCTCTTACATACCTCCCTCTGCTCTTTCTAAGATGTTCTCTGTGCTTTGGATAGTGGGGGTTGATATTAATAACCTACCCGTAGCTGGAGCCTTCAAGGCATCTTTTTTTGGCTTTTGGACCAGTTGGAGATCTCTGCAAGTACCTGCTACAAAAAGAAGCCTCTCTTTAGACCACAGTGGGGAGCAGCATGTATCTCTTGGTATAAACATGGGGATTTAGAAGGCAGTTTGATAGCATGATTGCTCAGTGAACCACAGAGTAGGTAGCCCTTAGGGCCCACAATCTCCTCCTCAACCTGGAGCATTTGGCCTGGTTTACAAGTCTCAAATCAAATCAGAAAGCAGATTTATACCCTTATAACTGTCATGCCACAGCTACACCAACCACAACCACACCAACGGGCATATGTTGCCAGTCGCTCAGTATCATAGCCTATATGGGTCAATGCTGAGTAAGACACTGATGAAAAAAATAGAAAGAAAAACATTAAAAGTCGGGTGCTGGTGGCCCACGCCTTTAACCCCAGAACTCGGGAGGCAGAGGCAGGCAGATCTCTGTGATCTTGAGGCCAGCCTGGTCTACAAGAGCTAGTTATGGGACAGCTAGGACTGTTAAACAGAGCACCCTGTCTTGAAAAACCAACAAACAAAAACAACAACAACAACCAAAAACTAACCCCGCCTCCCCGCAAGAAGCCTGTAAGCATTTCTGATGTAAGCTAGTTAGCAGGCGCGGGGTTTCCTGGTCAGTTTGAGATTGATTTCTTTATGCCTGCGCCGAAGGTGAGCGGTATCTTTAGCAAGAGTCTTACTATCTAGCTGTGGTGGGCAACCAAGAATAAAGCAATTGATGTGGGATTCCCCTCTGTATGCTATGAATGTGTTTTAATACCGTTGGTTATTAAAGAAGCTGTTTCGGCTGACGGCTTAATAGAGTAAAGCCAGGCAGGAAATCCAAACAGATATATATAGAAAAAGCAGGCAGAGTCAGAGATGCCATGTAGCTGCTGAAAGGAGAAAGATGCCAGCCACTAGCCAGAGCCTTACCGGTAGGCCACAGTCTTTTGGTGATTCACAGATTAATAGAAATGGGTTAATTTAAGATGTAAGAGCTAGCTAGAAATATGCATAAGCTATTGGCCAAACAGCGTTGTAATTACTATAGTTTCTGTGTGATTCTTCAGGTCTTAGGTGGCGGGGAAGATATGAGCAGTCTCCACCTACAGGCAATAGCTTGTAGTTCAGGGAGTCTCTCAGGCCTCATCACCAGCACTCAGGGAGATAACACATGGTAGGCATGGAGATTTTCATTAATGGCCCAGGTCTTCTGGGAGCAGCAGTGTCCTCCCATACAGTGAACTCCTGTTTAAAGTCTTCTTTTAAAAGTATTTTTAATTTGCTTTCAAACTAGCAGGCTTCCATAGACAGGTTTCGTGTATCCTGCCCCAGGCCGCCTATAGACACGGAAACCTTTGACCTTGAATATGTCCCTTTCTCCTTTCAGGTCACTTGTGTTGTCTGTCCCTCTAATTGAGTTTGTCTCGGGTTAGAAAATGGCAGGTTTCCACATAGCTCTTTCAGGCACCCTTCATTTTGGTTAAACCTTCCACTAACATCTCCTTTCCCATTCTCCACCCCGGCCATGCTTTTACAGTCAGTTTCTGTCTTATGTCGAACCCCAAAGGTTTACATGCTATTTGATGATAATGAAACATCCCGTTCCTCTCTAGCAGGGTGGCCTTAATTAACAAAACAGTTCCAAAGTTAATGATAGGACGCAGAAGTAGATCCTAGGATGGGCTGGGGAGATGGCTTGGTGGATAAAATGCTTGTCATATGAGTGTGCTCCATTTCCAGAATCCCCATTTTAAAAAAAATCCAGGCTTGCTGGTGCATGCTTGTAATCCTAGCGCTGGGAAGGTGGAGACAAGCCGATCCTTTGGACTCGCTGGCCAGCCGGCCTCGCCCACCTGAACAGTCACAAGACATGACAGACAGAACCTGAGGCCTCGCCCACCTGAACAGTCACAAGACATGACAGACAGAACCTGAGGAACAACACCCGAGGTTGCCATTTGGCCTCCACATGCACGCACATACACATGCATACATACTAGCACACACACTAAGATGCACATACATCCCTGTGAGCACATAGATACATATCTTTTTGCTATCCCATGGTAAAATTTATTTACTGATTTTATTTATTTTTGAAATTGTGTTCAATTTGTTTATGTATGTATTATGTATTTATTTATTTTGCTTTTTCAAGACAGAGTTTCTTTGCTTAGCACTGATTGTCCTGGGACTCTCTCTGTGACCAGGCTGACCTTGAACTCACAGAGATCTGCCTGCCTCTGCCTCCTGAGTGCTGGATTAAAGGCATGTGCCACCTCCACCCAACCAAAATTGTACTTTAATTACAGAATTTTCCTCTTCCCTTTCCTCCCTCCAATATACCCTTTCTTGTTCTCTGAGAGCTCAAACAATAGATGCTGATTTGCCTGTACAATGTACATTACAATCCATACACTTCCCCACCAGCTTCGTGCATCTTCTCTCTGTTCACATCCTGAGATTTATTAGAATGGTTTACAGGCTGTGGTCCAGTTTGTCCGACAATGGCTGACTACCAACAGAAGGTCCAAGAACCCTGTAGTTGTTCAGTTCAGAGGCTGGATGTCTCAGCTGGTCTTCAGTATGCACCAGAATCCTGAAGAAGTAGGCTCTAATGCCAGGGCAGAAATGCACTTGCTAGTTAGAGCAAGCAGGCAAAGAGATCAAGCTTCCTTCTTCCGCGTCCTTTAGACAGGCTGCCAGAAGGTGTGGCCCGGATTAAAAGTGGCTCTTCCCACCTCAAAGTATCTGGATTAAAAGTGTATCTTCTCGCTGGGCGGTGGTGGCGCACGCCTTTAATCCCAGCACCCTGCAGAGGCAGGAGGATCTCTGTGAGTTCGAGGCCAGCCTGGTCTACAAGAGCTAGTTCCAGGACAGGCTCTAAAGCTACAGAGAAACCCTGTCTCGAAAAATAAACAAACAAACAAACAAAAAAAGGTGTATCTTCTCGTCCTAAATGATCTGGATTAAAAGTGTGTCTTCCCACTTCAAATGATATAATTTAAAAAAAAAAATTTCAGAGGCTAGAGAGATGGCTCAGCAATTGAGAGCACCGGCTGCTCTTCCAGAGGACCTATGTTCAATTCCCAGCTCGCAACTGTCTGAAACTCCAGTTCCAGGGGATCTGACATCCTCGCACGTACATACAGGCAGGCAAAACACCAGTGCACATTAAAATAAATCAATTAATTTAAAAAATCCCTCACAGGTGTGTTCAGCTGCTAGGGTTTTCGTTACTTCAAGGTGTAGTCAAGTTCACAGCGTTGAAGGGCCCTCACAGGTGTGGTAGCTGTAAGCCCAGCGAAGATCCTTAGACGCTCTCTCTAACCAAGCCACCGTAGCGCCCGTGGCGTTGAGTTCCCGATCAGTGAAAGACTGTGTCTCACAATAAGCTGGACGATGTTCCTGAATGACACTTGAGACTGTCTTCAGGTATCTGCACATGCGCACACACATAAGCACATGTACCCACGTGTACATATATGCCTGCACGCACGTGAGCAGATGTTCCTTAGTATGTAATGGGGTTATATATGAATGAACCCACAATAAGATGAAAAATCATGAGTCAAAAATAGATCTACTCTATCTTGCTTAACATCATAACTCCACCAGTTGTCAACTGACTCTTTCCTTGCAATCACAAGGCCACCTGAGAACTGTGTCTTGATGGTGCCATCCAGCACCCCAAGGCAGAATTTTATTGTATACCACTAATCCTGGGAGAAGGTTAAAACGTTTCTGCTGAATGCTTATTGGTGTCACACCATTATAAAGTCCAAAAAAATGTTAAGTCAAACAATCACGTGTTAGAGATCATGTTTATGCAAATACATGTATGTGCACACATATATGTATAACAACTTGTTCTTGTTTCATGTTTCAGTCCCCCCCCTCAGGATATCACAAGAATTTTTTTTTTTTCTATTTTCAAGACAGGGTTTCTCTGTGGCTTTGGAGCCTGTCCTGGAACTAGCTCTTGTAGACCAGGCTGGTCTCGAACTCACAAAGATCTGCCTGCTTCTGCCTTCCGAGTGCTGGGATTAAAGGCATGCGCCAAACACCGCCCGGCCACAAGGATTTTTTTTTTTAAAGTCTTTATTTTATATGTGTGGGTGTTTTGCCTGCAAGTACGGCTGTTCACCATGTGCACGCAATACTCACGGAGGCCAGAAGGTGGCATCAGAGCTCCTGGAGTTGGTTGTGAGCTGCTATTTGGGTGCTGGAAATTGAACCTGTGTCCTCTGGAAGAGCAGTCAGTGCTCTTAACTGTTGAGTCGTTTCTCCAGCCCTTGTTACTGTTTTTACAGCAATTATTATTTATTACTATTGTGTACAATGTGTATATGGGAGTGAGGTGTGTCCCACAGGACACGTGGAGGTCAAAGGACAGCTTTTAGGAGGCCTTGCTGAGTCAGATTTTCTCTTGTTTCTGCTGTGTTGTGTCCTCCATGCTAACTGTGAGCATTTGGATAACTCTCCTCTCTTCTCACTGAATGTGTCCCCCTCCTCCAGCTGCCGGCATGGGTACCTGGATTACAGATGCAAGACACGACATCTGGCTTTTTCCATAGGTTCCGGGGACTGAGCTCAGGTCACGTCTACACAGCAGGCAGCAGGCACTTTTACTGACCGAGTCACCTCTTGGGCTCTCTTGCATTTTTTTCTCTTTTGTATACTTTGTTCCTTCCAAGTCGCTTTCTTTTAACACGGTCTTCCACACTCGACGACCTGCAAATGTGGAGACTTCAGCTGTTGACTGTGACTCTGACTTTGCTTGTCACCACGGAGGGATCAGGCTGGGCCATGTGTAGGGAGTTCGGATGAGAGCATCATCTGCGCGTCTTTCCCCATACACTACTTAGGGTCCCTTGAGTGTGCTCTCTCAAACTGCTCACCGTAAAGTGTTAGTGCGCTTTTACGAGGGCCTGGGGAGGACGCCGTATTAGATGCCTGTTTCCCATCTGCCGCCGGCTTAAGGAAAACTGTAAAGAACTTCCTGACTCTTCACATGCACCTCCTGCGACTTCTCTCTTTCCCCACGTTTAGTCTCCCGATTCCCACATTTCGGTGTCTCTGAGGTTGGAAAAAACGACATCTTTAAAAGCTCGGGTTAAAACGGTAAAGGAACGTGAAACAGCAACTCGATAACCGAGCTGAACAACGCTGGGTGTTTGTGAAATAATTTATACTGACAGCCTGGAACTCCGCAGCAGGCAGTGCCGTGCAATGCGAAAGATGTAGAAAACGCAACACGCTTCGATGTGCGGGTGGCGCTACAGCTACAGCGAGGACAAGTGGAGTTCTCGGGTGCTCTCCGCAACTCTCTGTGAACTGGAGACAATGGATGCGGTCGGCTCAGATGAGGTGGGACCTGAATCCTGTAAGAAGCCCCACATGTGGGAGGCCGTTTTCCAGATGGTGAATGACTCTTAGAAAAGCTCAAAACCATGACAACCGTAACATGAGTGACGTTTCGGCTCACACAGCTAAACTTCTGCACATTCTGCGTACTGTAAAGCCATGCAAAAACATGTTATAAATTATCCTGCTAAATGGGGTTGCTTTTGGATGTAAACCATTGCACCTGTCTGAACGAGTCCTGTGGGCTGGGGAACTAACTGCCTCGAGCTTTATCTTGTAGTCCCGGTTTTTGGTTGCTGAATGCTTGCTGTGCCTCCTAGTCTTTGTGGCCGTGAGAAATGATCCATGGAAATTGCAGTTGCCAGGGCTGGAGAGATGGCTCAGTGGTTAAGAGCATTGCCTGCTATTCCAAAGGTCCTGAGTTCAATTCCCAGCAACCACATGGTGGCTCACAACCATCTGTAATGAGATCTCGTGCCCTCTTCTGGCCTGCAGGCATATATTGTATACATAATAAATAAATAAATACTTAAAAAAAAAAAGAAATTGCAGTTGCCCCTGGCCACTCCCTGTTCCTCCAGGGAGGCTCGCTGTCACTCTAGCAAGTATTCTACCTATCTAGGAAGCTCATCTCTTGGCTGGTTCCCTGTGAAGGGCCTATCCCAAGATCCTTGGTGAAAATTGCTACATTGGGGGACCGTGTTCTCAGAGAGGCACTTACAGTTCAAACTGTGATTAAGGAGTGGTCAGATATTAACACCCTCTTATAAAAATTAAAACGTGGTCAGGTCTTGGGTGTGAGAGGGGTGACTGGAGGGAGGAGGGTGTCTATAAATTAATCATTGTTCAAATGTGGTCATGAATTCATAGTAGTGTCTTTTTAAAAAATAATTTCTCTCAATTTTTCCGTATGTTTGGAGTTGTTCAGGATAAAACATTTTTGAGATGTGCCATTCCAGGTTAGGCTCCTGTGCCTGCTGGTAGCGGTGATGGAGGAGGCATATTAAAGTAGATATTGATGCTTAAGAACGGCAGGAATACCAGGAAGGCCTTCAAAATGCTTTTCTATGCCACAGTTATTTCAAGACAGTGCATTTGGGGGCTTAAGCAAACAGCCTGCTAGGGACACTGGACACGCTCTCCCATTATCTGCTAGCTCTGTAGACTTCTCTAAGGCAGACCCCTCATCTTCTCTAAGATCACGTCATCCCTCACAAGGAAGTCCTGGTGATTATCTCAACACCAAGTTCCTCATGATTTATTTAAAAAAGAAACAGAATCAGAGCTGAAATCAGTCTATAAAGGAGAAGAGGCAAAGTACGGCCGGATGTGCCATTCACAGCAGCCTGGCTGTTTGTCTCAATTCCCTGTGCACGCCCCAGGGCAGCTGTCACCGCAGCGGGGGTGGGAAGTGGATTATTGGAGTCTTTCCTGCTGCAAAGATGGATGGCTTGGAAGTGGGACCTCTTCTTCTCGCAGTGACCAGGCGCGATATTGAGCAAAATAATGGTCAGAACGAACATCGCCAGGCCCCTAATGAGAAGCTGTTGACAGAAAAATTGCTCTAACATTCATCAAAAAGCCAATAAATGCCAAGGAAGGGAGCGGAAATGCAGTAGCTTATAAATTCCTTCTCGAGGGGACTCTGGAGGGGACCTGGGGGCAGGGCACCGCACTGCCTTCACAGCTCGGCTGAAGAGGCCTCCTGAAAGCCCGGAACATCGATGCGTGGGTTACCTGGGCAGTTTTCACTTATTTATTTCTGAGGGGAGATTACCAACAAGGAGGCCACTCCAGTCTTTGGTCAGAACATTCTGTGTTGGATACCAGCAGCGGCTGAATCGCTAGCTCAGTCACGTGACAGCCTGTGTGCCATGCACCCGTTTGAAAGCTTTACAGGAGTGAAGTATTTTGCTCACTAACAAGCCGAATGGATTCTTCTGGGTTCCTGTCATTCCCATGGCCCACACTCCTCACGTTACAGCTAGCCCTATCACTCTGTGATAGTGTGCCTTCTGTGGTGGTGGTGGGGACGGGATGGGTGTTTACTGACAGCCAAGCATGACTTAGCTTCTTGACCTATACTGGTTCCTGATGGTCATACTGAAGGAGGGACCTCGGTGGGTGAGGTCTCTTTGGAAAGCGATCACAGGCTGGGGCCAAGAAGGCTGAGAAGGCAGAGAAGGCCGGCAGGGACCGGCCAGTCAGCAATGGGCAATAATCTCCTAACTAGCTGGAGAAGGATCGCTTGAGGGGGTCGGGACAGTGCCTGGCCGGTAGTATGAGATTTCTCGTGGGGGTGTCATGATTTTGTTGTGATATGGTCTCATATGTCTCTGAACACTTGGTTCCCAGCTGGTGGCTCTGTCTGGGAAGATTGTGGAACCTTTAGGAGACAGAGCCTCACTGGAGGAAGAGGGTCGATGGGGGTAAGCCTTGAATTTTTGTAGCTGGTCCCACTTCCTGGGACTGACTACCTCAGGGTCCTGCCATTGTGCCTTCCCTACTACGGTGGAATGTGTCCCCATGAACTATAAGACAAAATGAACCCTTCCTTCCTTCCTTAAGTTTCTTTTCGAGTGTCTTGTCACAGTAACAAGAAAAGTGGCCATGACAGGAGCTGATGAAAACGCTTAATACTTCAAAGTTGAGTGTGTTACACCAAAATGCTACGGATAGGAACAATTGAATTATATGTCTTAAGTGGGATCACTTCATGGCATGAGAATCATACCTTTCTTTTTCTTTTTTTCTTTTTGGTTTTTCAAGACAGGGTTTCTCTGTGTAGCTTTGGTGCCTGTCTTGGAACTCACTCTGTAGACCAGGCTGGCCTTGAACTCACAGACATCTGCTTGCCTCTGCCTCCTGAGTGCTGGGATTAAAGGTGTGCACCACCACCATCTGGCCACTTCTTTTTTTAAATTTGATTTTATTTTATGTGTATTGGTGTGACGGTATCAGATTCCCTGGAACTGGAGTTACAGACAGGTGTGAGCTGCCATGTGGGTGCTGGGACTTGAACCTGCGTCCTCTGAAAGAGCAGCCAGTGATCTTAACTGCTGCAACATCTCTCTAGCCCTGATAATCATACTTTTCTAATGCTATTTGTGTGTGTGTGTGTTATGCACATGTAGGTATATGCACTTATGTATGTGTACATGTGTAATGTATGCTAGAGGTTGACATTGGGTGTCTTTCTTAATAGTGTGTGCATGTGTGTGCATGTGTGTGTGTGCAGGGGTGTGTGTGCGTGTGTGTGTGTGTGTGTGTGTGTGTGTGGAGTATGGATGCATATTTGCATGATCTGCATATGGAGGTCAGAGAACAGCTTCAGAGTTGATCTGGGGCACCTTCCATCTTTTTGTTTCAGATTGGATCTCTCGCTGGCCTGGATCTTTGTTAGCTGGTGCCCAAGCTTTCAGGATCCCTCCTGTGTCCCCTTGTCATCTAGTTAATTCTGGGACTGCAGATTACTTTTCTTATGTAGGGTCTGGGAATCTGAACTCAGGTCCCCACACTTTTTTCTTTGTTTTGGTTTCTTATTTTTTGAGACAGAGTGTGTCTATGTCTTCCTGGCAGTCCTGGAACTCACTATGTAGAACAGGCGGGCCTTGAACTCACAGAGATCCTCCTGTCTCTGCCTCCTAAAAGTGCTAGGATTTAAGTTGTGCACCACCACGCATGGTGCCCCTCACAGCTTGTGCTTTGCCGAACGAGCTGTCTCCCTATCTTCCGGCTGACACAAATCTTCATGAAACAGTGAAGCAGAGAATGACTGAGGTCGTTTGGGTTCAAGGTTTACATAAACGTAAGAAGTCTTAGCTATCTGTGTATCAAGTCTGAATGTCCTGGAACTTGATGTATAGACCAGGCTGGCCTCAGACTCACAGAGTTATGCCTGCCTCTGTCATCCACGTGCTGGGATTACAGGCGTGCGCCACCACCACCCGGCTACCACCCATTTTCTTAAATCTCTCTGAAGACTGTATTATCGCTGGAAGTCGAGTGTTTGGAGACCAAAATACACGTTAGTCCTGCTTTACCAAAACAAGCCCAAACTCCTGAAGTCTGATTTTTATCCAAGTGGAGGGGTACTGCTCTCACATGTCAGCTTCAGTTTAAAGAGAACTGCCACCCGACCTCCCTGACTTGGAGAAGAAAACAGCAATTTAATTCATGCTTCACTTTCTAAAACTGATTGAGAACTGGGGGTTGAACACGGCAGGACATGAAAGGAAGCTGTGCATTGGCAACACCTTACATAGAGCAGGCGACTCTGCAGGTCTGTTCTGCGCCAGGCATTGTCGCCAATAGCAAGCGCTTCCCTGCGCAGCCAGAACGGGCTGACATTCCATCCAAGAGACACAGTACACGGAGCCCAGATAGTATGTCGTCTTTTCATGAGCCATCATCTGGGACATGAGAAAATAAACTTAGAGGGCTGAGGAGGCGGCTGGGTTGTCCAAGTTCGTGCTGTGTAAGAATAATGATCCTCTGAACCCAGGTAACAAGTCAGGCGTGGTGGAGCACGTTTGTAATCCTAGTGTTTAGGCTGGGAAGGTTGAGGCAAGTGGATCCCTAGGGACCGCTGGCTGGCCACTCTCACCAGCTGGCAAGCCCTAGGTCTTAGTGAGAGACTCTGCCTCAGAACACAAGATGGACAAGGCCTAAGGAACAACCCCTGAGCCTGACCTTTGGTTCCATGCACATGTGCACACACACACACACACACACACACACACACACACACACACAAGAAAAAGGGAAACTAAATTTTATGCCTCAAGGGATGAAAGAAAATCTTTGCAAGATGAAAACTTGACTTTCCTTAAATGTTGACAAAATGAAGGTCAACTTCAAAAATCAAGTTCAACGTGTCAAGAAATCATAACCTTGAATTAAGACACATTTGAATATCAAGTTGCCCAATGCTTTCTCC
>JAQHUG010000112.1:245052-297267 GCA_028555095.1 Dicrostonyx torquatus
CCCATGACCACAGCAACTCTTGTAAAGGAAAACATAATTAGGGATGACTTACGGTTCCGAGGTTTAGTCCATTATTGTCATGGTAGCAAGCATGCAGCATGCAGCTGGAATGGTAACCGAGATTCCTACATCTGGATCCACAGGCAGCAGGAAGTGACTGGGTCCCACTGGACAGGCTTGAGTTTCTCAGACCTCACAACCCACCCCATAGTGACACACCTGCTCCAACAAAGCCACACCTCCTTCAACAAAGCCATGCCTACTAGTGCCACTTCCTATGGGCCCATAGGAGCCATTTTTATTAAAACTACCATGGGTGGTCACTCCGACAACACCGTTCTTAGTGAAATGGGTTTCAGAAGAATGAGAGAGAAGGAAGTAGGCTGAATACCAGAAAGGTTCCTGGGAGCACAAAGACAGAATTAAGAGGAATGGTCAAGTCCAGCGTGTTTTGGTTTTATGTGGGGTCCACTTTGCCATTGACAACTTCAAAGACTGTGGTATGACATAAACTCTCATGTTTGTGAACTCTCAAATTTCCACCCTCATGTGTTTCTAGTGTCTGTCACTGGTCAGAGTCAAGTTATTCTGCAATGGCAGAGAAGTTCATTGGCATCATAGAATCCAGGATGTAGGAATTGGAAGGACAAATGGGGGAGTTTATTGGTGGAGCAGCCATGACTTCTTCCTTCTCTCTTCCAGCTCTCCCTCAGAAGGGCCCTGCTGTGCAGCCCAACCTGCTTCGGAATTCTCAGTCCTCTTGTCTCAGTCTCCTGCATGCAGGATTTGCACATGTGTGCCAGCATGCCCAGCTGTGGTGGCACCTTTGTAGGGAGGGAAACAGTGCTATGGAGGCTGCCTCCCCTAACGTATCCACACAACTGTGACCAGCATTCAATTGGAGTTCGTGGCTGCCAGATGGATACTTCCCCCCAGATCTCCTTTGGAAAGCAACGTTCCCTCTGTTCTGCCACCTCCTCTGGTCTCCTAGGAGCCCAGATCCAGCTCTTGGCCGAGTAGCAAGTTTTGCATGTGTTGGGAGGTATGGACCTCAGCAGTTGGGAGCGTAACTCTTGTAGTCATGCAGATTCAAAACCACATGCTGTTTCTTCTGACTTCTCTGGCCTCATACACAGCATGAGTGAGAAGAATGAATTTGAGGGCCACCTGGGATGGCTTTAGGCTCTCCTGAAGTCTCTGATGTTCTGTCATTTGCCTGTTTCTATTTTCCAGGGGCCAACTCAGCCTTTGAACAACGCCTTACTTGGGGCTAGTAGAAGTGAATGCCCATTCTACTGACTTGATAGGCCCTGACTGCTAGGGTGTGGCCTGCTGGACTCAGCTCAGCTCAGCTCCCCAGAGGTAAATGGTGCCAGGGAAAGGTGACTATAATAGGCTTTTCAAAAGCGGTCACCATGTGTAGTTATTGGGAAGTTTTCACTCAACATCCTGGTAAAGTGGAACAGATACAAATAAGCCGAGAATGATGTTAGCCTTGGGATAGCCTATCCGGCGCCATGGGTGTGTGGTGCATTTCTTGTTGGATTATTTTCTGCCCCAGCGACTACTGATATTTATAGCTGGTCGTCAATTGCACATCAGCTTGCAGGCTGGGGAGCCAGCCTAGAGGCCTGAGGAGTTCATGATTTGATGGAGCAGTGGTTGCTCATATGGAAACGGGCATTTTGTTTTCATTTGTCAAATGTGTGGGAAGGCTTTGCCCGCCTCACCAAGGCCTGGGTAGTGTCTGCCTCCCTCTCTTTCTCGTCAGCGTGATCCAACACCCACCAGGCAGCAGTTTTCTCAGTGGGGGCACCAAAGAGGAACAGACAGTAGCTAATCTATTTCTTTTGGACTAACTGTCATGGTTAGTTCCTATAGACTAAATAGGAATATCAGCCTCGTGCCCATTGCCTGGTAGTAAAACCCCCACCCGTGCCCTGCCAGCTAACAGAGCCAGAGTCTCTTGTGAGCTGGGGAGGTCCCTAAGGTAGGAGTACTCTTCCGCTCTCTTGCATGGAGACCGTGTTGCAGAGCAGGACAGCCATTTGTCCTTAAGCTCAGCCAGGCTCAGACCATCCCTGGGGACAGTGAGAGAGGAGCACAGAGTGTATCCCACCCAAGCAGGGTAATTTCCTGCAGAAGCAGTTCCAAACTGTGCTCAGCCTCTGGTAACAAATTCAGACTAGCATCAGGCAACTGAGCTCCCCAGGAGAGCAAATGTGTGGATTGAGAACTAAACATTTTCCTTTCTGGATTTTGGTCTAATGATCTGGAACATTTCCCAAGCGGCAGTGCAGCAGGGGCCTGAAAGCGATGGCTCTAGCAGGCAGACATGTTGGAATCCTCAAACTCCAGTTCTACCCTTTGTCCTGGAACAAAGGTGACACCCTGGCCTCAAAGACCCTCCTGAGATGGGGTCACTGTGGCACCTACTCCCCGGGCCCTACTGAGGGCCACATGAGAGCAGGCGGAGATACTTGGCACGATGGCAGCTCAGGTTGTTTTCTGTTCACGGGGCAGTCTTAGAACACTCTCTTCTGCTGTCTAAACCCTGGAGAAAAAGATAACCATGAATCCCAAGAGAAGCCTGCAGCAATGATATCTGGGGATGTCCATACCACGAACAACTAGGGTAGAAACCACAGGTTAGAACCACACAAATCAATCTCTGTCTGTGTCTGTCTGTCTGAGTCTTCCTCCCTCCCCCTCTTCCCCTTTCTCTCTGGTGTTGGGGATAAAATCCCAGATCTAATGCATTCTAGAATAGTGCTTACCACCAAGCTACCTCTTTACCTTTTAAATGTTTATTTTGAGACAGTGTCTTGCTAAGTTACGCACTTGAATGTGTGATCCTCCTGCCTCAGATTACTGAGTAGGTGTGATTACAGGAATGTGCCATTGTGCTTTGTTCTTTTCTACAGTGAATCAGGACTGGGTTGTAGCTCAGTGCACTCGCCTAGTGCCCATGAGGCTCCGAGTTCAATCCCTAACACTGGTAAGAAGGAAGGAGGGCAGGGAGGGAGAGGACAGACAGACAGAAAGACAGACACTGATTTATGATCAAGTTTACAGATAAAGAAATTTTGAACACTTATTGGGCTGCATTAGATCAGAAGCCAAAAATAGGACTAGGTCTAAACATTAGTTCAACCAGAGACCTCAGTGGCTGGTGTCAGTCTGCGGTTTTGACCAGAAACTGAGCATCGTTTAGAACTGGGGATGAAGCCACTCACTGGGTAGGAGCTGCTCTGTGTCTTCTCTGGGTTAGCAGTCACTGGAGGCCGAGGACGTTCTTGAGAAGACACGTGGCTCTTGCTACATGCCCATCAGAGTGGACAAAGAGAATGTTCACTTTCCTCTTTTCTTAGCTTGGAGTAGGTTAGAAATGAATGACCCAGCTCTATAAATATTTAATTTATTCAGATCACATATGATTATTCCAAAGCATAGGCATGATTATTTCCTGATAGAATCAAGAATATTTTCAGTGTGGAGATGATCTCATGGAGATTTGAAATGCTCAGCTTGTCATGAGAGACCAGAATGGACTCTGCCTTAAGGGAGCTACAGAAGAGTGGGGTGGCATGCCTCTCTTGACTGTCACCTATGTGCGGGTAGCATGCCACTTCAGGTGCTGCAGGATGTCAGGCTTCCTGTCACAGCTAGCACACCCAGCACTCATTAACCTGGCCCACTGACCTAGAACTTCATTTACTCCCCTGTATTCACGTCCCGCAGAATAGTGAATTTTAATATAGACTACACACTGGGAAACCAATATCAGAGTTAGAAAGACTGTCTGTCTGTCTTCTCTTACAGCCAGGAGTATGATTGGGTGGAGAAGACGAGGGCTGGGCGACTTCCTAGCACTGGCTGCTGTCCCAGCATTCCTCATGCTGGCTCAGTGTGACCAGATGGGCTTTCTCTTCTGGATGAAGGCCTCAATTCCTTCCTGCCCATCCTGCAGGGCCAGGTTGTCCACCATGGCCTGGGAGGTGAGGTAGTATGCTGTTCTAAGGTCTTGGGACAGCTGTTTGTAAAATGTAGCCTTGCCCAACGCCACCACGGAGCGACTCAGAGAGGCGATCTTCTTCGCTATTCTCATGGTCTCTTCCTCCAACTGCCCCTCAGGCACCACTTTGCTGATGAGGCCATGACGAACAGCCTCCTGAGCAGAAATGGGCTCCCCAGTGAAAAGCATCTCCAGGGCCACCTGCGAGGACAAGGGAGGTCAATAAAGCACTTCTCATATCCCATGGCTTCCTCAGCCCCAGCTGTTTCCCTGTACTGAGACAGTCACTCTCTGGACTTACCTACATGCCTCAGGCCAGATATCTGCTTCCTCAAATGACATGTCACCTATCACCCCTTGACGCTGTCAACACTCCTAACTCCCCGCCATGGAGAAGATCAGATTGATCCAAGAGCCAGGAAAATACAAGTAGCCTGGAATGGGTGGAGTCTCCCTCTGTGTCCTCTTGTTGCTCCACAGATTTTAATCAAGAGGCCCTGGCAACAGAGGAGATCCCTTCCACCCACCCCTTTCCAGGTCATGTGAAGAAAGACAGCCTATCTGATGAGCCCCACTGTGAATGCTTCTGAACAAGCTCAGAACCTCCTGCAAACCAGTACAGGGCCACTTTCCACAAGGACACATGTCCATGGGTCCCATTTCCTCATCAGGACCCCAAAGAACAGCTTCCATTCTGAAAACACGAAGGGACTTAAATATCCTCCAGGACCAGATACAGATTCTAGCATGAGTGGCTTCTAGGTATCCCTGAACCTGTATAGGTCAGTAAAGTAGGTGGTCATGCGTATGAGAGGACCATGTGCTGCAGCATTCCAGGGTTCCCTGCTTATCTTTTGGGTGGGCCCCATGTCTATCCAGACAGCCTGCTAGAACAAAATGCCATAAACTGTGTGGCTTAGAAGAAACAGAAATGTCTCACTCTGGAGGTTGGAAAGCCCAAGTTTAAGGCATCAGCAGAATTAGAGTCCAGTGAGAACCCGCTTCCAGGTTCAGAGATAGAAATATCACTGTGTCCTTACACAGGAAGAAATGGGTGAGTCAGCAACGCAGGACTCCTTTTCTATGGGCACCAATCCCAACATGAGAGCCTCACCCTTGACCTAATGATCACTTCCCCAGGCCCCACTCTGCACTGTCTCATTGGCGATTGCATGCCAACATCTGAACTTGAGGGAACGCCACATTCCGGCTATAACGATGGTCTCTGTCTCCCAGAGACTATGGATTGCAGGCTGAGGAGCTGCCATGAGGAGGAGAAAGTGAGCTGGGGATGGTAGGATGCACTGCAAAGGCCACCCGGTGTGCACAGGTGACACACTGGATCACCGGCCTTATTCACTGGGAACCTGAGAAAAGTCACTAAGATTCGTAGGTGCTTTTAAGCTGCGTTTCCTAAATTATGTTGGGCACATGAGTCCCTGTAAACAGTGTGTGTCAGGAACGAGTCTCTGGGGGCTCTGGTCTGAGTGAGTATCTAACCTCTTCCCAGCGTCTAAATCCCACCCTAAATTAGGCTGGCAGGAAGCCAGGGTGTGCAAGCACACAGTCGAGTGGGTAGCCACATGGCGGCAGGGATTTCTGTTGTGTTGAAGGGACTGGTGCTGGGAAAAGGACTCATATTTTCTCCATCTCTCCTGGGATACCCACCGCCTGAGGCACTGGCCCTGGGTGTGTGTGGCCAGCTCTGGCTGGGGATGGGAGCAGCTGGAACCGGCGGGGCATTTATATGGCACAATGAAAATGCATTATTTAATTCATGCAAAAAGAGAAAGACTTTAAAAATGAGGTGAATAATTCATGCCCTGGCACAGTAGGCTCAACTCCATGACTTTTGTCCAGCGGACTGCAGACTTCACTTTCCAACACAGTGGAGCAGTTTCCTAGAGTGTCCAGCAGAGGGAACTAGAGTCCAACACATGCTGTCCTAACCTCTGTGGAAAGGGCAGAGACTTTCTATCCAGGACAGTTTCTCTGTGGATAAACACAGGAACAGTCATCCACAGGAACCAGCACATGCATGGGCATAAGCATAGTGTGTTGTTTAAGTTAAGTCTTCTTCTGGGGTCATAACATGAAGAGAGACCAGAGATCTGAGTAGGGCATGACTTTGCATGCACATTTGTGGCGTGTGTGTGTGTGTGTGTGTGTGTGTGTGTGTGCGCGCGCGCACATTTATTTGAGTGGGTGCATGTGTGCATGTGGGTCCAGAGGTCAGAAGTCAACCTTGGATGTTGTTTTTCAGGGGTTGTTCTTGTTTCTTGAGGCAGAGCCCTTCAGTGAGAAGTTGCTGGTTGCTTCCGCTGGCCGGCCCGTGAGTCCCAGGGCTCCTCCTATGGCGGCCTCCCCAGCTCTGGGTTTCCAAGTGCACACCACCAGGCCTGGCTTTGACTGTGAGTTCTGGGTCTAACTCAGGTCCTCGCTCTTGAGCAGCGGGCACTTTGCTGACTGTGCCTACTCCCCAGCCCCAGGCCAGATTATCCTGACAAAAATATCTTTGGGATGGAAAAAGCAATCCTGGTTCTCACAATGTCCCTGCCCCCTCGTCCGTCATTGTGCAATGTTGTTCCGAGAATTAGGCTTCCATGGAACTTAAGGGATACTTTTTTTTTCCTGTTTTAAAAAACAAATGTAAAGTTTGATAAACGTGATACAGTATGAAGTTTCTAGGAATTTTGATAAGCCCTGATTTAGAAGGCTTTCCTTCTAGGACTGATTTAAAGGCTTTAAATGCCTTGACCATGGAACCTTCTGGAAGTCACATGTTGGAAGAGAATAAACCAGCATAGCAACTTCTTGCTATGAAAGGCTTCATGGTTTTATCTGCAATTACATGACAGTCTGTGAGTCTGATGAGAGATTTGTAAAATATTTTGATTAAATATCTGGGAACAAAGCAATGACCTAAGAAATATTCACTAAATAAATATGGATACACTTAAGGCAAATGCCTATCTTAGAATAATCAAAAATACCCCCCTTTTGGACGATGCTTGAGCCACCCATCGCCTCGCAGCTTGTAGCTGGTCAGCACGTTGGCTGTAGGTAACCACAGCATCTCCCTATGAGCATGTTTCTGCAAAAAGTAACAAGAGGAACTGTGAAGGAAGCAACCCTCCCTGGGATGTCTTAGCTCTACTGCTAGATTCCCTTCAGGTCTCATTTCTTTTGTGCCTCAGGCAGGTTGAGCCACTGTTAATTTTTGCTGCTGTTTCCAAAACAGATAACCCATTCTAGGGAGCACTTTGTTTCTTCGCTCGCTGCAGACATGATTTTGCCTCTCCTTTCCCAGGTTTCCTACTGAGGAGAGGATGCCTTTTTCCTAGAACGGACACTTCAGGGATGCTCACTCAATGCTATTCTGTGAGGCTGCGGAAGGAAGAAAGCTTCACAGGGAAAATGGACTTGATGGTCATTTGTAAGGACAAGGCAGCTCTGACACACAGCTGCTCCTTGGGCGGAGTCACAGAGTGTGAACAGGGCCGGGCGGTGGTGGCGCACGCCTTTAATCCCAGCACTCGGGAGGCAGAGGCAGGCGGATCTCTGTGAGTTTGAGACCAGCCTGGTCTACAAGAGCTAGTTCCAGGACAGGCTCCAAAGCCACAGAGAAACCCTGTCTCGAAAAACAAAAACAAAAACAAAAAAAAAAACCCAGAGTGTGAACAGGACAGTCCTCGTCTAACCACTGTAAACCAGCAACTTGATGTCCTTCCTGGACTGAAACAGGCTGTCAAGAAGTCATCAGCCAGAGATTCAGCCTCGGCCCCTTGACACTGGTGCTGTCAGCACGCGGTTTGCTGCGACTCATGGGCAGCAACTTAGGGAAACAAAACTGCTTCAGTTGCATTTCAAATATGATTTCACAAAGGCTATGCTTTCCTGAAAATGAAAAACCTAACAGTCATACTGAGGGGCTTTTAAGATTGAAATGTGACAAATTCACAGGTTGATACCTGGTGTTTGATGCTACAGAGGAGCAGGCAGCAAGCTCTTCTCTCCCTAGCACAGAAGGAACAGTAGTGACCTTTGGGCAGAATGTCTGATATAGAACATAGAAAACACTGTGTGTGTGTGCATGCGTGCGCACCCGTGTGTGTGTGTGTGTGTGTGTGTGTGTGTGTATGTAAAAGCGAACAAGGCTAACTTCTGGTGGTGTTTCTCAAGTATAATATATCTTGTTTGTTTGTGTAGAGGGGACAAGGTCTCACTGGCCTGGAGCCCACCGAGTAGCCTAGGCTAGCTAGCCAGCAAGCTCCAGGGATCTGCCTGTGTCTGCCTTCCCAGCACCAGGATTACAACTGGTAAGCCACTACACCTGGCTTTTTTATGTGGATTCTGGGGATTGAACTTGGGGTCTTCATGCTTGTGTAGCAAGCGTCTCCCCAACCCCTCGGGGGTACTTTTCCTAAGCTAATTCTGCAACCTGTGAGCACTGAAAGGCAGCTCAGTTACCTTTCTGGGCACAGCTCTCCCCAGGGCAACCGCGGGGGTGGAGCAGAAAAGTCCAATATTCACCCCAGGAGTGGCAAAAGAGGACTTGTCACTTGCCACCGCAATGTCACAGCTGGCAACAAGCTGGCAGCCTGCGGCTGTGGCCAAACCATTGACCATGGCAATGATGGGGACCGGGTGGTTCCGAATCAGCATCATGACCTGTAGGACAAACACACCCATTTCATTTCCACGAAGCACGAAGAGCTGTGGACCTGCTGCATCACATGACTGACTCCACGGAGCGTGTTTCTCATGCACTACTTCATCAGAGTCTCGGGAAAAGCACAGAACCCTCAACTTGCACTGCGTCTCCATGATAAAGTAGACTCTGGGAGTTTGGTTTTTTGGAGAAAAAGTAACAAGGGACATGAAGCTGAGCAGGTAAGGGGTCGTTGACCAAGGCCAGAGCATGATGGCCCACTATCTCCTTGTGCCGCCTGCCTCCCCAGCACCTCGATGGAGGACTGTGGGGTTTTGTTTCTGGGGAGCAAGCAAACCCCTCCACCAACTGTCGGTTCTCCGCACCTCGGGGCAGCCCTTGTGTTAAGTCTGAAATTGGCATTTGGTGTCTGCTTGGAGAATTAAGGGGGAAGGGGACTTGAAGGCAATTTCCTTAGTAATTACTTCTCAAATTACCATGTTGTATAGCGTCCTCTCTCAATTCCATCAAAGTGGGGGAGGGGTACCCTGTCATAAAAATAAGCGAAATTCTTGAGACAGAGCCCTTGGCACAGAGAGGAGAGACAAAGTCATGTTCGTGTGACCCCCGCCACATAAACGGCCAGAGCTCTAACATATTTGAAGCTTATTTTTTCATGACACTCTAAACAGATTGTGTTGTCATGGCAACTTCGATTTCTAAATTATTGCTCTTTGAACCTTGGCAAGTTGGGAGGGGAAGATAGGAACGACATCTGGGCTTTTCCCCAAGGCAGCAGCTGAAAGAAAAATGACCTTCACAAATTTGAAGAGTTTTGCCTGCGAAACTTGTCTTTTATATTCATAAGCATTTGGTGTTTGTTAGCGTCCCCACTGTAAATAACCAGTTATAAAGTCAGGCACAACACAACGGTGTTTCTGGTCAAGTACAAACTATATATGACAGTGGTCCCAGAAGCTTGTGATGGCTAGGATGGAGAGCTAGCTCCCTAGAGTAAGTGCTTGCCTCACAAGTGTAAGGTCCTTGGTTCAATCCCCTGTAACACACACACACACACACACACACACACACACACACACACAGCCTGGCATGGGAGCCCATCCTTATACCCCCAGCACCAGGAAGGTGGAGACAAGAGGATCCCTGGGGATCATTGGCCAGATGGTCTAGGCTAATTGGGGAGCTCCAGGCCCAGGAGAGATGCTGTCTCAAAATGGGGGCTAGAGCTCCTGAGGATGGCATCTAGAATATGAGAGGACTGATAGTCCCCACCATCTAAGTGACCACCCACCCTAAGACTGCAGTACAGCGTTGAGCGTGAGGAGGTGCGGCTCCACGGGGTGTGAAGGTGCAGCGGGATGCTGAAGTGCAATGCATCACTCAGTGACATGGACACCATGCTGCTGCTTCACACGGTCCCTAGATTATATTTTGGTTTTGGTGTGCTGAGGATAGAACCCAGGACCTCGTGCATATCACTGAATCACGTCCCCAGCCCTTCTTCTGTTATAGTGGGGACACGTTCTCACCTAGTTGCCCGAGTTGGCTTCCAAACTCATTCTGTAACCCAGGGAGGCCTTGAATCTGTGGTCTCTCTACCTCAGCTACCCAAGATTTTGTGAATGCCCACTTTAAGAGAGGTCACTGTAGAGAGTATCCCTTCTGTTTATTAAAGAAAGCTTGCTGGCGGTCTGAATGTCAAATTATACTCTACTGGTGGCAGGCTCCCAAGCTCATGTTTACCTGTCCATTGCTTGTCGCGTCCACCTGTGGTTGATTTAACCTTATATAAAATTTACTTACTGTTGGATGGTGGTGGCACATGCCTTTAATACCAGCACTTGGAAGGCAGAGGCAGCCGGATCTCTGTGAGCCTGGTCTACAGAGTGAGTTTCAGGACAGCCAGGGCTGTTACACAGAGGAAACCCTGTCTGGAAAAAAAACGAAACAAAAGCGAAGCAAAAAAAAACAACAGAATCGATTTGCCATGTAGCCTAGGTGTAGAGCTGACTGTGCCATCTATACACTGTTAGTTTAGGTGTAGAGTAGGCGTTCCCCTCTATAGACCATGTAGCCTGGTGTGGAGCAAGCTTTTGGGCTTTGCCACCTAGCTATATGCCCCATATCCCGGATGTGGAACAGACTTTCCATATGTATGTTATATTTTCTAGGCGTAAAACTGGCTTTACCACCTTTAAGGGATGTAGCCCGATTTGTGGAGCTGGCTGTCCTGTCTATATACCACACAGTCTGGGGGGTGTCAAATGGGCTTTACTATCTGCAAGCCGTGTAGTCTGAGTGGGGCGGGCTGTTCCATCTATACGCCATGCATCTATGTGTGATGTACATCATACAGCCATTGTTTGTGTCATACACTCTGTTGTTGACTACCCGTGCCTTTCCAAACCCATCCTCATCATTAAATAATCAGTTCTGTGTATTTAGGGGAATCCCATAATATTTGATAATGGCTTTTTTCATACTTGTGGAGGGTGGGGGGTTCATGTTTTGAGACTTTGATAAATGCTAACTACTTTCTTCCCACGTATAAATGTATGCAGAACTGTCTGTGAATATAACTGGTCCCTGCCTTTCATCAAAGGAGGTGGGGGCAGGATAGTGATAGATCTCATTCCTAGAGGGAGCTGGAGTAACGAGAGGAAGAATGCGTGCACCATCTAAAGTCTTGTTGTAAAAAAAGGTTTTCTTCATTTTGAACATTGTTCCCTGATCCAGGAATCCTCCTTTTAAGAACTCTGAAGTAGAGAGATCTATAGCCAAACATATTCACCAAATCATTACCTAGAAATGATTCCGGTGTACAAAAACCAGTAAATAGACAGTCAGTGAGATGGCTCAGTAGGTAAAGCGCTTGCCATGCCAGCCTGGTGACTTGAGTTCAATACCCAGAGACCATACAAAGGTGGAAGGAGAGAAGTGTTGCAATAAAGGTATCTTCTGACCCCATGTTTGTGTCATGGCATGAGTGCCCACACACACCACATACACATGCGCACACACGTGCTAATAATAATAATAATAATAATAATAATAATAATAATAATAATAATAATAATAATAATAATAATAAATTAAAGAATTTTAAACGTAAATGG
Source organism: Dicrostonyx torquatus (assembly GCA_028555095.1). Taxonomy (NCBI): domain Eukaryota; kingdom Metazoa; phylum Chordata; class Mammalia; order Rodentia; family Cricetidae; genus Dicrostonyx; species Dicrostonyx torquatus. The sequence continues at coordinate 256,856 of JAQHUG010000112.1, forward strand.
TTACTATGGCTTGGGTGGATGTTCTCCAAAATTCCATACATTGAAGATTTATCTTAGGGTGGTGTCATCAGGAGATGATAAAGTCAGTGAGAAGTGGGTATTTTGGGAGGTCCTTAGGGCACTGGCACATTCCTTCAAAAGGAATTGGGGTGGGGCTGGAGAGATAGATCAGCAGCTAGAAGCACTTGCTGCTCTTACAAAGGACTAGGGTTCAATTGCCACCCCCCACAGAGTGGCTCACAACCATCTGCAACTACAGTTCCCCAGGGGCAGATGCCCTCTTCTGACCTCTTCACACACTGCACACATGGTGCACTTAGATACCTGAGGACAAAACACTCATACACATAAAATAAAAATAAATCTAAGGGCTAGAGAGATGCCTCTGAGGCTGACAGCATTGGCTGCTCTTCCAGAGGTCCTCAGTTCGGTTCCCGCAACCACTTGGTGGCTCACAACCACCTATAATGAGATCTGGGGCTCTCTCCTTGAGTGCAGGCAGAATACTATATACATAATAGATAAATAAGTCTAAAAAATAAATAAATTAAAACTAAAAGAATAAATCTAGAAAATATGTAAGGGGATGGTTGGCTCTTGATCTCACTTCTCTCTGCTTCCTGACTTGTGGTTTGGGCAGTGGTTTTTTACATGAAAGTCCTGCCACTGTCAATGGGCACCTTACACCTTAACAATTTCAAAACAGCAGAGCGACAGATATTTGTTTGTTTGAAACAGGGTTTCTCTGTGTGGTCTTGGCTGTTCTGGAACTCACTATGTAGACCAGGCTGGCCTTAGACTCACAGAGTTCCACCTGTCTCTGCCTCCTGAGTGCTGGGAATAAAGGCATACACCACCATGCCCTGCCCCAAGCTACCAAATCTTAAATTTGAATCTCAGAACTCACTTTTAAAAATATAAATTCTTTGCCTCAGTTATTTCTTTATGATGATGTGAAGCTGACGAGCACAGTGGCTGCGTCAGCCACTTTGGAAATGCAGCAGCCTCACGAAAGGACCATTTCTAAGGAGGAAAACAGAACATCTGTGTGGTTTAGAGCTTGGTAGCGATATGGAGCGAGCCCGCTAGGATGCCCAGTCTGTCACCCCCTACCTAAAAGCGCTGAACAAACCACATGACCCTTCAGCTTTTACAGCACTAACTGTGGTGTAATATCAGCTCTAACCTAACACGACGCGACGATTACATACACTAGCAAACCTGGATTATATCATAAAACACTACCTGGCTTACTAAGCATTCAGTTATAATCACGTAACATACACAGCTGTATACTATAGTCATACCTACAAAAGAGCATTCAAACAATTATGTACTTAAGGAAAATCACTAAAGTGAATATGGCAAAAGACAACATTCTTCTCTGGGTTGGTGTGGTTATAATAAGGTAAGAGTATCTTTTGTTTTTTAAATTTTAAAAATCTTCTATAATACAATCTTATTTTCATAAAATATTTTAAATCAAATCAGAGGGCAGTTCATAAAAGACAAAGGGAACTTAGATAAAAACCAAGTCTGGAATGGGAGTCTAGAACTGACACCATCTTTCTAATCTTCCTGAGCTAAGTACTGTTTTGAGTTCTGCTTACTCCAAAAGCGGCGTCCACTGAGCTCTGCCCTAGCCTCATGGAATGCATAACCGAGGGACTGCATGGTTTTCTTTTTTTTCTCCCAACATTATTTTCTAAAGCAATCCACTCCCGCTTTATTGGCGAGGTGTTGGGAAAAAGGAAAAGACATGCAGTTGTCAACGTGCTGGAAGAAGAGAGACAAGAAATGATCCTCTAGGCTACCACGTCAGTGCCCAGGAAGACACTGAGTCTTCACATTCTTGTTGGTTGTCCTCCTCCTGATTGGTCAATAATCGGCTGTCAGCAGAACATGTGGTGTAACAGATGTACCCTAGCTTGGAGAAGCCAAGCGGAGGCAGATTTCTATGGCCTCTTAGAATCCACCTGTCCTGTGCACGAACCTTAGCTCATTCTGCTCTAGTCTGCTCTCTGTCACACTCGGAAACGATGGTCTGAGTTTCACAGAATTAGTGCCAAAGAAGAGCACTCAGGGCTAGAGTGTTGGCACAGCCTCTAAAGGCTTGAGTTGCTCTTCCCATGTTCAGTGCCCAGCAATAATACTGGCTCACACTGCCCATAACTCCTCTTCCAGGGGATCCAAAGCCTCTGGTTTCTGTGGCACCTGCAATCATGCGCAATGCTCCCTCTACACACATACACATATTAAAAATAATAAAGAGAAATATTCAAAAGAACCAGTATCCTTGCATTCTTGTTTGATGTTTAGGACTAAGTCTTATTTATTCACTGAGTCTTTTCTGATGAGCTGGAGGCATGAACGGGAAGCTTCCAAGAAACCAGGCCTTTACCTTCTGAAGTACCCCAGAGTGGCGCACAGCCCTCTGCTAACCTGTTCAGGTCTCTGTCCATCCAGATACTGCAGCAGACTGAGGAAAAGCAGGTGCTCTCGGGAAGTTACAAGGGAGATACTAGTTCCTTTAGATATTTTCTATTTTAGCCAAATATACTGGGAATTGGTAGAAAATGATTTTTTTTCCAGTGTGGTGGATTGAACTCAGGGCCTTCTACATGCTAGGTAGATGTTCCACTACTGAATTCCATCCTTAGTGGAAACGATTTTGAAAGCATCAAACACTGGCAAACCAATAGGATGCTGTACAAACGTTGCTAATGTAGGAAACCAGAGACCCAAATGTTTTTGTTCTGTCAGGTAAGTGATCCACACTTATCACCCCGGTGCCTGGGTGGGGGAGGCAGGAAGACCAGGAGTTCACACTAGACTTGCTGTACAGCAACTTCAAGGCCAGCTTGAGCCACTTGAGGCCCTGTTGCTAAAATAAGCAACACCCTGCGTCCAAGATCTGCTTTGTTTCCACTCCTCCGTAAAACTGAAAAGGAATCCCTTTTTCCTTCTGTCCTCCCATGAAATGAAAAAATGATGATCTGATCCGCTTACGGGCTTTTGGAATGGCAAAGGAAACAATCTGTGCTCAGGAATGTACCTGAGCGGTGGGGAGATGGGTCGGCCAGGAAAAGAGCTTACTGGGTAATGCACACAAATGCCCTGCAATCCCAGCGCTGGGGAGGTGGAGACCGGAGGATGCCGGATGCTCACTGCCCAGTCACGCTAGCCTAACCCGTGAGCTTTAGCTTCATTGAGAGACCAGTCTCAAAACACAAGCAATTGAGGAAGGTGTGTGCGCGACACATGCAGGGGCCGGAGGAGGCTGTCTGGTGTCCTGCTCTAGTCTCTCACTGAATCCCGAGCTCACCGGTCTTTGGCTACTCTGGCAGCAGCAAACCTTGAGGAGTCTCCTCTATTGGCAGACCAGTTTTTCACATGGATGCTGGGAATCCAAATGCAGGCCCTCATGATTGCAAAGCAGATGCTCTCACCACTGAGCCATCTCTCTAGCCCCTACGGTCACTTCTTAAAAGTCTAAACCAGTGGTTCTCAACCTTCCTCGTGCTGTGACTCTTCAGTACAGTTCCTCATGTTGTGGTGACACCAATCAAAAAATAATTTTTGTTTCTACTTCATAATTGTAATTTTGCAAGTTATGAATTGTAATGTAAATGCCTGATGTGCAGGACATCTGATATGTGACCCCTGTGAAAGAATCATTTGACTCTCAAAGGGTTCATGACCCAAGATCGGTAACTGCTGGTAGGTATACACCAAATAATTGCTTGGATGAAGAACTCACCAATAACCACAGAGCTTTTGATGGCCATTCTCTAGAGCAGGCCCCATGGATAGACTCTCATCTGAAACTACAAGGCTACCTCAGTGTTTAACACAACGGTGGCTCTCACGCTTGCGATGCTGGCCGGCACTTTGCTTACCTCAGAACAGGTCTGAAATACTTCAGTGTGATAATCACGGCCTCGTGCATCTGTCAGCTCCTTCAAATCATGCCCAGAAGAAAACACAGGGCCCTCAGCTGTGAGCGTTTCCAATTGAGAAAAGAAAAAAAAGTCAACAATCAGAGGTGGCAAAATGGCAAACGCAACGGCATGAGGAGACTCCGGGATCAGCGCTTTTTACGAAGCTCTGTCTGGTCTGATGACTTTATTTTTGCGCTCAGTCTGCCTAAATTTATCGACTTGTGCGGGTCCTTTGGACCCTGTCACACTTTCAGCAATGCCCCCATCATCCAGGTAGGTCAGAGTGTGAATAGAAACATGGGAGCCACCTGGCTCCAGCTCTTGATTTTACAGAAAGGAGCTGAGGCTGTGGTTCCCGTCATTATTTCTAACAGCAAAATGTCGCCCCACTGATAAGCTGAGAACATGTCCTCCCATTTCCAGTGTGACAGGCAATGCTATCCTGTTTTCACAAGCGAGAAAGTGGTGCCGCTCAGACGTTAGCAGCCTTTTTGCTGTGTCCAGCTTATGCCACATATGCCTGCTGCAAGTGACTAATTCCAACTTCTTTTCCCTTCAACGTATGAAACAGCTGAAAATTCCTATTTGGCCATTGCTAAGAAGGTCGCTTGGAGTATCTCAGTAATGCTTAAACAAGCAGAGCATCAGCAGACAGGATGTGTTGTATTTTTCTGCGCAAAGGTGCTGGCGTGATTTTTATCACATACTGCCGTTGCAGTATGTATGAAGTGGTGATTTGATCTTTCTTTTAGGAATTTACTTTTGATCATGTGTATGTGTCTGTGTGGGTATGTGCATGTGAGCACAGGTGCCTTTGGAGGTCAGAGGTATTGGATGTCCAGGACTTGGAGCTATGGGGCGGTTGTGAGCCACTCAACATGAGTGCTGGGAACCAAACTCAGGTCTGCTGCCGGAGCAGTAATTGCTTTTAAGGTAGTTGGCCACCTCTCCAGCTCCAAAAGGATAATCCTATAAGAATTTCTAGTAGAGAGAGAGGGCAGGAGAAATGGCTCGGCAGTTGAGATCACTGTCTCCTCTTCCACAGGACCTGGGTTTGAATCTCAGCACCCACATACATGGAGGCTCACAACTATTTGTCAGTTCCGGGGAATCTGACACCCTCTTCCGGCCTCTGCAGGCCCCAGGCATGCAAGAAGTGCACAGACACACATGCAGGCAAAACATCCATGCACATTAAAATATAAACCATATTGGAAAAAGGAATAGAAGAAATGGACAAAACATGGCACACTTTTTGGCACCATTAAAGATGACACTGCAGATACAGGCATGAGCAAGATTCAGCAAACAGAAGACGAAAACCAACTGGCTGTCCCGACAGCCCACCTGCTAGCTGCTCTGATTTATGGAGGGGTTTAGTGATTACAGCCATCTTATAAGGTCCATAAAGAAACTGAGCTTTTTTTTAAAAAAGGTTTATTTATTTATTATGTATATAATGTGTGTGCCTGCAGACCAGAAGAGAACACCAGATCTCATTCCAGATGGTTGTGAGCCACCATGTGGTTGGTGGGAATTGAACTCAGGACCTCTGGAAAAGCAGCCAGGGCTCTTCACCTCTGAGCCATCTCTCCCAAACTGAGCTTTTTAATTTAAAATTCTGTTTTAATTTTTTTTGTGTGGTTCTGAGGATTGCGTGTGCTAGCAAGTGCTCTATCACTGAGCTGCATTCGACCCTGATTCTTTGATCTTGTGTGCATATGTGGTCATGTGGGGGTACATATGTGCACCTTCATGTGGAGTCAGAGCACAGCCTCAAGTGTCATTGCTCAGGTACCTTCCATCTTTCCTTTGAGATAGGGTCTCTCATGTTAGCGAGCTTGAGGGAGTCACCTGCCTTTGTCTTGCACTGCCGCTGCCCCATGTCTGGGATTATAGGCTTGCAATACCAAGCTCAGCTTTTTATGTGGGCATGGCGCTTGTGAGGCTAAGGGTTTACCAGCTGAGCCACCTCCTCAGCCGCCAGACTGTCTGATTTTGACAAGGAGAAGTCGTGATTTCACTGAGCAAAGGCCTTTGCTACAGTCCCCACAGCTAACCAGGACCAAGCCCAGAGCATCACAGAAGTTTTCACTTCTTCAAAGGGGGTCAGAGCAATTCCCCAGGGAAGTGAAGAGAGGGAGTCCCAGCTCCCCAGCACGTTTTGAGAAACCTCACGCGGGCACCGCGGCCCACTGACGACAGGCGTCAGAGAAATACCTGCAATTATAATGACTTTCAGGTCTTTGCTCTCAGCTTCGTGAAGAATGTCACTTCGGAGAGATTTCAGCATGGCCAGCGACAGCGCATTCCTCTTCTTGGGATTGCTTAAGACAATGTTCCTGTGAAAAGCATTTGATAGTCCCCGGGTCATGAACCAGTCAAAACAAGTGAGGACCCCTGCAATTCCTTTCTAATTTAGGAGCAATTTTCAAACCCAAGAATAGAGAACTGCCGGGGCTTAGTGCCAATTTAGAGGGCCTGTCAGCCCTCTGGAGTGACAGCTGAGTCAAAACAAGGAAAAAAGATGACCCTGAAGGTAGGCTACCCTTTTCTCTGCGCTCCCTTGATTTGTTTTTGCTCTCCCTTTTTTCCCTCTCCCCACATGGACTGCCAGAAACATGACTGCCACCTCCACAGCAAGGGTGAGTCACAACAGTCCCCAAATCATCTCTGCCCACACAGGATGTTTCAGGTGACAGTGGTGGGGCTAGGTGAATCCGACAAACAGGCTCCACCTGCACCTTGTTTCCTCTTTAGCATGAGGTTAGGAAAGGAGCCAAGGATGAAAGCCTCCCCGTCCCTGTCTCCTCCCACCCATCCCCGAGAAAAGGCAGGGGAGCCTGGCTGCCAGTGTGCCCTTACTGTGGCATTTGTAAGGGTTTCCAGTGGGGTAAGTCTGCAGGATAACTCGTGCAGTCTAAGAACAGATGCTATACAGAGAGCAGACGGACAGACCCATACGACAGACGTAGCATCTTGCGAAGAGCCGGCACCCAAAGGGCCTTTTTGCTATTTTAAAATCGCCCACATTCAGAATAAAACAACCTGTATTGTCATCTTCCTGCCTTACATAGAAATGTCTTATTTTTGCTGTCCTAAGAAACGGGCAGTGAACCAAACCAGATTCTCATTACAAGCTTTTTATTTCCCATCAGCCTCCGCCCACACATGCTCTAAGCCTTCTTCATTCTTTTCTGAATATGGTATTTTATTGGTATACGGTCAATTGGATGCTCTATAAATAACATGTAGGAGAACTTTTTTAAAAAAACAACTTTGGCGACTGAATTGATCTCAGCACAATAAGAATAATCATTCCTTTTGGGATATCATTTCAAGTTTGCTGCAGCTCCCAGGTAGCTGTGGGATTGTTTTGTTTCTCATAAACATCTTCTCTCCTAAGTGTAGGAATTACTTGCAGCTGATCAGCTGCTACATAGACACCTTTGTCTGTGCAAGCAGTGGAAACTGCTTGTAACCTTTTGGTAGAATTGTGACTGTGCTCCTGGTGGCAAACATAAAACGCCGTCACCTCAAGGCTGGGGAGATGGCTCAGTTCTTGCTTTGCAAGTGTGAGAACCTGAGTTCTATTTCTAGAGTTACCTTTTTTTTTTCCCTTTCTGTTGGGGCACTGTGACCTGTACTTTGCATCCTAATGTTGGGGAGGTGGAGACAGACTTTGGAAATCCGTTCCAAAAGAAAAGGCGGGCAGCATGGGAGGCAGCATGATGCTCAAGTTGGTCTTCTGGCTCCTACATACACATGCCACTGCACACACATGAACCTGAGAGTACACACACATACCCAAAAGCTATCACCCCAGCATTTACATCAGATGAAATTGAGTTCTAAGGCCTTGGGCAAAATTGCACAAAAAGATTCCAGCCCAAAGGGAACCTTGCTGCTTGGTGGTATGTTTTATGTGCATCCCATTCATCCTGTCAGACACATTGTCAGATAGTTCTCACTTGCAAGCCACACGCAGAGTTCTTTTCCCACCAGCCCACTGACACCCTTCTCAGCGGTCATCTCCCTGTCAGGATCAGATGCGCGGGCCACCCGCACCACTGCCCCCCCCCTTTGGAAACAGTCTTCTCTGGGGAGCAGCTCTTTCCCCTCTAGTCCTTCTTGCCTTCTTTTACGGAGGCTCCTGGACTCTGGCAGGTGACACTCATTTCCATCCTTTGTCCTCTCTTTGTTCCGAGCACACTGCCCAGGCGACTTTGCTGGTGGCCATGACATCAGCTGCTCCTTCTGTGCTGACATTGGCCCTAGTTCCAGCCTCTCTCCAAAGCCCCGGATCTGTATGTTCACTGTGATGCTCACTGGGCGGCTCCACCGAGGTGTGCATTGGGCATTTTCCTCTCCCAGCTCAGGCCTCTCTGAGCTACTGCTCAGTCACCCAAGCTAGAGCCTGAAGGTCATTTTACATTGCTATGCAGCGTTCCCTTATTTCACAAGACACGAAACTCCTAAACCCATCATCAGTTTCAGCTGTCCCAGCGGTTATTTCAGTTTCAAGTGTGGAATGCCTTAAGCTAAGAGCTTAGGCAACACCGCTCCTCCGCCACCACCACCAAGGAGAAATGTCTTTCTGATGAGGTTTCTCCCAAGGTGACATGTGTGCAGGTAAGATCTGGTCCCTTTAGATGCTCCAATGAGCTACGTGAAGATCATCAGGGTAAAATACCAGTTAGTTTTTCATGGCTAACTCTCCTGAATGTAGTGGACTGGAGTGGTCTCCCAGGCCCACTCTACCACGATGGCACATGAGTGGAAACAACGTAGGAGGCAGAGGGGATCTCTTTCAGGCTCCTGGCTCACCTACCTCCTGACAGCCATCTCTGCACTTGACTCCTGTCTGTGATGTGGGGTGATAGCCACCTTGCAGGTCACTGTGTAATTAGAAACAGTGCAGAGAGTCTGACAAAGCACTCACTTCGTAGCTGGCCCTCATGGTATGACAGCGTGATTGCTCTGAGGCACAGCTTTGAAAGGGGACCCTTGAGGTGACTGAGTTGGACAAGCCCACCTGCTTAGTGCTTAGCATAGTGCTGAGGGAGCACACTCCGCTCCTTCAGCCAATAGCCTTTAAGATACCAGCCCACTTGGGCCTGCTCTCTGATACTGTAAAAGCCGCTGTAAAGTGTGCACCTCTCTCTCTGCCTTCCTTCTCCCAGCATTCAGTTTTCCCTGCCTACCTAAGTTCTGCCCTATCAACAGGCCAAGGCAGTTTCTTTATTCATTAACCAATAAAAGCAACACACAGACAGAAGGACCTCCCACATCAAGATAGTCCTGCTCTAACGTTTGGCTGGGGGCTCTTAATACATGATTCCTATGATTTACAGCCAGTTGGTCTCATCTCCCCCTTCCAATTCTCGATTCATGTTTAATTTTGAACAACTCAGTCTCCTATCTTTTGCTGGAATTTTTGATCAAATATGACCAGACTTTGTTTTTTTGGGTTGGGAGATGGTGGTGACTGGTCTTACTACATAGCCCAGACTGGCCTTGAACTTGCTGTGCAGTCCTGGTGGGCTTTGAATTCAGGATCATCCTGCTTCAGTTTTCACAGTGGTGGGATTACAAGCCTGTGATACCACACCCAGATTATATATTTTCAGTAGCACAGCTGTTCCTTAAAATTGGAAAGAAGGGCCCCTGTGTGGGCCTTGCATTCAGGGCCATCCTCTGGCTCTCTTTGGGAGTGTCCTATCTCTGTTGATGAGCAAGGAGTCCACAGGGAATGGAATTACCCTTTTTAAGATATACTTTAGTTACCTGAGCCCCTCAAATGCCTCCCTGTGGTGGTTACCCACAGTTGTCTGTAGGGAGTTAGCATCTGCAGACATGTGTGCTAAGCCCCTTTAAGGCAGTAGTGGTAGAGAGGTATAGATGAAGGTATGATGTGGAAAAAGCTGAAGGCCAGAGACTGGCTCTCCATCCTTTTGGGGGAGCACCTAAGGGTTTGGGTGAGGATTAAAAAGGTAGGCATGGTCTGCTAGGATTGAGAAGGCTGTTCACTGGAGTTGGAGACTATAACAAGCAGCTCGACCTGACTTTTGACCATGGAAACCCATTTCCTTTCCTAACCTTATCCTGGCCAGGCAAATGGTCAGGCCTGAAAGGGTCCTCATTACTCCACAGTCCAGGCTGGGCACTGATTTATCTTTAAGGCTGTTAGGCTGGTTGCACAAAAGGGCAGAGAGCAGGGTGCTGTGCTTTTTATCCTACTTAATGACCTGCCCCCGCCCCGCACTTCATCCTGCGCTAGCCCTGGAACCTGCCGAAGTTTGTAAGGACCATGGATCTCTTTGGTGATGGGTTTTCTTGGAGGTCATAGTGAAAGATCACAGCCCCCAAAATTTATGTTAGCCCTTATGGACACTGTTTCTGCTGGCCACAAGGTTAAAATTAAGAACAGGTCCAGGTGAAGCTGGCAGGTTGCTGAAAAGAGAAATCTTTTATTGAAAGATTCTTTTACTGAGTGCCATAACTCTCAGGGACAAGTAATGACCTAGGTTTCTACAAAAGGGATAACTGTTTAATAAATGATCTGGACATTCTGGGATATGGGAGCATATTAGTGATAGAGTTAATATTAATATGAGACCCCAACCAAGAGACTACCCTATGGAAAGATACTGAGAAGAGAAAAACACTGAATGTGAAAAACAAGTTTGTCAGTTTCTTAAACCCTGGTTCCTGTTGTTTAGGCTGAGGATGAAAACATGTTTTGCTCTCACCTGTTGTTTTTCCTAGAGTAGGTTGGACTATGTTAATTTGGCCCTGTCTGTAACCCTGGTCTAATGATTTGGACCAATCAGCATTGTATTTGTACCCCTTATATTAATTTTGTGGTTTTTGCCTATAAAAGCTGTTTGTAACAAAGCCCGGGGTGGTCAGATAGCCAAAGCTTCTGCTGTCTGTCCATCCGCAGGCCTGTGTACTAATCTAATGAAGTGCCTCTTGCTTGTTGCATCCAGTGGCCCGAGTTGGATTCCTTTGGGCAGCGGAGCTGCAGTTATTTCAATAGAAGCAGTGGGTAGGGTGCTTGTGCAGCCCACACCAGCAGAAATGCTCAGAAATGACTGGGCACGGAGGGCCTGAGGGTGCAGGGGGCCACCAGGCAGTCTCACTTACAACCCTCACCCGTACATCGTACTAGAGTGCACAGGGCTGGGACACCTGTAAACGCGGTATGCAAGGATTCCTCCACCAAATATTTCATCTTTCCGAGATGAAATCTAAAAGAGAAGCACTGACTGCTAACTCAGGGTTAGTGGCGGCGAGTCCTGGTGCCCAGCTCCAGGGAGAGATCTGCCCTGGCACTGTCCTCAGGCTGACCTGATTCCGTCCTGCTGTCGCATGCAAGTGGGTCGTGGCTCCGACTCCGGCCGCGCTGTTACTGCTGACGCCCGGCTGCAGAAGCCGGCGGAGAGAGGGGCCCACGGACTGCGCCAGAGCCAGCTGGTCCCCTTCACCCCAAAGGCCCGGCGGCCGGCGACTAGGGCCATTGTAGCCAAGAAACAGCGAGGTCGACAGTGCAAGCGGCCTAGGCCTCGGGTTTTCCCTTTCGGACCTGACAATTCAGAGCCTCGCCCCAGGCCCCGCCTACAAAGTTCTGCCCTGTGTCCCTCTCCTGGAGCCCGCCCCCCTGGTCCGCCCTCTGGAACCCGGCCCCCTGGAGCCCCGCCCCCAACCCGGGGTCACGGGTCCTGCCCACCGGAATAGGTCACGACTTGAAATCAAGCCAGTTCCAGCGGTTTGTTTGGTTTAGTCGGGCCGTGAAAGAGTTTAAGGGGAAAGGCGACCTGGGTTGGCTCCTTCCTTTCTGTACTGACACCAGGAATGTGCCTGATGTTGTGAAATGCGTGTCAGCAGGTGATGAGTGGCAGGAGCTTTGGTACACGTGGCTATGCTCACACCTCCCACAGGAAACACTCCCAGGCCTTGTGGGTGATCCTGGAACACAAAAACTATTTAGCCTACTAGAATTTTGAATGTTCTGCATTTTCTTCCCGTGCAGATGCGGAAGACCCATATTTATGATTTGGGCTTTCCACATTTATCCAGGGAAAGCCGGGACTCCTTTTCAGGGTCCCAGTGGCTAGATGAGAGACACATCCAGCAGTGGAAGGCTTTAAACAGAGGGAGACTACTCTTCTTGCATGCTAGTAGTTCTTGCAAATGTGGGTGTTTGTGGGAGACACAGAATAAATAACCTTAGCTCTGAGGATTGTGTTGTTTCTAGGGGGAGGTGCCATTTGCTAGAGCCTACACCCTTTCCACGGGTTCTGCAAGGATGACAGTATGCAAGATGCATCCTTTAAGTCTCAGAGAGTAAAGGAAATTTACAAGTGTCAGGAAGTTCCTGATACTTATAAGATCCACACGCCCCCCCCTCCACATTTTTATATGTAGTAACAGTTGTTGGACAAAATAGGCTGTTCTGTAAGCCTATCTACCTGCAAAACATTCAAGGAGCCCCAGAGATGAGCCTTCTGTGAGCCTGTGCTGGTGAGGGGTTTTAATCGATGCAGCTGCCTTTGAGTTATACGTGCTCTTGCAAGTAGTCCTTCACCCCTATTTCTGTAGGGAATCCCAGTAGACTTACTGGTTCCCTAAGCTAGTCTAGGTTAGAATGGTTTCTTTGGTCTGTGGATGTCTTGTTCGTGTCGCCCTAGGAAAAGTCACACATGGGGGCTATTAGTGAGACACAATAGCTTAACTTGAGTGAAGCCCTCACTCTTAGCTTCATTACTGGAGAAAACATTTAATGTATTAGACAATGATTTGAAATATCATTTAAGATTCCTCTACCGCCGCCATTCCTCTCTCTCTCTGACATTTGCTGTAGTCTGAAAGCTGGATTATTCTTTGTTTCGTTGAAGAAACCCAAGATCCAGCAGAATCCAGAAATTTAGAGGGTTACAATTTTTGGCTTCTGAGTTTTTAAAGCTTGTCTCTTAGGGATAGAGGAATACAAAGCAAACATGATAGGTTAGCCTTACCTCATGGACCAGACAAACGGTATGAGTTTTGAAATGATCTCCCTGCTTACTTTAGGGATGTGGAGTGAGCAATCCAGCTGTAGATAGCCACAGGAACCGCCCCCTAGGATGTGTGCCCTTAGAGTGCCAGGCAGAGTGCCAAGGTTTGGGTGCCAGAGGGGATTGTCTGTGGTAGGGGCCGGGTGATTCAGAACAAAGCTTCCAGCCTGAGGCCAAATTAAGATTTGGGGCAGAGGAGTAGGGCAAGCAGACCCTGTGGGAAAAGGAAGAAGAAGGTGCCAGTTATGGGAAGTTGGGAAAGAGAGCCAGTCGATGCCCCCTGGAGGAGAATGGAGGTAGTGAGATACCTTACCTAGGGTAGGGGCAGCCTGGCTCCTTTTCTTTGGAATCTCAGAGAAGTCACAGCGTACCCAGTGGTACGGAATATCTGGGCAGAGAGCCCTCAATACCACGTAAAGCTTCTTGTGGCCTGGCATGCTGCTGTGACTACAGAATGGTCCCTGTCTTCTGAGAAGGAGTTGGAAATAGTATGTAGAATGATGTGTTGAACACAAGGTATGGACAAGGACATCTTGACAACTTCATCAATGATATCACTTATGCTAAAGTTTAGATTAGAAATGTCTCCCTTCCCCAGACCTATGTATCAAAGGCTCACTCACCAACCCCTGGATCTATTGGGAACCGGTAGAACCTTTACCTAAGTTGTTGACAACGTGCTTTTGAAAGGGATCTTGCTGTCACTAGATTAAGTTGTTGACAATGTGCTTTTGAAAGGGATCTTGCTGTCACTAGATCATCAGTCAACCTCCCTTTGCTATTCCCTCCGTGATGCTAAAAGGTCTAAAGCAACAGGATCAAAGGCTCCGGAACAATCAGCAGTAGGACCCTTTTCTCATGTTGAGGTGGTTATCTGAGGTTTTGTTACAGCCGTGCAGAGTTAGCAACCCATATCCTTCAGCCATGCCAAATTATGCTGAGGTAATAAAAGCACTAACAAGGAGGGTCACAAGTTCAAGGCCAACCTGGGCTGTGTAGTGAAACCCTGCCTCAAACAAAAACAAACCAAAAAGAACAAAAACACACTCAGTGGTTCCAGACAACGGACTCATTTCCCACAAGTCAGTGTCTGCTGCAGATCAGCTGACGGCTGTGGGTCACATCAGCATTGCCCCCGTGGCCGAGGGAGAGCAGAGAGCGTGAACTTTTAATGCATGGGAAAATCATGAACAGGCACTTATAATGTCCTTCCGGACAGGCCACTTGTTCTCATGTTGTGGCGACACTGAACTGCAGGTGTATGGGAAAGTTTGGAAGAAGGATTCAGGATCCTTGCACATAATCTGATTGGCTTTCAGGACCATCCCAGTATAGGGCCTTGCCATGGTAAGCTAATTTATGCTTGCTATTCAGTTTGGGAACACAAGTGGAAATGTGCTTAGGTTAAGGTTTTGCCACTAAGCCAAATGGGGTTTTGAAATAACATTAATATCAAAGAGCTGGTGGAATGGCTCAGCAGGTGAAGTTGCTTGCCGCCAAGTCTGATGGCCTGTGTTTAATCCTCAGGACCCATATGGCGGAAGGACAGTACTGACCCCTGAAAGCTGCTCCCCGACTCCACAAGTGTGCCCTGGCGTGTGCAGGTGTGCAAGTCTACACAGATGCACACACGAGTGTAGTAATTTTTAAAAATCAAGCTCATACAGTTATAGATTTATATAGTGATAGATCCAGCATTGTGTTCTCTCTCTCTCTGTCTCTCTCGGCTTGGGGACAGTTTTATAAGAGTTTAAGTGGAAAATCCGAGGGCAAGCAAGCTGTAGATCTTAACAAGGAGGAGAACAGAGGAAAGAGTAAAGTTAGCATGGAGGTCAGCCGTGGTCACAGGCAGTCACATGGCCGTGATGGGACTTTAGATAAAGTGTAGGGGAGTGCAAAGTATCAGGAAAACCATACTTAGAACTGGCCAGCACCCAAGAGACAGGAAAAAGTAAAACTTGCAGCTTTCTGACTCATAAAGGTGCGGCAAACAGACCTCATAGTGGCTTGTGGGGACAGCCATGCCTGTGCAGACTGTCACTGCAAGAGATGCAGAACATACGGAGCAAAGGCCTACTCGGCTAATTGCGTCGCAGGCCACAGTCAGCTGAAAGATGTCTCTCACCTTACACAAGGCAGTTTCCCTGAGAGAACTGGGGAGTTGGTTTGGGGACAATATAAGGAGACTACACCTCAACCGAGTTGGAGAAAAGGAACCAATATGCAAAGGTCCATTGAAATCTGTGCTGCTTGATTCTAAGACTTCTGATAGATACCCAAATCCATGGATATCATTTTCTCTTGAATGAATTGGCGAGATAATCACTTGGAGCCTCGAAAATACATTAAATAATCTCTGGAGTTCTTATAACTATACTATATACCACTTCATTCCAGGTACTCACCATAAGCGCTGTGTGGCAAATTCTTTTGTGAAAACTTTCTTAAAAATTATTTATTTTTATTTTTTAATATGCAGTATCACTGTATAGCTCTCATTGGCCTGGAACTCACTATGGCCAGGCTGGTGTCAAACTCAGAGATCTACCTGCCTCTCCTTCCCAGGTGTGCCACCATACCCAGTACATCTTACGTTTTTCCAACTTTGAATCTGTAGTGAAGAATCTGGGGATGTCAGCAGGGGCTGGGGGAGGGATGAGTGGCTCACACCTGTAATGCCAGCACTTGGGAGGTAAGAGGCAGGAGTACCAGAAGCTCAGAGAGTCCTCTGCCACATAATGGGCTCCAGGCCAGCCTGGGCACAGGTTTTTGAGTTACCATTTGACTTATACAGGAAAAACTCAGCAGCTTCAGGAGAGGGATGAGAAATAGTGATATAAATATGACAAGGGGCTTGTCTCAAAAGCAAAAGCATCAGCATGGAGGGTGGGATGTATAGGCTTTGAGCAAAGGAATAAATTAGAGCTCTCCGAGTGTGGGCATCGTGGATGGAAAGTTTAGTTTCAGGAATAACTTTCACACAAAGAGAGATGTGGAGATGGACATCCATTGCAACATCTAGTCAGGAACGGACATAACTGGGTGACCATTGCATTATCCAGGCAGGAACTGGCATAAGTGGCTGAAACATTGGTCTATCCCGAGGCAGTGCAAGGCTCTTTGTGAATCCAGGCTGCTTCTCTGGGCCCTGTCTTCCTCCCATTAGTTTTTTTCAGGGGCTGTCTGTCTTTATCTTGTTCAGAGCCTTTCTAATCTATTTTCTACACTGTTCTTCTCACAGACACAATTTGATTTCCGGGTTGCTAGCAGTCTTCTCTGGCTTTGATTTATGCACCGTTTCCTGAGCCCCCATGTCTGTGCTTCCTTTAGCATCCCTTTGAAAGACCCACAGGTGCTTGGAGGCCGCCGCAGAAGCTGTGCTGAATGAAAAGAGGATTCTAGGGGGCCAGGTGTCTCGGGTTTGATGTGGGCATGAAGGAAGATGTAGGCTCTTTAGGGTACAGGAAAAGGAAAGCAAAGGACAGATTTTTTTTTGTTTCTTTGGGAATGATTTTTGAACTTTCTAAAAATTGTCTCAGTTTTCTTGGGAAGAAAACTGGGGTGACGTGGCCAGAGGTACAGGGTACAAGATGTAGACAGGAACTTAGCTCCGGTGGGGACCCCTCTGGCACCTGGCGGCCTCTGCTTTTCTGACCCCATCTTCTTCCCTGTGTCTGCCTCCCCCACTTCCAAGGCCGGTAGGAGAGTCAAACACTTTTCAACCAGAAAGGCTTCTGATGTTCATGATGCCCTAGGCAAGCATGCTTTCAATGCCCCAACACTATTATTTTATAATTTATTTGTAATCCAATGGCCATCACCCAAATGCCTTTTGCAAGCTCCAATTTCTTTTTTTCTTTTTTTTTTTTTAAAGATTTACTTATTTATTATATATACAGTATTCTGCCTACATATATCCTATAGGCCAGGAGAGGGCACCAGATCTTATTACAGGTGGTTGTGAGCCACCATGTGGTGCTGGGAATTGAACTCAGGACCTACTGGAAGAGCAATCAGTGCTCTTAACCTCTGAGCCACCTCTCCAGTCCCTCCAATTTCTTTATAAGGATCCATGCCTCAAGCTGAGCGAAAGTTAACAGGAACTAGGTGAGGGGAAATGTGTAATGTATGGGTGAAATTAACTCTTTTCTCTCCACTTAGTACAGATTATTTTTGTTTTTTTTTTTTAAAAGACTTATTTGTTACATATACAGTGTTCTGCCAGCATTTGCCTGCATGCCAGAAGAGGACACCAGGTCTCATTACAGATGGTTGTGAGCTACCATGTAGGTGCTGAGAATTGAACTTAGGATCTCTGGAAGAGCAGTCAGTGCTCTTAAGCTCTGAGCCATCTCTCCAGCCCATTTGTTTGGTTTTCTGAGACAGGGTCTCTACCTAGCCTTGGCTGGTCTGGAGCTCACTATTAGACAAGACAGGCTTTAAACTCGCAGAGACCCACTTGCCCCTGCATCCTGAGTGCTGAGATTAAAGGTGTGCACCCCACACCCTACAGCACAAATTCATTCGCGTTAGATATAACACACTCAGCACCTTCAGGTGAGGCTGTGGGAACATGTTATAAATATGACAAATGTGTATTCACAGCATCTTGCTTAAAGATCTTGGGAGTCAAGTCCTTTCTAGTGTACTGTGCATTGCATATGTTCCCAGATGTCATTTCTAACTTGTAGGGAGAGCAAGCTGTTATTCCCTCCCAGCAGTGCTAAAAAAATCCATGCTCATTGCTGTGACTTATAAGGACAGTGGGGACTAGAACCAGTTTCCCTCTACAGCACCCTGCCATCCTCCTCCTCTGTTCCTACTCTGCATTCACACCAGCCCTCTTCCCCCCCCATTTCCTCTCCCCAGCTTTATTAGGATAATTGACAAGTAAAAATTGTATATATATTTAAAAGTCTAGGGTGTATGGGGTGATCTGTGTGAATTGTCTTATTTATTTATTATTTATTTATTTAACAGGGTTTCAGCTAGCCTAGAGTTAGTCTTTAATTTTCAACATAGGTGAGTCTGGTCTTAAACTCCTGAACCTCTCAGTCTTACCTCACAAGTACTGGCAAGTATATTTTTCATTTTTTCCCAAGCCTTTTGGAGACAAGGTCTCACTATAAGATGCTAATTGGCCTGGAGCTTGCTATATAGACTAAGCTTGAACTTGCATTGATTCTCCTGCCTCTGCCTCTTGAGGGCTAGAGTTTGTAATTGGACTTTTCTGTTCTGCCAGCTCCCAAATAACCACACAGAGACTTTTTGATAATTATGAAAGCTTGGCCAATAGCTTAGGTTTGTTAGTAACCAGCTCTTAAAACTTAAATTAACCCATTTTATCTACCTGTTTTTTAAAGAGATTTATTTATATATACAGTGTTCTACCTGCATGTAAGCCTGCACACCAGAAGAGGGTATCATATCTCATTACAGATGGTTGTGAGCCACTATGTGGGTGCTGGGAATTGAACTCAGGACTTCTGGAAGAGCAGTCAGTGCTTTTAACCTCTGAGCCATCTCTCCAGCCTTATCTACCTATTTTTTGTCTTGTGGCTTTATTACCTTTTCTTTGTACTGCCTATGCTGCTTCCTCTCCATCTGGCTGGCAACTCCACTCTTCTTCTTCCCAGTGTTCTCTCTGCCCCTCCCCCCAATCTTGCCTACCTATTGGCCTTTTAGCATTTTATTAAACCAATCTGAATGACATTTTCTTACAGTATTCAAAAAGATTATTCCACAACAAAATTATGGGTCTGCCCTACCACCCTACAATTGTTTTTGTCTTGAGAGTTGGGAATCTAGTTTTGTAGCTCAGGATTCTCCCATTCTCTCAATTCCTCTGCCTCCTCAGTACTGAGATTACATATATGAACTGCCATACACAGCCAGATATGTTTTGACAGTTACATATTTATTTGTGTATATCTGCTGTGTGATACTATTCCTGGGGAGAGATGGACAAATATCTATTCACCCCAGAAAGGGAACCAGTGACAGACCAAAGTAATGATACAACCAAAGTCCAACTTAGTAAGGCAATGCGTTTATTGGGGTTGCTTACGGGAGAATGCACCCAAAGCCTGTCCCAGATCCCAACATGAGTGGTGGCTATGAAAGCTAGATCCCTGGAGCTCACTGCACGTTAGGGGCACTTTACAGGTTAGGGACTCTCTCCCACGCAGATCAACTGGTTTGAGTCTCCTCAGCATCCTCTACTGATTATAGAGCCTTCAAGGGGGGCGGGATCTTGTACATCTGGTTTTAAGGACTTCCTGAGACTTGTGAATTATTTATTTCCTGTATTTTAGTAACCTCCCTTTAACACTTCCTGGGTCTTGTTTCTTTGTTTCTTTTTCAAGATAGGGTTCCTCTGTGCAACCCTGGCTGTCTTGGAACTCATTCTAAAGATCAGGCTGGCCTTGAACTCAAGAGATCTGCCTCTGCCTCCCGAGTACTGAGACTAAAGGTGTGCACCACCATTGTCTAGCTTCACTTCCTGAGTATTAATAAACTTTCTTCCTGGATGGGATGTTTCGATTGGAAGGAAATTGCTGTACAACTCAGTTTGGCTATGCATAGGTCCATGAATGCGTGTGTGCGTGTGTGTGTGCATGCATACATGCACACATGTGTGTTGGCCAGAGGATTATTTGTGAGAATCCATTCTCTTTATCTATCATGTGGTTCTCAGGGCTAAAATTCAGGTCATTGGACTTGGTGCCAAGCACTGCTATACCTACCAAACCATCTCACTGACCCCCCCCAAGCCTGGTATGTCTGATATCTGGATACATTATGAAATGATCAAGATAATAAAGCTCATTAGCATATCCATCACCTCATATAATTACAATTTTCTGTATGTTTTCAGGACACTCAGGATCTGCAAAGGTGGAATTTTACACCCTTTGACCAGCATTTCCACAATTCCACATCCCTAGGAGCAACCCTTCCACTCTCTGCTTGTAAGAGTTTGATTTTCATTTATCAGAGCTCCCAAAACACTTTTCTACCTTGAAGTCATTACAAGGGCATGGAAGAGTCGTCTCCAAAGGCCTAACTTGGACATCTCTGATGTATCCTTCAGACCCCAATTCCAGACCTGTAGACATATTTCTCTATCATCTCTCTCTTAAGTCTTCAGTAAGTTATGAGAAAGAGGCAATGTGTGTTTTCCTTACTGCTGTGTACTGGACACCCTGTCCCTCACACTGGTAGGCATACTATTTGCTTGAAAAACAAACATTGCTTCTCTGGCTCCCATTATGTCACTTAGACAAACATAAGTTTTTTAGTTTAAAAGCAAACCTTGATTACTTTTCCATTTTTTTGTTTTATTTTGTTTTGGATACTGGGCATGGGATCCGGGGTATCGTACATCCGAGACAAGCATCCCACCACTGAGTTAAGTCCCAGCTTTTGGTGTTTTGAGAAAGGTTCTTGCTCTGTAGCTGAGTCTGGCCTTGAACTCTGTATTCTTCTATTGCTTCTGCCTCTCAAGTGCTGGGATTATGAGTGTGAACTGCCACACACATGCTCCCGTGCATGCACGTGTGTGCGCGTACGTACACATACACTTACTTACACTCACACCCTACCCTTTACCTCTCTAGCCTTTGCTATCACACATAGATGTGGGTTTCAGTAACACAAAGCTAGCTATTCTTTCTCTGTCCCTGTGCTTTTCTTCCTTAATGTCATTGTCTATTGCTTAAACTATCTCCTGGGTGAAGGAATGAATTGACCCTGCGTCACCTCTGCTCCTTAAAACAGGTATTAAGCGTCATGTCCTGAAGCTGTTCAGATGTCCTCAGCTAACCTCAGCATTTTTATTTATAGAAATTAAAAGCATCTCCCTACCTTTCTCTTCTAACCCAGGCTGACCTTAAACTCACAATGTAGCCAAAGATGACATTGAACTGGGCTCCTCCCTCCCTCACCTCATAAATGCTGCAGTTACAGATGTGGCCCTCACAGCTGGCTGTGTCAGTTTTTGCAGGTTTTTTTTTTTTCTCTCCATGTCTGCCCTTGAGGGCAAGCTCCAGACCCTTATGGCTCCTGTGTCTGCTACCCACGTCAGGTGTGTGGACAGAGGAGCTTGAGTGACAGTTCCCTCCAGAGACACATGGTGGCGGCCTAACCAAGCAGAGTGGCACAGAGTCTACCAGCCACATTCAGTTTCTCAGAAATTTCAAAGATAATGGCGACTCTTTTGAATGTTGTCTCACTAGTCGTATGGAGCAGCTATGGATGATGGGAAAAGAAATATAAAAGACAACTTAATGAGGAAAACAAGACAGGAAAATCAAAGGCTAAGACACTATCTGCAGAGAGACAAACACCTGCTTTCTGAACAAGGAGCCCTGCCACCCCAGCTAAGGGCAGGACAGAGACTATGGGCCTCCAATGAAGAAAGGCTGTGACCTGTCTGCTGGAGGAGAAGCTGCGTTTCAAATTTTCCCTCTTCCACTGGGAAATTGTTTGTTTACGTGACAGGTCTGCAGTATTCAGGCTGGCCCAGGCCTCCCCTATGTAGCTGAGGATAAACTTGACCGGCTCAGGGTCTCTACCAGGAAGTGCTGAGCCGGCACACACCACCACAGCCCCGTATTATTTGGTGCTGGGGAACAAAGCCAGAGCCTTATAAGTGCTAGGCAAATGCTCTGCCTTGGAGCTCCACCCTACTGTGAGTTCCTGCCTTTGTTAATGGTGGAACATTGGGCAGAGAATGAATTGTGGCAGCTCTGTTGCCTAGGCTAAGTGGATACTCTTTTGTAGCACAAATTCTAATTGGGCTTAATAAATACAAGCCGGAGTCAGACTAATTAGTGGGTGAAGCTGAAACAGTGCGGCCAGCCACTAGAGAGACCTTTTACCTCTACCAATGCTCAGACTGCAAGGACGATCCTGTCCTCAGACTGTCGCCTCAGACTGCATCCTCAGACTGCATCTGAGCTCCTGTCTCCTCCCACCTTATATTCCTCTCTCTGCCCAGCCATTTCACTCCTGTCCCCACCTCCCTAGTGCTGGGATTAAAGGCGTGGGATCCCAAGTACTGGGATCACCTTTGTGAGAGCTCTGTTTCTCTTTTAGACAGATTCAATCTCGTGTAGTTCAGGGTGGCCCTGAACTAACAGAGATGCCCCTGTCTCTGTCTCCCAAGTCCTGGGATTAAAGGTGTGAGCCACCGCTCCCTGGCCTCTAGTGGCTTAGCTCTGTACTCTAATCTTCAGGCAAGTTTTCGTTGTTAAAACACACACAACATATCACTACATTCTTTCTTACTGTTTTCCTAAGTGCACAAAGCATGACGTGTAATAGATACGCGTGTGTGCATCCCGAAGTAACCACCTGCATGCTATATCTGTCCCACCCTTGCTTCCTCGTGATGTTTCTGTAACACTGGTTTGTTGTTGTTGGTTTTTGTTTTTCTTTTTCTTTTTAATTTTTTATGTTTTGGTTTTTTCGAGACAGGGTTTCTCTGTGGCTTTGGAGCCTGAGCTGGAACTAGCTCTTGTTGGTCTCGAACTCACAAAGATCCGCCTGCCTCTGCCTCCCAAGTGCTGGGATTAAAGGCGTGCGCCACCACCGCCCGGCTGTTGTTGTTGTTTTTAAAAAGGGGCCTCGTGTATCTCAGAACTTGAGGTGTAGCAGAGATGACCTTGAACTTCTCATCCTTCTGCCAGTACTTCCCAAATGCTGGACTCCAGCCCTGTAGCACCTGGTTTATATAGTGTTGGAGGTATTGGAAGCCAAGGCTTCATGAATGGGAGAGTAAGTACTCTCCCAACTGAGCCACATCCCTGGCCCCACTATAAGACTCTTATAGTTTACCTTTTTATTTGAATAAACTAGACGGCTTATTGAATAAAGAAGTGTAAAGAGCTGAAGAAACCAGCAGAATTAAAAGCTGTGTCAGGAAATGGAAGTTAAGTGTGGTTAAAAGCGGCTTCAAATTCAAGCCATCCTTGGTACCATGGTGAGACACTGTCTCAAGATAGCTGAATGAATAAATAAAGCTTTCAAAGCTAACATATAAGCTCCAGCTTGCCTTTCTCTACCCCTCCACCACCCAAATGTTTTGTGCTGGTGTATATGTCTTGTAGACTCCCTCTCCAACCCTCTCTTTCTCTGTACCAAATTATATAGTTGTGTAAATTTTGAGCGCTGAGCTCTTAGGGACTGACAATGGTGTGGACCATTATCTCAGTGACTGTGGTTTTTCGGAGTCAGCCATGGAGTAGGAGAAGAGGCTGGAGGGACAGACACAGGTTACAGACAATTGGATCAACGCAGAAAGGTCATCGAAACAGGTCTTTTCCACTCATGCCTACCTGGACCAGACAGCTGTTGCCTATTGGGATTATCTGCTGTGGTAGAATCACCAATTCCCACTGGGTTTCTGGCATCTTCTATTTTAAAAGATAAGACACAGTTTGGCGATCAGAGCTGATTTGCTGGGAAGAAAAGAAACTTTTGGTTGCTACTGTAGATTTACATGATTATGGGGTAGCTTTACTTGCCGCAATTCTCCTCCCTATCCAGAAGACTATCAGCCCTCAGGACCACAGACCTTACTTCTGGAGTAGCGGAAGAGGACACATCCCCTCAATCTGATGTCATCCTCATTTATTTAGTGACTATCATCTATGTCATTTTTTTTCCAGACTGTCTTTTACTTTGTTTTTACAAATGACCTTCACAATAAACTGTTAAAACACCAATAAATATAAATAAATTACAAACAAGGTCCTGGTGAGATGACTCAGCAGGTAAAGGGGCTTGCCCCTAAAGCCTGAGGACCAGAGTTCAATTTCCAGGACCTACATGTTGGATGAAGAGAATCAATCTTTGCCAATCTTTTTTTTTTAAAGATTTATTTATGATGTATACAGTGTTCAGCCTGCATGTATGCCCTCAGGCCAGAAGAGGGCACCAGATCTCATTACAGATGGTTATGAGTCACCATGTGGTTGCTGGGAATTGATCTCTGGAAGAGCAGCCAGTGCTCTTAACCACTGAGCCATCTCTCCAGCCCCCAATCTTTGCCAATCTTTGAATGTTTTACACATGCACGTGCGCACAGACACACACACACACACACACACACACACACACTAACTAGACAGACAGATAGATAGATAAATACAACTAAAAATAAGAAAGAAAAACAGGACTGAATTTCACATTGAGAGAAACCTGATAATTCCCCATCCCCATCCCTGAAAGTCAGAAGCATCCTGGAAAAGCCTATAAGCTTCCATAGTTCATGGAATTGGGAAACAAATCAAAGTGATTTTCAAATTCATTATAACTCAATTTTGAGACATAGAAAGGCCTGTTTTATATTCAAGTTACCTATGTTTCCTAAAAAATCTACCTTTTACATGATGAGATATGACTCACAGGGTAAGAGTTTCTGTTGCCAACCCTGATAACCCAAGTTTGATCCCTGGGGCTCGCTAAGTAGAAAGGGAAAAGTCCTCCAACCTCTATAAACATGCCACAGCACAAGTATCCCCCAAAACAAATAAATAGATGTAACAAAAATATATTCTATACTATGTAGCATAAACTTAGAATAACATAGCATGGCATTTTATAGTCTCCTTTCCCCTAATAAATTACAAATACTTTCATGGTGCAAGACTTTTCTTACAAATGGACCTCGCATTTAATAAATAAACAATGCTATTTTATTATATAACTTTACCAAAATTTGTTTAACCAGACTCTCTTGTCAGAAACAATTTTAATACCATAAATAATACTGCATCAAACAACCTTCTGCGTGAATCTCTCTGCGCATCTCTGACAATCCTCTGAGGTTGAACTCCTGGGTCCAAGGCTTCTGGTAACTGTTGCCCAGTTGGTTCCAGAAACATTGCATCTCCAGCACTTAAGGAATTTTAAGGGCATAGATCATGACCTTGAATTGGGCTTAGAAATGACCTCTTGGTATAGCTGACATTGCTCTACAAATATTAAAATACCTACTGGATATATTACCTTGTGCGTGAGCACTCAGCCTTGTAGAGTGAACAGTTTGTCAGATATTTTGAAGACTTCCTCTATATTCAGTAGCAGAGGAAATGAGCATTAATCAGAGTTCTTTAGAGGAACAGATAATAGGAGGTGCATGCATTACAATGTATTAAAATAGACAAGGAGATTTATTACGAGCCTTGGCTCATGTGATTAGCAGGCTGAAAAGTCCCACAGTCTACAAGCTGGGAACCTAGGACATGATGTAATTTGGCCCCAGACTGAACAAAATGCATGGAGCCAGAGTCTGAGGGCAGGAAGATGAACTGAGATGTTCCAGCTCAAGCAAGGAGACAGGAAGAAGAAAGAACAAAGACCTATTTTATTCTAATCAGGCGTCAGTGGGTTGGACAATGTTTGGCCATCTTAAGAAGGGAAATCTTTACTGAGATTCAAAAGCTAATACCGTCCAGAAACATGCTCATAGGCACACTCAGAGATGGTATTTAATCTGAACACTGGTGTGGGACAATGGTCTGTATTCTGTCAATTGTATTTTAAATAAACGCTGATTGACCAATAGCCAGGCAGGAAGTATAGGTGGGACAACCAGACAGGAAGTAGAGGCAGGTCAATGAGAACAGAAGAATTCTGGGAAGAGGACACAGTCCTGGCCCAGCAACAGAGTAAGCAAGATTTGACTGCCTCACTGAAAAAGGTACTGAGCCATGTGGCTGACATAGACAAGAATAATGGGCTAATATAAGTTATAAGAGTTAATAAGAAGCCTGAGCTAATGGGCTAATCAGTTTATAACTAATGTAGACCTCTGTGTGATTTCTGTGGGACTTAAGGATTGCGGGAACTGGGTAGGACAGAAAACCTCAGACAGAACACCCCTTGTCTATTCAAGTAGACATGCATTAACAATCACAGTGCCAGAGATGGGGATGGGTGAACGCTCTCAGCTCCACAACTTTACTATATTCATTACCCATTCCAGGAATCACAAAGAATGATCAGCACAAACTCTGCAGGTAGCTGCCAACATTGGGATGTTGCATTAGACAGCCAGCGATTGAGGAAATGGCGTTTTTCAGAATGCCCATGTTAGTGTTAAGCCATCTCAGTGACTCATTTGTGAAATAGGAGATGCGATCTTCTTGTCCAAAGGATGTGTATGGAACAGATTCTTCTTCCTCCTTCCTCACCTACGGAGCAGTTCTCTGCCCTTCTGCTTTCAGTGTTGGTTGTATTTTATTATATCATTTCATGTATATGGATATTTTGCCTGTACCTATGTCTGTGTACCATGTGTATGACTGGTGCCCAAAGAGGCTAGAAGACAGTATTGGATCCCTGAAACTAGAGTTACAGATGGTTGTGAGCCACCATGTAGGTTCTGGGAATTGAACCTGGGTCCTCTGAAGAGCAGTCAATGCTGTTAACCACTGAGCCACCTCTTCAGCCCCAGCTTGCATTTTCTTTTACACACGAAGAAACAGATTTAACTACCTCCTGCTGGAAATGCTTTGCTATGGTCTGAACCTGAACTGTCCCCCGCAAGCTCGTTTTGAACTCTGGTTTCTCAGCTGCTACCAATAGTTAGCGGACCTAACTTTTATGATGTTGGAGCTTAGCTAGCAAAAGTACTGTGATAGTGCAGGCCCCGACTTCAACCATTTACTGCTTCCCCGTCTTCCATGACGTGAAGAGCCTCCACCATCTGGTTCCATCATCTGGTCCCACTGCTGTGAACTCCACCGTGCTGTGATGGACAGAAGTGCTCTGAAACCATAAGCCAAGAGAAAGCTTTATTTGCTAACATTTTTTTTTCCTATCATACTTGTCACAGCAATTCTAAAAGTAACCAATAACTGCTTGATTCTTTTCTTCCGGAAACACACTGCTTTTACCCATCTTTTATATTCTATCTGTTTGCTCCCTGCCTACTGTCTTGACTCTTTGCATCCCTATGCCGTTTTGGTTAGTGTTCTGTTGCTGAGAGGAAACATCGTCACCAAGGAAACTGGTAAAATAAGGCATGCAAATGGGGCTTGATTACAGTGTCAGAGGGTGAACCCATTACCACCGTGGTGGAGGGCATGGCAGCAGGTAGGCGTGGTGCTGGAGAAGGAGCTGAGAACTCACATCTGATCTGCAAGTTTCAGGGACAGAGAAAGAAGGAGACCAAGCCTGGTGCAGGCTTTTGAAACCTCAAAGCCTATGCCCCAGTGGCACACCTTCTCCAATAAAGCCACATCTTCCAATCCTTCCCAGACAGTTTCACTAACTGGGAGACCAAGCATTGGAACTGGTGAGCCTATGAGGGCCATTCTCATTCAAACCACTACAGTTACCGTCAACAGCTCCTACCATGCCCGGTGTGGTTAAAAAGAAGAAGGAACCAGGCCTGGAATCAAGACTTCTGGGCTGGAGATCCAGCCTCTCTAGATGTGAGAGTCAAGCAATAACCTTCCACTGGGAATTCCTGTAAAGATTCAGGCCTGTGAGGTACAAGGGATGCTCCTGAGGCCCAGGTAGCCCAGCCCCAAACACACCTTACTCTGGACAGCTCTACTCCCATATGTCTTTTTTTTTTTTTTTTTCGAGACAGGGTTTCTCTGTGGCTTTGGAGCCTGTCCTGGAACTAGCTCTTGTAGACCAGGCTGGTCTCGAACTCACAGAGATCCGCCTGCCTCTGCCTCCCGAGTGCTGGGATTAAAGGCATGCGCCACCACCGCCTGGCTTTTTACTCCTGTATGTCTTACAAACTGAGTTCTTTTTTTTTCTTTTTTGACATCATTTTAGGTGATTTCTATTTTCCATCTTTTTTAAAGTTGATTTTTATTGAGCTCTACATTTTTCTCTGCTCTCCTTCCTGCCTCTCCCATCCCCTTCCACCCTCTCCCATGGCCCCCATGGCCCCCATGCTCCCAATTTACTCAGGAGATCTTGTCTTTTTCTACTTCCCATGTAGATTAGATCCACATATGACTCTCTTAGGGCCCTCTTTGTTGTCTAGGTCTCTGGGATTTGTAGGCTGGTTTTCTTTGATTTATGTTTAAAAACCACTTATGAGTGACTACATATGATAGTTGTCTTTCTGAGTCTGGGTTACCTCACTCAATATGATGTTTTCTAGCTCTATCCATTTGTCTGCAAATTTCAAGATGCTATTTTTTTTCTGCTGTGCAGTACTCCATTGTGTAAATGCACCACATTTTCCTTATCCATTCTTCAGTCAAGGGGCATTTAGGTTGTTTCCAGGTTCTAGCTATGACAAACAATGCTGCTATGAACATAGCTGAGCACATGCCCTTGTGGTATGATTGAGCATCCTTTGGGTATATACCCAAAAGTGATATGGCTGGGTCTTGAGGAAGGCTGTTTCCTAATTTTCTGAGAAATCACCATACTGACATCCAAAGGGGTTGTACCAGCTTGTGTTCCCACCAGCAATGCAGGAGTGACAAACCAAGTTCTAACTCAAAATTCAATGCATGAATCCTGCAGATTTGATACAAGCCAGCTTCGAAGACTGTTAGCTCAAAGATGCATGAGGGTTCTTCAACATTGTGTATTTCATCATTTTGAGTCCGTCTGAAAAATGCCAAGGGTTTCCTTTCTTACAGACCTTCCAGGGAATAGAAGGGTTGTCTGGTTTTGGTTTGATTACAGGGTCACACTACGTAGCCTAGGGTAGCCTTGAATTTGCTTTGTAATTCCTATGTACTCTCTCGGTCCTACCTTAGTCTCTTGTGTGCTCTGGCACTCGGTATCACACCCAGATAAAAGGCTTTTTATGAATGACATAAACTTACTATGATCTTCCATCTCTTCTTTTTTCTCAGATGTGCACTCAGCAAGATCCCCAGACAGTCGAAGCATCGTGTTCTAATGCATCTGCCCTACTTCCCAGGGACATGCAATCAGCCCTTCTCCTGACTTGGCATTCTAGGGCATTTGTTTTCTGTGGGAAGCCCTGATCCACTTCCACCTCACACGCCTGCTTTGTGGAAGAAGAAAATGGGACAGAGAGGACGAGCCACGCTGACCTCGAGCAGCACACACCATCTGTCAGGAGGACAGCTTCCTCAGGCAGGTTTTTCCCCGGGTGCTACCTTCCCTGGGAGAAACCTCATTCTCTTTTTCTGATCTTTTGATAGCACACAACCTGCTTTTTCCACTTTATATTTTCTTCTCATAGGAAGCCAGCCTGTCATTGTTTGGCTGCTGTGCTTCACAGAGGAGAGGCCACAGAGTGAAAGGACACAGATGCTCAGTCCAAAGGGCAAGGCCATCCTTCCTGTGTGGCTGGAGAATGAGTGACAGGCATTGAGGATTTCCCTTGTGGTCCAACCCTGCCTTATTAGCTCTATTGCCCTATGCTGCCTTGGGGACATACATATGTCATGCAAAGAGACATCCCAAAATAACCCAGATGGAACAAAGCAGTTGGTTGTGTTTCAAAGGAACATTGAAATTTACAGCAGAGTTCATGGTCTCAGAGCCCAGACATATTTCATTTAGGAGAACTGAGCTGTTTTGAAAGGGAAAGGATTTTAGTGTTCCAGAAGCTTCACTCTGAAGGCTGAGAGGAAAGACCAAAGAAACCAGCCCACTTGGCTTCCTCAGCTCTTCCTCTCTATGGCACACACAGGAAATGAGACACTCTAGCCACAGAGCATGCTGATTGGCTACTAATGCAGGGACCTGTTGGTTCTTAGCCTAACTGACCACCGAAGAACTGTGGGGCTGGGCATCTTAATCCATTCATTCTTGTTGATGCCCAGCATGGAAACTGTCAGATCAACAACAGAAGCAGAAGGACCAGTGACACAGCAACCATGCTTCCCGTGAAGGTGGCGTGAAAGGATCACAGAGTGGTGCCTGGATATGAGTATCCTGAAAAGGATATTTCTCTGGAAGGCTCTCAGGACAGACAAGAAGCCAATTACAATTTAAAAAGAAATTTTTTGTTTTTTTCTAAAATGGATGAATCCGTGTGGACGTGTGCAGGTGGCAGTGGAGGCCAGAGGAGGGTGCCGGACCCCCAGAAGCTGGAGTTACAAATGACTGTGAACAGAAGTGAGTGCTGGGTATTGAACTTGGGACCTCTGCAAGAGCAGCGTGCCTTCTTAGCCACTGAGCTATTCTCCCCAGCTTCATTTTTAACCGTTCACATGTGCATGTGAGTGCAGGAGCAAAAGCCAAAGGCACTGGGTCTCCTCGGAGCTGGAGTTTTAGATGGTGTGAGAAACTGTGATGTGGGCGTTGGGTTTTCTGCAAGAGCGGTACATGTTCTTAAGTGCTAAGCCTCCCCTCGAGCACCTCCCCTTTGCTTTTCAAGTCAGGGTCTAAAAATAGTCCAGGCTGGTGTGAAACTTTCTGTATGGCTGAGGATGCAGCTGAACATCTAATGATCCCTCCTCCCAAGTCACCAAGATTACAAGTGTATACCAGTAAGCCGGGTTCATGCTCAGCGCTGGGGATCAATTCCAAGGACTCATGTATGTTACGCAAGTACTCTATCAACTGAGCTATATCTCCAGTGCCCCAAAGTCAACTTTTTAAAATTCAAGATTGAACCACAATGGGAGTTAAAATGATAACCACTAAAAAGAAGCAAACAAAAAACCATAATCCAGAAACTAACAAGTGTTGGTGAAGATGTGGAGAAACCGGAACACTTGTGCTTTGCTAGTGGAAATGTGAAATGACTTGCCCTCTGAAAATTCAACACGCAGCTACCAGAGGACCCAGCAATTCTGCATCTGTGTATATGCCCCAAACAATGGAAACCAAGGCTTTGAAGAGATGCTTGTGTTCATAGGAGCATCCTGACCAGTAGCCCCAAAGCTGAAGCAATGCAAGTGTCTATCAATAGATAAGGAGAAAATGTGATATGAACACACAGTGGCCTATCAGTCAGACTTAAGACATTCTTTCAGGTACCAAGACATGGAGGAAGTCTGATGGTGATGGCATGGTTTGAATGAAAACAGCCCCGGAGGCTCATTCATTTGCATACTTAGTGCCCAGCTGATGAACCTACTTATAAAGGATTAGGTGTGGCCATGTTGGAGGAGGTGTGTCACTGGCAGTGGGCTTTGAGGTTTTGAGAGCCCATGTCAGGCCAGTGTCTCCCTCTCCCCGCCTGCTGCCTGCAGATCAGAATGTAAAGTTCTCAGCTACTGCCCCAGCACCGTGCCTGTCTGTTTCTTGCCATAATGATAATGGACCAACCCTCTGAAGCTGCAAGCAAGCTTACAGTTTTACTAAATGCTTTCTTTTATAAGAGTTGCCTTAGTGATGGTGTCTCTTTTCAGCCACAGAACTGAGACAACTGAAAACGTCACAGTGAGCGACATAAGCCAGGCACAAGTGGGTAGAGTATGGCTACTTATTGATTCTTCTTGTTGCTGAGCCCAGAGCTGTGTGAGAGAGAGAGAGAGAGAGAGAGAGAGAGAGAGAGAGAGAGAGAGAGAGAGAGAGAGAGAGAGAGGNAACTGAAAACGTCACAGTGAGCGACATAAGCCAGGCACAAGTGGGTAGAGTATGGCTACTTATTGATTCTTCTTGTTGCTGAGCCCAGAGCTGTGAAAGAGAGAGAGAGAGAGAGAGAGAGAGAGAGAGAGAGAGAGAGAGAGAGGCACAGAACGCAGCTGGCAGGAGCTGTGGGAGGAGAAAATGGGAAGTTAGTGTTTAAGGGGGAGTGTTTCTGTTTTGTGAGATGAAAATATTGTGGAGTTGTTGATGGTGATGGTTGTATGGCAGGGCAGGTGTGCTCAGGCCCACTTAAATGTGGGCAGAATGCTAAGTTTTGTCATGTGTAATTTTACACACACACACACACACACACACACACACACACACACACACACACACACAAATCCGGGGCTGGGTTCTGTTTGATAAAGGGCTTGTCTCTGATGGGCTTTTCAGACTGTGTCTTCCACACTCTTGTTTTCATGGGTTCCTTTCTTGGCTAAGGTGTGAGCTGTTACCCCTTCCCTCATTTTTGGTTCCAACTAATCTACTTCTAAACCAGTTGTAAAACCTCCCTCCTTCCATCTCCCCCCTCTCTGGACACACTGCTGTTTCGGGCAGTTCTGACTAGTTTTGTGGCCCTCAGAGATCAGAATACATTTCCACTGTGGTTTTGGCCTCATCAAGAACCATAACAGTCTCGCCCTTCTGGCCCCTGCAGGTCTCTGACTGTTGGTCCACTTGTTTTGAAGCAGGGAGGGGAGTGGGCACAGCAGAGCACTGCCACAGACAGCATCTCTGTTCCCCCAGCACTCTTGGATGCTTGGTGGGTGGCTCTTGGCCACAATCATTCCTCCGCCTTCCCCAGTGCCAGCTGGACCTTTATCCCTGCTTGTCCTGCCACGCCAACTCCGAGTATGAAAGGACCGTTCTTCACTGAAGGCCAAGTGGAGCCTCTCCCACCCATTCTCAGAGGACCTTCTAGTGGGGTGTGTCTATAGTGCCAAGGGATTACCTCTGAGGCTTGGGGAGAATTTTGAAGTAAACTGACCTGGAGACCAGCAATGAAGTCTGGCTTTTTCCTTGGCTTCTGCTCTCTGCCTGAGATTTGTTCCTTGAGGCCCGGACTTTGTGTTGGGCTAAGATCCACCTTGCCAGGTGTTCTGCT
This sequence comes from Dicrostonyx torquatus, assembly GCA_028555095.1. Classification (NCBI taxonomy): domain Eukaryota; kingdom Metazoa; phylum Chordata; class Mammalia; order Rodentia; family Cricetidae; genus Dicrostonyx; species Dicrostonyx torquatus. The sequence goes on from JAQHUG010000112.1 coordinate 289,507, forward strand.
TGGGATCCCTGAGAAGGTATCTTAGTTTTCTTGGACCATCTTTGTCAGAGGAAAGTTCTGACATCACCCTGTTTGGTTACAGGGACATAGAGGCCCTGTCATATCAGCCTCTTCACTTTCTAGAACCACTGGACTGCCCCCGACACCAAATCGTAACTCAGTTTTGAGGGGTGCGGATGTAGTTCAAAGCGAGCGTGCATGAAGTTCTAAGTTCAGCCTTCAGGACCAGATAGACTGGCCTGTCGGCACATACCTATAATCTCAGCAATGGCGGAATGGGGGCAAGAGGGTGAGAAATTTAAAGTCATCCTTGGCTGCATAGTGAGTGTAAGGCCAGAGCAGCAGGAGATCTTGAAAAGAAGAAGAAAGAAAAGACATCTTAATCCCTTTCAAAGATACACACATCCTTTCTCCTTCACACCCAGCAGCAGCTGTGTAATGAGTCTCAAAGAAGTTTAGAGCTAGGGAGAGCCTTGAAGTGCCCAACCCTTACTACAGACATAAGTCCGGAATCTTCTGCTTGGGTGTGGCTGGAGTTAAGTGGATTCTTGGCAGTACATGGATGGATGCTGGTGTGTGAGTCTCCCTGCCCCTGGGTTGTAGTGACGACACACACAGTCTCCTTTCAGCAATAATTGTATGTTCAGCGGGGCCAGAGTTCGTTCCCAACATGCAGCAGGGCCAGAGTTCATTCCCACCATGCGGCGGGGCCAGAGTTCATTTCCACCATGCATCAGGGCCAGAGTTCATTCCCACCATGCAGCAGGGCCAGAGTTCATTCCTAACATGCGGAGGGGCCAGAGTTCGTTCCCACCATGCAGCGGGGCCAGAGTTCGTTCCCATCATGCAGCAGAGCCAGAGTTCATTTCCACCATGCAGCAGGGCCAGAGTTCATTCCTAACACGCAGCGGAGCCAGAGTTGGTTCCCACCATGAGGCAGGGCTAGAGTTTGTTCCCCCTCGGGACCCACAGCAGCCTCTGCCTTCCCTTCTTGAGACCGTGGAACCGTTCCTCCTGCTCCCTTCACCTGGGCACAGGACTCAAGTGTCACAGACATAAGTCCACACCGTGACTTATGTAGTGTCACACCGTGAACAACTTTTCTTTGTTCTGGACAGGTTTGCAGGACCAAGTCCTACCCTTAGGTGGCCCTAGCCTTCCTGTTGTCCTCTGCTCCCCAGGGCAAGACCTCTACCTACTAATCTGCCGCCTTTTCACCCCTGAATAACCAGGATGAGGATAAAGACAATTCACTGGATTAGTGAGTGCCTGTGATAGACCAGCCATTGTTCTGTGGCTGGGGCAACTGCAGGCCCCAAACCTGCTGTGTGCAGAGCACTTTGCTGTTTAATGGAATTTGGTTTCTTTATCCATTTTTTTGGGGGGCGTTTCTCTGTGTGACAGCCTGACTCTCCTGGAACTCAGGCTGGTTTTGAACTCAGAGATCTGCCTGCCTCTGCCTCCCAAGTGCTGGGATGAAAGATGTGCGCCAATATGCCTATCTCTTTCCCTATATTTTTTTATTGTAAAAAGTAAATATGGGAGCTGGGAAGATGGCTCAGAGGCTATATACATAAATTGAAAAGCATTAAAAATAAAATAAAGTTTATGGGCTGGTGAGATGGCTTAGAGGGTGAAGGTGCTTGCTGCTAAGACTGATGACGTGAGTTCAAGCCTTGGGACATACATAGTGGAAGCAGAGTCACACCCTTGCAGGTTGTCCTCTGACCTTCATACTGGCGCTATGGCATGTGTCTGTGTGTGGGCACACACGCAAGGGCGGGGGATAACATAAGGAACAAAAATAAAGAACAAAAAAACTTGCCAGCCTAGCCAGTAGTGATATTAAATTTATTCATATTGCTCTATAACCAACTGTGCTAGCCAGTGTTATGACACTTTGACACAAGCTAGAGTCATTTGGGAAGAAGGAACTTCAATTGAGAAAATGCCCCCTCTAGATTGGCCTGTGGCCAGCCATTTCTTTGAGTGGTTGATGTGGCAAGGCCCAGCTCAGTGTGGCAGTGCCACCCCTGGCTTCTATAGGGAAGCAGGCTGAGCGGCCATGAAGAGCGAGTCAGTGAGCGGCTCTCCTCTATGGCCTCTGTATCTGTTACTGCCTCCACTCTGACACTGACTTCCCTGAATGATGGACTATAAGCTGAAATAAACCCTTACCTCTCCAAGTTGTTTATGGCTACAGCTTTTCCATGCAGCAATAGACACTCTAAGGAAAGCTCCAGTCTCAACACATTTGTTTGTCATTCTGCCAAACTAGAACTCTGCACTCTGTATAGCAAATTCCATTCCATCCTCCTCTTCTTCCAGCTGTTGGTGATCCACCGTTCTACTTTCTGTTTCAATGACTAAGATTTTTTTTTTTTTTTGGTTTTTTTCGAGACAAGGTTTCTCTGTGGCTTTGGAGCCTGTCCTGGAACTAGCTCTTGTAGACCAGGCTGGTCTCAAACTCACAGAGATCCTCCTGCCTCTGCCTCCCAAGTGCTGGGATTAAAGGTGTCTGCCACAACCGCCCGGCTCTAGGATGGTTTTTGACACTACAGAGAAGTGGAATTCTTCATGTCGTCTTCTTTGTGACCATGAGCATAGTCTCTCCTAGACCTCCACAGTGACCTCCCAAGTGGGCTTTGAGTCACAGTTTCCAGGTAAGAAAACTGAGGCTCAGAAGGATAAAACAATTGTCCAAGATTATGTAATGGGTTGAATTATGTACCCTCAGATTTACGGCTGAGCTCTCCCCACTGCCATTGCCTATGAATGTGACCTTATTTGAACATGTGGTCTTTGTGGACATAACTAAGTTATGGACCTGGGCATGAGGTCATCAGTCAGGTGACTGATGTCTCTTTCTCAGGCATCTAGACAGGATAGCAGAACTCACAAGAACCAAGTAGATCTAGTTACTTTCCCAGAGAGCCTTGGGACTCCTCTCAGTGTGGCATGAGCTTGGCTGTGCCCCTCAGGCTTCTATATTTTACTTTCTTTCTCTGACAGACTCAGATGGAGTGGTCGGCATCAATCACGTTTCCCTCTTCCTCATTGTGCCTCCAAACCTTACTACTGTCTGTCTCCACATTCAGCGGCATCACAGCACTGACCGCTAAAGGTCAAGTCGTTCTTTACGTGCTGAAATGAACGGCTGTTCTCTTCCTCTTCTCTTGAAGCTGGAAGTTCTCGGAACTTTCCGCTACCCCAGCCTTTATTGTGCTGTTGTCTATCTCACTACAGAGTCATGTCTGCTGTTCTCCAGTTCTGGTGCAGTCAGTCATTGCTGCCCGCAGCAGCCTGAGGAGTTTCCTTAATTTTTAGGGCCCTAAACTCAGATAAAACTAGATCCTTGGCCTTGACACAGAAAACCATTTCAGGATGAGCCAGTAATAAGCAGAGGTGGTTTATTAAAAACGGAAAGAAAGGTGCCTGGGGAGAGAATGAGGCGCACCTGAGGCCATGGGTGTGGGCTTCTCATGGGAGAGTTGCTTTTAGGTGTCCTTTCAGTGCCTGTCTATAGGATTTCAGAAGCTTCTGGAACTTCATTTGTGGCAACAGGTTTCTAAGAGAGACACTCTCCTCCTCCATCTCTATTCCCTGTTCTACTAATTGAGATCACAATGTGGCCCTGGAGATGTCTTGGATGGGATTCCAGTGATAGGGGAAAGCCAGGAGTCACTAGGGTTGCACAGGCATTTCTGTGTGATTCCTAAAAAATTGCAGGGCTATGTCCTGGAAGGAAGAAAGGCCTTAAGCAAATGTTCATTGTGTTGCAATTCTTGATTCTCACCTGGAAAGAGGCCTTACCAGCTACTATCCTCATGTGCAGAGTTTTCCCTTTCTTTCTATTCTGCCTCAACAATAGCAAGCCATGTGATGGCTAAATGCAGCTGGAGTGCCCTTGGGAAGCCTACAGTCCTTTAGCAGGCTCTGATCTCCCTAGCTGATACCTGTTCTTTTTGGTTCCATCTGGTCCCTGCCTTGGTCCTCGCAGAGCAGGCCTTCTACTCCACTCTGCTCAACTTCTGTGCATAGAGGACTCTCCCTGGCAGTGACCAGTACCTCTTACAGTATTCCTTCGTGAGCACTTTTATTCCCTTAAGTGGCTGTTGTCATTTGAAATGTCTGCCCTTCTCCCCTGTGCTGACTGAGGGTCAGGCTCTGCACTGGCCTTGGACAATTCAGGGTTGAAGCTAATTTCACTTGATGTACAAAAAGGCAAAGCCAAAGCAAACAAAAACCATACCCTCTTTGGAAGAGTGGCAGGTGGAGATGTACTTGAAGCCCCCTCTTCTTGGCCTTGGGAACCCACTGATGACACTTCTGACTTTGTGTCCAAGAGTCTACAGATCTGAGAGGGAAGAAGATGCACGACAGTGGCTGGGAGCTTTATCTTCTTGGGTGGCTTGCAGGGCCAGTTCTAACTCGGTATTAGATAGGGGGCAGGGAGCACAGCTCTGTTTTCCAGTCTGCTTCCTTCAGGTTTTAGCAGGCACATGACTAGGCTGATAACCGCATTTCTCAAAGTGGGACCTTGGGTGTGGGCCAGCCTAGTTTCTCAGGTTGTTGTTTCTCAATAAAAGTGTTCCTTGAGTCAAGGAAGTCTGAGGAGTGGTTCAGGGCCGGTGAGATGGTGCAGTGGGTGGAGGTACTCGCTGTCAAGTTTGAGGAGCTGAGTTTGATCCCTGGGCCCCACATGGTGGAAGGAGAGAGCCTTCTCTTGAAGGTTGGTTTCTGACTGCTCTATAGGAACATGTACACACACATACGCAGACACACAGACTACACACACAATAAACGACTAAATTTAGTTTTTAAAATAAAAATGATGAAATAAAGCAGTATCCAGCCAGGTGTGATTGTGTTCCTAACATTTAGGAAATGGAGACAGAGAACCAAGGTTCAAAATCATCCTCAACAACACTGGGAATTCAATACCCGCCCGGGCCACTCAGGACCCCGCCACAAAACAAAAACATCAAGCCCAAACCCCAACCCAAAGCCAACCACCCATCCAACCAAAATCAAGCCCAAAAAACAACAAATCAAAACAACATTAATTAGGGTTATTTATTGCAGAACTTTTTGGATAACTGAGTCGTGAAATAGTAACTGAAGGCCATATGTATGGTTATGTGAGGTGCTGGGATCAGAAGCCTGGGAAAGAGCCTTGTCTGTAAGTAGCTTACTCGTCTGTAGCAGACTTCACACAAGGGACTAACCACTAATTTTACCTTTTCAGGGAGGGCTGCAAGGGGGAAAGGTGGGCTCCAGGGAGAGTGGGTTTGCCGCTAGGCTCTATCTGATCCAGCGCAACAGCGATGACTTTCTGGGGAAATGATGTCCACATTAGGATGTGAAGGAAGAGATCTGTTTCCTAGGGGACAGGAATGGGAGTGGGAAGCCTCTCGGGCATGGCCAAGCACACACAGAAGCTCTCAGTGGGAAAGTGCTCCAAGTCTCTGTGGGACATGGAAAACCAAAGTGAGCAGGGAACCACCTTCACCACCCCACCCCTACACGACCCTGCCCGGACTCTGACTGGTTAAGGACTAATGCTGCTGGCTGTGGTGACAGAGGAAATCCCAGCAAGGATTTTGGAGACCAGGGAGAGCTACGGTGGTAATACTGTTGTTGAATTCTGAAGAGCAGGCTCACTCTGTTTAGCCTTGCTTTTGCTGGCAATAAAACCCAGAATAAAGAACATGCTCAGGGAAAGTCTTTCAAGCTGTGTTTATTTTGTTCTATTTTATTAACTAAGACTCACGTGTCCCAGGTTGGCCTCAAACTCACTGTGTAGCTGAGGAGGACCTTGAACTTATGCTCCTCTTGCCTTCAACCCCAGAGACCTATATTTGCAAGTCTCCGCCATTCGTAAATTATATATGTGTGTGTGTATGCATCTATATACAAAAATACTTCTTGGGTTGTTTTTCTAGTTCTTAGGTTACAGAGAGGAGGAAAGAACATTAATCATCAGTGAGAATATTTTTAAGCAGGAAGGGAAAGTAATAAAATAGAAAAGAATGCAACGAATATTAATTATAAGCAATGAAGCGATGGCTCAGCTCCGCGGAGGGTGTGGGCAGGCACAGTACGGCTGCCATTCCAAAGCTTTGGGAGAACTCTTTGGGAGATGGGCTTGAGTGTGCCCCACAAAGCCCTGTGTGTTGAAGTTAATCCCTGTTGTAGAGTATCAGGGTGAGAACCTAATCCCAATGTAGTATTCAGAGTTGGGGTCCACGGGTGGTGATCAGAGTTAATAAGGCCACCAAGGTGGGGCTTCATGACTGATGATGGTGGCTTCTTAAGGAGACAGGCAAGAAGGGGCACACACTTACGTGCACTCGGTCTATTTATCTGATGCCCTCTTCCATCTAGGGACACTGTCAGCAAGGTTGTCTTAGTCACTATTCTGTTGCTATGAGGAGACACCATGACCAAGGCAAAGCTTTCAACTGGAGGCTTGCTTACAGTTTCAGAGGTTTAGTCCATTATCATCATGGCCAGAGCACAGAGGCATGCATGGTGCTGGAGAAGTTAGCTGAGAGCTACATTTCGATCCCCAGGCAGACAGAGAGAGACCTGGGCCTGACATGGGTTTTTGAAACATCAAATCCCACACCCAGTAACACACTTCCTCCAACAAATAGTGTCACTGCCTGATGGCATTACTTCAAGTATATGAGCCTATGGGGGCCGTTCTCATTCAAAACACCACAAAGGCCATAATCAGATGCACCCTCAGCCTTGAAGCAGAATCGTACACTGAAATAAACTAAGTAAGTCAACCAGACTTGCCCAGCACGGTGGCACAAATCTTTAATCTCAGTAAGAGGCAGAGGCAGAAGGATCTCTGTGAGTTTGAGGTCAACCTGGTCTGCATAGGGACATCTAGGCCAGCCAAGGCTATCTAGCTAGACCCTGTCCCAAACAAACAAACAAACAAACAAGCAATAACAGTTACCTTCCCTCAGCTATTTTGCTACAGCAACAAAGAAGAAAACTAAACTGAACTGATTGAACACATTGACCTAGGTAAGTAGCCCTGCGCTCCCTGGGGCTTCGTGTCAACCCACATGTATTGACAGCTGTATTTGAGGGGCTCAGTAAAGAAAACACTGACATACTCCATAATTGGGCTGGGGGGGTGGTTATTGTGCATATGAAAGAGAGAGATCATCTGGAAGAGTCCTGAGTAGAGAGAGAAAGAAGTTGACTGGACACGGCCAGCACTAGGGAAGTGGGGGCAAGGAAAAATCATGAATATTACAAGGGAGATGAGTAGCTGGGGGAAGGGAAGCCTGGGGCAGGCCTGGGAGTTTAGGGTAGAGGAAGAGGGGAGAAGGGCCAGGATGCTAGTGTGAGGGCTTTGAAACACTGATACATGTTGATAGGGACTGTAGGAGCCTGGAGGCCAGTATGGATTTTGATAAGCAACCATGGGAATAAGCCAGAGGCAAGGGAAATGACTTCTTTTGAAGGAATCTGTTTCACAAGTTCCTGAGAAATGTTGGCTTTTATCTAACTGCCAAAAATCCTTCTATAGTCCAGCTTGAGCCTAGCCAAGACTGCCATTTCTGGATATATGCTCTTCCTTAGACCTAACAGCAGTTGTTATTTGTTAAGGATTATGGGGGAACAGATCTCTGAATACAGCACCTCACACTTCCATCTCTTCTCCCTTTCTTCCTCCCTCTCCTCCTCCTACCTCACACTTCCATCTCTTCTCCCTTTCTTCCTCCTTCCCCTCTT
>JAQHUG010000112.1:305786-331222 GCA_028555095.1 Dicrostonyx torquatus
GTGATGCTCACAGGCCCCTGTAGACGCCAACTACGTGTGGTGATGCTCACAGGCCCCTGTAGACGCCAACTACGTGTGGTGATGCTCACAGGCCCGTGTAGATGCCAACTACTCAGGAACCTGAGGCGAGAAGATTGCAAATCTGAGGCATATTCTTCTCAAAAGAAGAAAGAATTTCAAGACAGTGTCTCTGGGCTGTCCTGGAACTTACTCTGCAGATCAGGTTGGCCTTCGACTAACAGAGATCTGCCTGCTTCTGCCTCCTGGGTGCTGGGGTGCTGGGGTTAAAGTCATGTGTTGCTACACCTATCTTCAAAAGAAAAATTTTGAAAGACTGAGAAAAGCCAAAAATTGTGGCTCAAGTCTACAGGGGGTTCAGAAGTTCAAGGTCATCCTTGTCTATATGGTGAACTCTAGGCCAGTCTGGGCTATCTCTATCTGAAAACAATGATTGGAGAGGCAGCTAAGCAGCAGAGTACTTGCATAGCATAAGGCGCCACCACAAAAATATGTACATACATACATCACACATAGACACACACACACACAAAGACACACACAGAGACAGACACACAGATAGATATACACACAGAGACATACAGACACAGATATACACCCACTTAAAGACACACAAAAGGCAGATACACACACAGACACATACATAGATATAGACATACACACACATAGACACACAGACATGTTTAGGTGGAAGCCCTATCGTTATCCATATATACCCCAAAGATTGAGATGTTGGGGATCTCCAGTTAGGGGCCCCATTCCACGCTCTGGTCTGGCTCCTCCCATCCCAAACCCTGCCCTTGAGAAAGCCCACCAAAAGTCAGATTCTCCCTGGGACTGCTCAAGACCACGCCTACAGGCTATGTAAGACCTGGTAGCCATGTTTGCAATGTGATTCCTCCCCTGTCTTCCCAAGAGTCACGCAGGAGTTTCTTTGCTCTACTCAGATTATACCTAGACTTGCTAATTTGGCATGATTATTATTACATCAGCGGTGGTGTTACTATTGGGGGATTTAAACTTTTCAAGACATACATACAAACACACATATGTGTATACATACAGACACATACATACAGAGAGATGCACAGACACACTGACGCAGTCACACATACCACATGCACAGAAACACAGACACATAGAATCATTTCTCTGTTCAACTCCCTTTCTGGACAGAGGCCTGCCTGGATAGAAGATGGCCATCATATATATGGTCATATGGAGAAAATTTTTTTACTTTTGGTTTTTTTTAACTAATTTATTTTATATCCCTACCACAGTTTCCACTCCCACCTCCCCTGCCATTTCCTCCTCCTACCTCTCTTCTGCCAACCCCCATCCACTCCTCCACAGATAAATATTTTTAAGGTTTTAGAAGAATGCCCACTCTGGCTATTTTAGTAGTTATTTTTATGGGACATAAGGAGCTTGGGAGATAGGAGTTGGGAGAAAAGAGTTCATTCCCCTCTCCCCCAGCAAGATGTTGCATGAGCTCCCACTCTGTCAGGAGAAGCCATATTAGAAATTCTGGGGTTAGGAAAAGGTAACCCTTGATCTTGAGGGTTAGTGGTTATCTTTGGGGCATGTGTTCGTGTCAAACATTAGTTTTAACCTCCACTGTGTGTTGGGAAAATCTAAGAGACTGGGGAAGAGAAGAAGACTGTTCTTGGGCTAGCCTTTTTTAGTTTCAGAGGAAGCTCTGGAAATCAGAGTTTAAGAATAAACCCTGATGACTGCATTGTATACCTAGGGTGGCAACTACTCAATTTATGGGTTTTACCAACCCTTTCTCATGCAGGTCATAAGTCTTCCAATAGAGTGCCTGCTTCATGTTAGATACAGTTCCTGCTTTTGGGTTAGAGCAAATAAAGTCCCTGTCTTAATAAAGCCTCCACTAAAGTCCATAGAGAGACAACAAATAAAAATAACAAGTAAATTATATACCTTATTGTATGCTTTCCAAATGAGTGCTCGGGAAGAGTTAAATGGGAGAAGTCACGCAGTAGGGTGGAGATGTGGTGCTAGGATTTTACTTAAGGGAATCAGGCGAGCTACATCACTAGGACATGTGAGCAGACATTTGGAGGTGAGGGCCAAACGAGGTGGTTATCTAGAGGAATAGTGTTTCAGGGAGCGGGAATGGTCAGTGCAAAGGCCCTGAGGTGAGCATGAGGCTCACGTAGTAGAGCAAGGCAAGGAGACTACTGTGGATAAAGCAGAGCAAGCTGGGGAAGGAAGTAATAGAAGATGAACAAAATCAAAGTAGAATGGAAAAGGGGCACCAGATGCATAAGGCCCCAAGACTAAATTTTATGTGTATACTGAGTTGAGAATCCATGGGAAGGTAGGAGACATGGGAAGACCCAATCTACATCTTCGGTACATTTGTTGTTGTCGAGTGTAGGAGTATGAGGGCAGAGGCCAAGACACCGGTCAAGTTACCTTGCACATTGTGTCAAGTGACAAAAGCCAGACACAGAGGACAGATGGATACTGGACAGGTCCACCCATACAAGGTCCTCAGGGCAGGTAAACTCATAGGGACAGAGTTTAAAAGGGCAGTTACTGGGGACTAGGGGAGAGGAGCATGGGAGGTAAAGTTCAGTAGACACGGCTTGGGAAGATGGGAGAAACTCTGGGACTCGCCTTGATGGTGCAACACTGTGATGGCCCCTAATGCTACTGAACTCTTCATTTTAAAAAGGGGGGCCCAGGAAATGGCTTCAGGACCTGAGCTCAGATCATCAGAAGCCACACGAAGCCAGATGAGGTAGCAATCCTCAGGCTTCTATAGTATGAGACATAAGCCAGAGATGTGAGGAAAAGCTCATGGGCCAGCCAATCAGATGTAGGAAGTGGCCAACAAGAGCCCCTGCCTCAAACAAGGTGGAAGGCAGAGACCAGTATTTAAGGTTATCTATTATCTGATTTTTTTTTTTTTTGGTTTTTCGAGGCAGGGTTTCTCTGTGGCTTTGGAGCCTGCGCTGGAACTAGCTCTTGTAGACCAGGCTGGTCTCGAACTTACAGCGATCCGCCTGCCTCTGCCTCCCGAGTGCTGGGATTAAAGGTGTGTGCCACCACTGCCCGGGTTATTATCTGATTTCCACAGGTGCCTTATGGCTTGTACATGCCTGCACCCCCACACAAAGATGTTTCAACAATAGAATGGTAAATTTTATTATTTACGTTTTCCACAATTAAATAAAAAATACACAAGAGCCCATTGCAAAACTCCAGGTAAGAGACGGGACTGGAGGCTTGGACAAGAAGCTGCTGGTGGTGGAAGTGGCAGATGTGGTCAGGTGATATCTAGTAGAACAGAGAATGTGCCAGAGTTGGAGGCGGGGTGTAGAAGCGAGCTGCCAGGTCTGGCCCTGGCACTTGGTACTGAAAAAGTAGAAGAATGAAGGATCCTTTCATGAGAAAAATAAGGTTGGGAGCAGAGCAGGTTTGAACATAGTGAGCTTGTAACATTTATCAGATGTCACCAGAATGGACAGATCAAGTTCAAGTCGGGTGACTGAAGCTTGCATGGAGACTGAGTGGGGATATTGTTTTCTGCATGAGAAGAACTCTCAAATGAGACCAGGAACCTCGGAGGAGGGCATCAGCAAGGAGAGGAAGGGAGACTCAGAGAGGATGGTGAATGGCAGCCAAGCTTGGGAAGCGCTTCTGGTAGACCAGGTAGGATGAAGGTTGAGAAATGCCCACTGCTCTGGCAACAGGAGAGCTGGCAGCGAGAAGCTGGGGGCAGAGCCAACAGATGAGGTGTAGTTATAAGAACCATTGAGGGACAGTCTCAAAGGATAGTAAAGGAGTGTGCTTACACCCACGCTGGACTGTTCTTTCAAGGCAGGATTAGGCGCTGGAGTAGATGAGTCAGCCGAGGATAAAACCTGTTTCTTCTCCAACAAAGACTTTAAACCCGTCTTCAACCATTGATCTTTACAATAAAACATGTTTTCTTCTTATACTAGAATTTGAATTCAGTATTCTTTTTACAATTTTAATTTTTTAAAAATGTGTGTGTACGTGTGTCAGTGTGAGTCTATGCCAAGTGTGTGCAGATGCCTGTGGAAGCTAGAAGACAGTGTCAGATCCAGCCACCTGACGCGAACTTGGGTCTTCTGGAAGAACATGAAGTGGTCTATACTGTGGAATCATCTAAAAATCTCTCCAGCCTCCTTCCCCCCACGGGTTTCTTTTTACTTTGTCGGTGTTGTTTGTTTGAAATATGAGCTCAGTGTGGAGCCCAAGGTGGCCTGAAGCCTCCCCCTTCCTGCTTCAGCCTCCCAGGTGTCCCTCACCCCACTCTTTGTTCCGCTATGAGCTGAGTCCCTCCAAATGTTTATGGAAGTACTAACCCCCAGTTCTTCAGAATCTGATTGTGTTTGGAGACAGGACCTTTAAAAGGGGGTGATTAATGAAAAGGAGATGGGGTTATACTGCTCCGCACCTTCCTCCGGCCACGTGCTGTGGGATGTGCACCTGGGAGCTGCCTTTGAGAGAGTGTAAGTGAGCCTCCTTGCTCTGACCAGCTCTCAAAGCCTGCAGTGCTCAAAGTAAAAAGTCATTATTGTTTACAGAAGAGCTGGGGCAATTGGGTAGAGTGGTATGTGCAGATGTCTCTGCCCTTCTCGTCATCGCTGTTGGAACGTGGGGGATTCAGGCTGTACTCCCTCTAGACAGTACCCTGCACCATCCCCTCCCCTTTCCCAGGATCACTCAAGGAGAGCAAAAAGCTCCCTGGTGCTGACTGGTGGAGGAGTCGCAGCATCACCACCTGTGAATCAGGTGAGGGATTCTTCCCGTGATGTTTGTGGGAGATGGGGGCGGGGCGAGTGTGCCAAAATGCCACCTTCCACATGGCTGCACCAGGCTGCTGTTCCAGGCGACGAAGATCTCGGCTGTGTTCCAGATTCTTCCTTGGTTTTTCATGTTCACCCCAGAGAGGAGTGTGTGATAATGCTTCCAAGCCAGGGGGCCTGAGACCTAGCTTTAAATCACCCAAAAGTCTGGTGAGGGAGGGGCCTTCCCTGGAAAGTATGAGGCACGCACCGGAGCAGGAGGGGGACGGACGAACTCTGTTGCAGGACTCTGTACATGAGAGCATGGAGAATTTAAGGTAATGATGTTTTAAAGAGAGTGTAATATTGTAAACTGGGAACTCCCGAAGATCTTGCAGGAGGCACCCCCCTTCCTTTAGGATATAGGAGGTTAGCGATCTCTGGGGGGAGTGGGAGGCGGCTGTTTTCAGTGCTGAAGCTGTTAGTTTGCACTCTGATAGGCTGCCCCCGACCCGTGTTCAGGTAAGTAATCCAATTAACCTCACAAGTTTACCCAGCTAGACTTGGGTACAATAATTTTTTTTTTTTTGGTCTGTCATTGGTGCCCTATCTGTAGTCAAAAGGCATTTGTTCACCTCTTCCCCAGGAAAATTCATGTGACAGCATGCTAGACATATGTGTCCCTAGACGCTGGAGAAGATTTTCCAAGTCTTAGCCCTAAATGTCCAAACTGGTAGCTACCACGCTGAGAAAATGTCCTCTTCAGGAAACAGGCGCAAAAGGGAGTGGTCGCTATCCTTAACGAAGGGAAGTCTGAAAGGAACGCAAGGCAGGAACCGGGAGGCAGGCGTGGAAGCGGGAGCGCAGCGGAATGCAGTTTACTGACTTGCTTTTCGTGATTCCTTCCGCTTGCTTTACACAGCAACCCAAGACCAACAGTGGAGGGGTGGTACCGCCCACAGTGGGCTGGGCCCTCCTACAGCCATTATTAAACAAGAAAACACTCCACAGGCTTGCCTACAGGCCAATCTGAGGGAGGCATTTTCTTAATTGGGGCCCTCTCTTCCTAAATTACCCTAGTTTGTTTCAAGTTGACAGAAAACTAACCTGTAAAGCCGGAATCTAGTAGGCTCCAAGTGCAGGCAGTGGACAGGTGAAACTGGTTCTTCAGGCAAGGGTGGTGATGAGGTCACCAGTGAGCCACCCCTCCTGTGTCTTAAGAATTCTTGCAAGACAGTGAGGAAGAAGGACCTACATGATCTAGTCTGACCTCTACAGAGGAATTTTCTGCCCAGATGTTTCTCTCAGACCTGTTCTTAAATCTTCTATTGAGCAAAGCCTTCTTTGGGCACCAGAGACCCCTGCCCCCCAGTCTAGAGCACCATAGAGGCTACTTTAGAGGGACTAACCATTCCCTGGCTGAAAGGAAGGAAGGCTTGGAAGTGTAGCAGTGAGCAATGGTTTATCTTGGACAACCAGTCTATCCCAAAAACACATTGTCTGGCCTTGTGTGGGGCTCAGGTTGGCGACACCCCCTCTCCTTTTTATTATCTCCTTTTCCTCTCAATATCTAAAATTCTAGCAGGAGCCCACCCTACAGGGCCACAGGAACACTCAGGAGTCGGCACTCTCAGCCACATTCTGTTCCTTCAGCTCAGCAAACGTGACCATACGCTGCCTCAGGACAAAGCTTCTGGAGCTTGCAGGCTGGCCTGGGGCCCGTGAAGGAAGGACAGGGTGAGCTGGAACCCAGGGTTAGTACAACAGAGAGGCCAAAGTGACTTAGGCTATGGTATGGTGCTGGACAGTCCCAACATTGACCAGGCATGGAACGAAGGTGACCAGACACAAGGACCCATGAAGGCTCTCTGCACTGCCTCCTGAATCTATGCCAAACTCAGACTTTGCCTTAAATATAAGATTGCAAAAAAGGTCTTAGTTAAAGGTAGGATCACAGATATTCAAACCCACGGAAATGGAGAGTGGAATGGTGGCCACTAGAGGTTGCAGGGAGGTCATGGGTAAATGGCAGAAAGTTTCTGCTGTGTAATAAGATAGTGTTGCTTGGAGCTAACCATATAGTGGTCTCCCCACACCTGCAGGAGATGCCTTCCAAGGCCCCCAGTGAATACATGAAAACACAGTCTCAGCCCTCATATACAAACCTCTGATAAAAATTTCACATATAAACTAGTCATAGTAAAATTTAATAATAAGAGTTATGACAGAACACTATAAAATGATTATCTAAAACTTGTGAATTATTTATTTCTAGAATTTTCCATTTAATATTCTTAGACAATAGTTCACCACAGGCAACTAAAACCTAGGAAAGAAGTCAAAACTGCAGAGAGGTAAAGAAGTGTGTGCTGTGTTAAATATTTACATTTTTCTAAGAGGGGAGATATTAAGTACCCTTATATATACACACACGCACACACACAGATACCTGTAAGCACACATCAATACATTATAACAAGGGGTTGGGAAGAAACTTTGGAGGGTGACAGATATGTTTATGAACTTGGTGATGTCATGGGTGCATATTTACCTCCACGTGTGTTGTGATCTAATGATCTGAACATGAACTATGTAGGTTTCTGAAAAGGATATATTTCTTTTTATTTTCTGTGTATGTGTGAGTGCTTGCATGTATGTGCATACCACAGTTCATGCCTGGTGCCTGCAGAGGTCAGAAGAGAGTGTCTGGTTCCCTGAAACTGGAGTTACAGGTCACTGTGAGTTATCCAATATGCGTGCTGGGAACTGAGCCCAGGTCCTCCGCAAGAGCAGCAAATGCTCTCAACTATTGAGCCTTCTCTCCAGCCCTATTGTGAAGTTTTAAAAGTGCCAATCATGGCTGGAGAGATGGCTCAGAGGTTAAGAGCAGTGCCTGCTCTTCCAAAGGTCCTGAGTTCAATTCCCGGCAACCTCATGGTGGCTCACAACCATCTGTAATGGGGTCTGGTGCCCTCTTCTAGCCTGCAGGCATACACACAGACAGAATATTGTATACATAATGAATAAATAAATAAATAATTTTTAAAAAGTGCCAATCATTCCTCAATAACATAACTTAAAATCTAAGATCAACCAGATGGGGAGCCATGGTGACCCCCAAACCCAACTCTTCATCATTCTCTAACCAAAGAGGCAGGAGCCAGAAACACCTCTCCACTGGCTTTGTTCCCCATAGAGGCTGTGTGGTGACCAGACACTTAGAGTTACGTTTGCTCTCACGTTGTCTCTGGGACTGTATTGTTGGCTTTGTTTTGAAGATGTTTGAAGTCCTCTAATGAGTTGGTGTTTATATCTCATGCCAAATGAGCACTCATTATTATCTACTGCTACAAAGGCATGTGGTGTTTTCTGTGTTTAGGCATCTAGTTTCAGAATCCAATAATAGCCTGTGTTACACTAGACAAGAGCCGAAAACGTTGCATGTAAATCAGGTTTCTGACAACTTAGTCCTGTTTCAAGATCACTGGAGGAGCGACCAGAAGGAAAGAAACTTCTGATGAATTTTTTTTTCATCTTGTTTTTTGGAGAAATGAAACCATTCATGTACTACAATGAATAGAATTGCCTCCCTTCTAGGCCATTCAAGTTTTATAAATTGAGATTTTGTGTTGGCATGTTTTTAGAGTCAGGCTGCTTAAAGGCTTGCCTGCCTGGCCTCCTTGCACTTTCTTGTCTCTTCCTTTCATGTGTTTCCTTGACCACTTTTAACTGGACTGTGATTCACATAACTCATCGAGTGCCTTAGAAGCCGACCAAGATGTTCAGGGACAGTCCCAAGTAACCTGGGCCTGGCAGTCATCCCAGCTGTGGGGGAAGCCTCATGTTTCCTCAACCAGCTCAACTGGCAGAGGTAATTACAGTCGGAGGAGGAGGAGGCGCTTGCTCAGAGCCGCTGGTGGGAGCAGTGAGAACAGGTCCAGCCGCTCTTTGTTTCAGCCCAGCACACACAAAATGACAAATGAAGTTGGTTCACAGCTCGCCCTAAGGGTACTTACAAACCACTTCCCTGGGGGCCTTTAAAAATAGCAATGGTAAACACACACCCGCTGCCCTGGGGGATTTTGAATGGATCCTGTCTTGAGAAGAAGTACAGAACGGAAGGACATCACCCGCCCCAGGCCTGGGCCAAGCTCTGGAGCTTGCCAGAGTGATTCTATGAGGATTCAAGGGCAGCAAGAGCCTTGGAGTCCAGAACCAGCCTCAGGGAGGCTCCGGCTCAGATGAAATGTGACCCATTTGTGTCACCTTCCGGAGGGAACAATCAGAACTCTCTGGTGCCCAGGAGAACAAAGGGGTGCTCGCCTGGAGGCTCCTTGTATAAGGGACTGGGCAGAGGACATTTAGGGTCCCGAAATCCCACTTTGCCTATCTTCAGTACCCCCGCCCCCATTTAGGCACTTAGAACCTTCAAAGTTCTTGCCTCCATGTTTCAGGGGTCCAGTGAGAAAGCCAGGGACGCAGCAGGCAGCAGGAAATTCACAGTTGGAGGACTGAGGCTCCCATTCTCGTTCTGGAGGTGGATGCTGTTTCTGCTTTCCTGTACATTGCCATCTGCGTATTCATTTACCAAACAGACACCTACTGAAATGAGGACTCCTTACAACACAGCCTGTGCCTGGGAGGGGTGACAGCCACATCCTCGCCTCTCTCTCTCTCTCTCTCTCTCTCTCTCTCTCTCTCTGTGTGTGTGTGTGTGTGTGTGTGAGAGAGAGAGAGACAGAGACAGAGACAGAGAGGATATAAATATACCATTATAATATTGTTTTAGAGTCAGAGTTCTATGGCATGATCTCAGATAATCATCCCACCACACACACACACACACACACACACACACACACACACACACACACACACACACACGGCCTCCCTCTCTCTATTGGACAGTTGGGTAAAATGGTAGATCACCATTAATATCAAGTCCTTATTGAAAGGCAGCAGCAGCTAGAGGACACTGGGTAATTAGAGTGGCACTCAGAGCATGGTGGGTCAGTGGTTCTTTGAGGATTTCTTTTTCCAAATATACCATCATAGATCCATATCTGCACCTTGATATCTAAGCCTCCTTGGAATTTCTCAGTAGCAGAGAGTGGGAAGACTTCCCAGATTAGTCTCGGTTCCTTACAGTGGGGAGGGACTCAGAGCCTGCCTGTGGTTGGCTCTGTCCTGGGGACAACACTGGTTTCAGCTGGGCTGTGACTTACATATTAATAACGCTGTTTCCTGCTGTCCTCAATCAGGATAGGTTAGACATCCCCTGCGGGCTGCCTGTCCTACATGTGAGCGCTTTCTTCCTCATTCTCTGCAGCACTTCATGCTTAAATATCACCCTTTGTGAAGAATGTAAATGATAGCTTGAGACTGTACGGAGCTAGACAGAGGATGGTAAATAGCAGTTACACTACTTTCTCAGAAAAGCCTGCGTAAGGATTCATACTGCATATGTATCGTATGGGATCTGCTTCGGTCTCCTCTTTGGAAGCTTTCAATGAAGCTGAACTGGTTTTAAAACAAGATCAGGTTTAATGTCCAAGTGCCCATTCTGTCACCCAGGAGTCAAAGGTACAGCGCCACGAATCAAACTGTTTAACCCTTGAAGTCATGGAGAACCTGTATCTGACAGGTGATTTTTGTCTTTAAAATGTTAAAAAAAAAAAAAAAAGAAGGAAAGAAAAAGAAAAAAGAAAAGAAAAGAAAAAGAAAAGTCACCTCTAGCTGCGTTACTTTCCTCTGAGGGCAGATTTTCCCTGGGTTTCCTAGGCTGGAGCTGAGGATGGAGAAAGGCAGAACTCTCTAGAACTGGGTCTTCCACGTGTGACACCTCCATCTAGGCCCTCTGCTTTGGTTTTCCTGGTTTTGAGATTCCCACTAGCTCATAAGTCATGTTCAACGTGTGTCATCCTTAATCAGTGGGATGTGGCAACAAAACATCTCAAAGTCATGCACAGGGATTGCTCTGATGTTTCTTCTCTTCACTCTTTATTTTTCCTGCTGTCTATCTTTAGGGAGTGTTGACTCATGAAGACGACAGGCCCATAAATAAGCAAATATAGAGCGATGGAGCCAGAGAACACAGGGAGACCAAGGGCTCACATGAAATCTTAGACCCCTCCCACGGGCCGTTGCCTCAACTGTCTGTGACTGGGCATAAGTATCATTGAATCTAGGCTTAGTATTAAGAAAATGCTTGTCTTCAAGAAATATATATGACATATATATTTCTTTATTACTGATATTAATTTTGTCAGTAATAAAGGTGATACCTAGTTAGTCTCCTCTGGACTTAGAACTTTGGTAGAGAAGAAGGCTGCTATTTGGGGACCATGCTGGATTCTGATGTGGACAGTTAATTTAGCCCTCAACCCTGAAAATGAAAAGAAAATGGATGTTGGGAATGTGCTTTGTATCAAAAATGACGGACTATGAAGCTAGAGGGTGGCGTGAACTTCTCTGGCACAGAGAACTGGAAACTTAAAAGAGTATAGAAGTGGGAAGGAATGAGAGCGTTTGAAGACTCCGTTAGGGTTTCTGTTGGTGTAGTGAAACACCATGATCAAAAAACAAGTTGGGGAGGAAAGGGTTTATTTGGCTTACACTTCCATATCACTGTTCATTATCAAAGGACACCAAGACAGGAACTCAAACAGGACAGGTACCTGGATACAGGAGTTGATGCAGAGGCCATGGTGGAGTGCTGCTTACTGGCTTGTTCCTCCATGGCTTGCTCAGCCTGCTTTCTTGTAGAACCCAGTACTACTAGCCCAGCTACGGCACCACCCACAATGGGCTGGACCCTCCCCCATCAATCACTAATTTAAAAAATGTTCTTCAGCTGGATCTTATGGAGGTATTTTCTCAATTGAAATCCCCTCCTTTCAGGTAGCTCTAGCCTGTGTCAAGCTGACATAAAACTATTCTGCACAAAGACTGTTGACCATAGATGCTTCCAGAACACTGAATAAGGAAACCTGTGCTGGGAAGAAGCTAGAGAAGTGGCCAGATGAGTTCACACAGGGTTTGTATGTTGTGGCAAAGACTTGACACTGATGCTAAAGGCTGTGGGAAGTCAAGAGGATCTTGAAAGCAGAACAATAACGACCTTACTCTTCCATTATTGCTAATACAAGAGAGAGCGATGTCTCTAGAAATGGACCATAAGAACAGACAAAGGAAGCTCATGTAGGAGAGCCTTGCCTTAGTCCAGATGGGAGATCAAACAATGATTACACAGAGAAATAGTTTGATAGGAGGTACCATTGGGAGATCCAATCCTCAGAATGTACTGGTAGATCGGACGCAAGGACTGGGAGAAAGGGGAGAAGTGTTGGATGAGGAGATGGGTAAGAGGACCATTTACAGAGATGGCAGAGTATGAGCAGGAAGGAAGGGAATTCAGATGTCATGAGACTTCTCTCCAGCAGC
This sequence comes from Dicrostonyx torquatus, assembly GCA_028555095.1. Lineage (NCBI taxonomy): Eukaryota > Metazoa > Chordata > Mammalia > Rodentia > Cricetidae > Dicrostonyx > Dicrostonyx torquatus. The sequence continues at coordinate 318,035 of JAQHUG010000112.1, forward strand.
GTCAGGTAAGCAGCTGGAGATGGGGCCTGGTACTCACACCGTGTTGAACAACACTTAACGACTAAACTCACTTGTTCATCTTATCCACCTGCACGGGTCATGTAACCAGTGTATTAGTTACTTTTGGGTTGGCGTGACCAGAATACCAGATGTAAGTGAGGGAGAGAAAGTTTATTTTGGCTCATTTCAGAGAGGTTTTAGTTAGTGGTGGAAGGAGAAGCATTGGGGTATGGCGGAGACTCACGGTGTGATGGTAAGCATTGCAGGCAGGTGCAATGGAAGCATTGCAGGCAGGTGGACCAGAGGCAGGTATAACCCCACAAGTTCAACTTAAAGTTCTAAAAACTAAAGGCCACTAGTGAGACTTCATTATTTTCTTTTTGTTGCTGTTATTTCTCAGGGTCTGGGGTTCAATGATTTCCCTTTGGAAAATTCTGCATAGGTGGGCCCAGCGGTTAAGAACATTTAAGGCTCTTCGTGGAAGACCTGAGTACAGTTCCTAGCACCAGTATCAGGCAGCTCACAGTGCCCTGTAACTTCAACTCAAGGAGCTCTAGCGCCCCCTTCAGGCCTCCATGGGCACCTCCACTCCATAGCCACACACAGACACACAAACATACCCATAATTAAAAATAAAATAATTTTAAAATTCTGCCTACAAAAAAATTGTAAGGAATTATTTCATGGCCTTATTTTGAGGAGCTTCTCATCGTTTCCAGGATAATTTTTCCTTTCCATACAGTAGCTGGTTGTCAATCATTTTTTTGTTGGGGCAAAGAATGCAGAAGACTTTTTATGCACTTCAATGAATGTCTTTTTGAGAAAAAAAGGCTCTTTAATTAATGTGTTTATGGGGCACAATAGCTTTTTAAAGACTCCAGTCCCTTCCTAACACACACAGCTGTGCTTCAGAGCTCGCTTCTTCACCCAGCCAAAGGGCTCCCCAGGGACCCACTATTCAGCCAACCTCTGCCTCTCAGACTCTGCACAATGGAGCCACTTCCCTGCAATGCTCCTGCCTGCAGAATCTCATTCATCGGCCTGAAAGGGGCTGAGATATTTAAAGCTCATTTCAGGAATGTTTCATAATAAGAACTGGGGGAAAGAACATAATCTCATTTTAAAAGATTTCCTTCCTCTGGTCTGCTGATAGAATCAAACAATTGGGCATCCCATCTGTCCCATAACCCGTCCAGATTGTGTGATGTGGTTTTGAAGTTATTTGAGTTCCTTTGTTCCAAGGCACCTATGGGGGGATTCTTTCCCCTCCATGGTATACACACACTCTGCCATTTGATCCTTGGATTTGCAATTCCAGTAACAAAATAATGAGCCAGCATTGTAGGAAAATGTCACTCTGCTGCAGCAATCAGGACCTAGGATGGGAGAGGGAAGTGATTGCTAAATGGCAAAATGGATTTAAAGGGACATTTCCAAGGTAATAGGAAAACAGGGCTGGCAAGGTGCCTCAGTCAGTGGAGTGTTTGCCTTGCAAACATGAGGACCTGAGTTCAGTCCCCAGAGCTCACATGAAGGGCTAGGTGTGCTGGTGTGTGCTTATATTTCTAATGCTGGGCAGGAGGGGACAGGAAGATCCTGTTTGTGGGAGATACACCTTTAATCTTGGCACTCAGGAGGCAAAAGCAGGCAGATTCCTGGAGTTCAAGGCCAGCTAAGGCTACATGATGAGACCTTGTCTGAAGAAAAAAACAACAAAAAAGGAAAAACAAGCACCCCCTGCAAAAAACAAACAAACAAAACAAAACAAAAAACAAATCAGGTGGAAAACTACACGTAACCTGCATACACACACACATACACACACACCCCCTGCACACACATGCCTCCTGCACATGCATGCACCCTGCACACATATGCACGCTATACACACACAGCACACACACATGCACTGCACATACACACTATTTAATAGGAAAACACACAAATATTAAGAAATTTAAAACATTAGTAAAAATCTTAATAGGGATGGCTCCCTCTGCCATGTGCTGACACACCTACCATGTCCCCTCCAGGCCATGTGTCTGCTCCAGTCTGTTTGTGAGACTGCTTCTCTGGTGTCTTCTCAGGCCCAGATGGTACGGATGGTGGGCTATCACAGATCACCCTGAGTGGTCTTTCCTGGTTTCTGTTGTGCCCAGAATTTCTCTCCACAGGTCAGCAAAATTTTTAGAAATGGCCAAAGAATAAAAATATTTTAGGTTTTAGAACTTGGGTGGAGCTCAGTGGTAGAGCCTTACGTGTGTGTGTGTGTGTGTGTGTGTGTGTGTGTGTGTGTGTGTTGTGTGAAGCTCCAATTTGAACCCCAGCACCTCAAGAAATAAGTAGATATTGGAATGATTTCTGCAGAAGAGTGACCTTGGCAGAAGGTGAAGGACAGACAAATGCAGGTAGAGCTTAAGTGAGGAGTTTATTGAGAAGGGTAAAGGGGAGGAGAGAGAGATAGAGATAGAGATAGAGATAGAGATAGATAGATAGATAGATAGAGAGAGAGAGAGAGAGAGAGAGAGAGAGAGAGAGAGAGAGAGAACTACTTGCTTGGGCAGAGCTTGTCTCTTAAAGGGATATGGGATATTTTGCACCTATGTATAGACCATGTAAGAACATAGCAGCCATGGGCTGGCCAGGGTACTGCCTGAGTGCATCCTGTCAGGTGACAGGGGCCAGCATAATGCCTCCTGAATCCTAATAAATATAAAATACATTTGTCTTTTTTTTTTTTGGTTTTCTGAGACAGGGTTTCTTTGTGTAACAGCCCTGGCTGTCCTAGCACTCACTCTGTAGACCAGGCTGGCCTTGAACTTTCAGAGATCCTCCTGCCTCTGCCTCCCGAGTGCTGGGATTAAAGGCATGTGCCACCACTGCCCAGCAAAGTATATTTTTTTAATTTAGAATTTTCTTCCTTTGGGTTCTGGTATTAAAGCCACAGCCTTGTGCTGCTAGGAGCGAGAATTTGTTGCAAGCCAGCCCTAGAGTTTGTTGACCAGATAGTCTTTTAATAACAGCTAGATTCTGACGTATAGCATAACAGCTACCACCCAACACATGCTAGCACATGGGATGACTGCAACCCAGCCAGAGTGTTTATGGACATTGAAATCTGAACTGCAAATAATATTTACGTTTTCGCCATTTTTTTATTTTTAGAAAAGTCATCAAAAAGCTATAAATAGTATTCTTATCCTATGTGTTACACAAGACTAGACAATAGTCAGGTCAGGTGTGGCTCATGAGCTGTTGTTTGCCAACCCTTTTCTTGTTTCTGGGTTTTGTGTGACTTTTACCCCTGGTGACTAGGGTCAAAATCCTTGTCAACCAGCCACCATCACTGATACAGTACATAGGAGAAGGCCACGAGTGGGTGGGTCTCTGTACTTGGAGTTTATTAGACTAAAGTATGACCTACAGAAGACAGCAACATTTTCAGGATAACAACAGAGAAATGAACTGCATGCCTGTCCAGAAAGCCAAACCCTGAATTAAAAGCTGAAGTAGGGGTCCCTACTTCAGTTATAAAAGTCACGATTTCATCTCACCTGGCTAAGGGAACATTTGACCTAATTAAGGTGGCAAGGTGATTCTGGTTGGGTAACTTTGCCTGCCATGGTCTTTAAAAGTCTGTGCACCAGCTGCATGATGCGATTGACTAAGAACTGGGGCAGACGGAATTGTAACTTGTATCTTCTTACTTTTATCCATCTTCCATATAGTGAGACACAAGACACGCAGCCTTGTTTGTAAGTTGAAGTGTACAATGTCAGCGCTTTGGTGTGTCTGGTTATCTTTCACTTGGCAGACTTCATATTAAGATTGCCCTTGAACATGGAGGCCTCCCTGCGCCCTGAACAAAATGAAGCAGGACTTGCCAAGTCCAAGGGGCACATACTGGCTCTGTCTGGAAGCTTTTCAGCGACCTTCTTCCTTTTCTTCCTGTCTGTTTCCATCTGTCTTCTTTTCTACTCACAGACTTAGGCAGCTTCCATTAGTGGTCTGAATGGATATATCTTGCCTTTCTCTGTAGCATACTCATCTCTGTTTACAGGAATCTTGTGATAGTTAGCCGCCATTGCCAGTCTGATGTATCTGGAGTCGCCTAGAAAACACATCCCTGGGTGTGTCTGTGAAGGTGTGTCCAGAAAACTTAACTGAAGACTCACACTAGATGTGGGCAACATCATCCCAGGGGCAGAGGTTCCAGACTGAACAAAAGACAAAAAAAAAAAAAAAATGAGAAAGCCAACTGAGCACCAGCATCCATCTCTCTCTGCTTCCTGACCGACAAAATGTGACCAGTCACCTCATGCTCCTGCCACCAACGCCCTTCTTCCACATTGGACTGCATCCTCAGAACTACCGGCCAAGAGGAACTTTTACCTCTTGAGGCTAAAGCTTGTCACATATCCTGTCACAGCAGTGGATACTGATATACGAAATCAACTGGAGAAAAAGGTTCCAAAGTGTAACCAAAGCTGTGGGTCACACAGCCATCAGTTAGTCTCCAGCACAGAGGATGGAATCTAGGGTCCTGTACGTGGGAAGCATTTGCTTTACTACCAGCTATATGTCCAACCCCCAAAGAGGAGACCTATAGCAGGTTCTGGAGAGCTGCAGAAGTATACTGCTTCCTGTCTGCTTCCTTTCTGTTTTCTGTCTTTTCCTGTATGTTTCCTGCCTGATTCTTGTATGTTTCCTGCCTGCTTCTTGTATGTTTCCTGTCTGCTTCCTGTCTGTTTCTGTCTTCTTCCTATATTTTCCTGTCTTCTTTCTATTTCCTGTCTGTTTCCTGTCTTCTTCCTGTATGGGTCCTACTATTTCCTGTCTTCTTCCTGTCTGTTTCTTTTTCCTATATTTTCCCATCTGCTTCCTATTTATTTCCTGTCTGCTTCCTGTCTGTTTCCTGTCATCTTCCTGTTTGTTTCTGTCTTCTTTCTATATTTTTCCTGTCTTCTTCCTGTTTCCTGTCTTTCTCCTGTCTGTTTCTATATGTTTCCTGTCTGCTTTCTGTCTGTTTCCTGTCTTTTTCCTGTCTACTTCCTGTCTGTTTCCTGTACCTTTCCTGGTTCCCTGCCATTTGCACTTCAGCATACAGTGTTGTAGCTGGAAAGTCAGGTCCACCAACATGAGGAGTATCAGGAAGAAAAGGAAGGAAGAGGCCACCTGGGAACCTGGATGTTTGATGTTCTTTGCTGAGGCAGGAGGAATGAAGGATCCACGCAACTGAGACTGCTAACTGCTCGTACCCACGACCTGTGTTCTCTCTCCAGCTGCCTGGAATGCGGTTCCCCCAGATACCAGGCCAACTCCCTACCTCCAATCACCACCTCTGCCCAGAAGCCTGTCTGACTTAGCTCTTTAAAATTTCAGGCCTCACCCCCCTGGAGCACTCCCTGCTTTGCTCCTGTGACCTCTTTCCATCCCTCCTTTTTCTTTTGCAAATAGATTTGCCATCTTCCAATAAACAGAGTATAAATATATTGACTTCCTTTGGTTGTGCATTGTTTGCTACACTCCTGCCAAGGCACTAGAGTGTAAATTCTGGTAACGGCTATGTCTTCGTTCAATGATGCATCCTAAGTGTCTGAAGGATGGCAGGTGCTCACTAGATGCACGCTCCCTGAGTGGGTGATTTGCTCACGTATTTTTGGTGAATTTACCTTTGTTCTCTGTTATGGTTTGAATGTGAAATGTCCCTCACAGGTACAAGTGTTTGAGCACTTAGTCCCCCAGCTTGTGGTGCTATTTGGAAAGGTTTTGGAACCTTGGGAGCACAGTGCTAGCTGTGAGATGTAGACCCTTAGGGATAAACCTCTGAGATTCTAACACAGCCCCGCTTCCAGTCCTGTTCTCTGCTTCCGGTCCGCCGAGACAAAAAAGCCTCCCGGCACGCTCTGCCACTGTGAACTCCACCATGATGGACTCAAGTCCCCTGAACCCGTGGGCTAGCATCCTTTCTCTCTAAGGCTGCTTTCGTCAGGTGGCAGCAGTGAGAAAAGTGACCGGTGTTCCTGGATTCTGAAGCATCCTCCCACCCAAAGACGGTCTTTACCAGCCTAAAGAAGGCAGCTCTTGTTTGTTCCTGTGATTGCTGGTTCTCAAGTAGCTGACCTGGAATCCCTGAGAGGTCTTTGGTCACACCTCCCTGAAGGCGTTCCATTGCCTGTGAGAGCAGGAGTTTGGATGAGCCTGCTTCTGATTTCAGGTGCTGAAGACAGGGAACAAACGAATGGAAGTGAGATTTTGGATGGGGCTTGAGTTGGTAAAGTTAGGCCAGTGGAAGAGACATTGATGGGAAGGACATTGGCGAGTGTTCCTCCTAGGATGCCCTATAGGTGAGGCTATAAGGAGGAAACAAAATGTTGGAGACAAGGCCAGCCCACGGGACAGGGAGAACAAAGGTGGAGCAGGCAGGAGGGCGCTGGATCCTGCAAACCAGGAAAGCCTGACCGAGGAGTCTTGGCTTTTTGTGGCAAGGCACAGCAGGGGAGTGGCCTGATAGAAGCTGTGTTGTAGAAGAGTCCCCTGATTGCTTTAAATAGACTTCACTGCACTGTGGAGCCTGCTGGGAATCGGGAGCCCCTGCTAGTGAGGTCTGAATAGGCCTTAGTAAAGGAAAACCTCAAAGAAATCTGGAAAGAATCAACACGTTTTCCCAGCGTTTCTTTAGGAAGAACTCTAAACACAGAGAATTATGTGACAGAATATTTTTATCTCTGTGTGACCAAGAATCAGCAGCAGAAACAATAGAATTTTACTTGGGGTTGTTTTACTTCCAAGAACCTCAGTGATTGATTATAATAGATAAAACACACACACACACACACACACACACACACACGCAGTTGTACATGTGCACACTCACATACAACCCTGTACACACATGCACACACACACAGTTTCAATTGTTGCAACGAGATCTGGGATTAAGTATTTGATCACATTTTTTTTATCGTAATTTCATAGAACCAGGACTGTAATCCTATGTGACCTTCTGTAGAAGTCACCATTCACTGAGTCAGTGACAAAAGGAAGGTGCTGCCTGGTTCAAGGCATCTGTGTGATCGTAATCACTGCCAGCAAATTATTTAAACATTTGTGTTGGTTGAGCTGAAATGAAGAAAATGTTGTTTTATCCCTCTCCAAAGAAAATAAAAGCTTACAGTGTGGTTAGTATTTGATGCCGAACATTCTTTGCAGACGAAGGGCTTGTTGAGCCTTCCCCTGTTAACCTCTCAGCTGGAAAACAAGAAGGCAAAGATGTAGTGTAAAGGAAACTCCCTTGAGGAAATGACACCTGACACCCAGTCCTGTCGCATTTCCACATTGCTTCCTGTCCCCACACATCAGCTTTGCTTTTGTTTGTTTGGTTTTCAATCTGACCTGGTGTTATTTTCTGTGTCTATCACTTCTCAGGTCCAGGGTGATGGCAGTTTCTCACCATCCTTGTCACTCACAGGTCTCTCTCGCAGGGGACTTGTTAAAATGCCAGAGCAGTAAATTCAAACCGTTCCAGAGCCTCTATTTTAAAGCCACAGATGCCAGCAACTCATCGAAGTTAAACCGTGTAGAAATAAAGTGTGTTGTCTTTGCTGCATAACAAACCCCACCCCGCACTGGACAGGGGCCAAGACGGACCTGACATTGAGTCATATACCTGCTGCATATAGATGGTCCTATGCCAGCTAGATTCCATTCACTCCGAGGAATGTGTCACTTTCCAAATGCACTTACATAAATAATACAGTCGTTCCAGAATAGTTTGTGCGTTCTTCATTTAGAGGCTTTGACTATCAGGTGATGGGATGCTCTAGTGGGACTTTTTTGTTGGGACTGTCAGCTCCCCAATAATGACATGGAGACTTATTATTAATTGTGGAAGCTCAGCTGATAGCCTAGGCCTTACAACTTAAATCAACCCATATCTTTTCATCTATGTACTTTTTTTTTTTCGAGACAGGGTTTCTCTGTGGCTTTGGAGCCTGTCCTAGAGCTAGCTCTTGTAGACCAGGCTGGTCTCGAACTCACAAAGATCCGCCTGCCTCTGCCTCCCGAGTGCTGGGATTAAAGGCGTGCGCCACCACCGCCCGGCTCATCTATGTACTTTTATGTGGCTTGGCTACCTTTACTCTGCATTGCCCATGTTGCTTCCTCCTCCTGGTGTCCCTGCCCTTCTTCCCTAGCCTCCTCTATGCCTGGAAATCCTGCCTAGCTTTTGGCCGTTCACCTTTTTATTAAACCAATCAGAGTGACACATCTTCACAGCATACAAAAGATTATTCTACAGCAGTATGCTGTGCAGATTTGGAACAGATTTGGACCTTCCAGTTAACAGAAGTGGCACCCAAGTGACAGAAGTTCACGCTGGAGACCAGGAGGAAGAGCTCTTTCATCGACTTCCTTGGGGGTAAGTTTTATCCCTCCCAAGATGCAATTCTTCAGTCAATTCCCTCTGTAGTATTTGTCTGGCTCATGAAGACATATTTCATGTTTTTTTTTCTGTGTTCTCTTCAGATTCATTTTTAATTGCACAAATATGAATGTGTTCTCATCATGAAAGTAATTCTATGGATGAAGATTAAAAACATCATATTAATTCCAGCTGTAGTATTAAGGGATTGGTCTCTGGGAGGTTAAGTCACAAGGGGTGGGTTAGTTTAGGGACCTTACAAAAGGTCAAAATGGCCTCATTTCTTTTTCCTTTTCTTCCACTGTGTGAGGACCTGGGCTTTGTCCCCTCTGGAAGACAGAGTTGAAAGTGCCATCTTGGAAGCAAAGACTGGGCTTCGTACTACACATCATACCTGCTGGCATCTTCATCTTGACCTTCCCAGCCTAGGAGAACCAGCACAGATATTCTCCAATATTCATTATGAGGTCCTGATGGCCAGGCTCCAGAAAGGACCTGCCCAAAGTGCAGAATGGGATGTGACTGGGTCCTCTGGAGATTTTAACTCTCATGCTGGTTCACCTCCAGGCAAGCACCAATCAGCTAAAGGTTCCACTTTGGCTCCTGGGTATCTGCCAGCGCCTTGAAGTTCCCTGTAGCTCTTTTTTGTGGTAGTGATTTTTGTCTGTGCCTTGACTTTTCCATATGGAAGAGGGTTGTCATTTTTGTGGTTCTGTGTAATGACAGAATGTTCTTTGCTTCAAAGGCTAGCTAGATGACTCTGGGTTAGGTTTAATGACTTGTAAATCCCTAATGAGGTGTGATTCTAAATGCAAGCCAGCAGAGGTGTGTGTGTATGTGTTATATCATATCATATTATATATGAGTGCTCTATCTGCATGTATGTCTGCATGCCAGAAAAGAGCATCAGATCCCATTATAGATGGCTGTAATCACCATGTGGTTGCTGGGAATTGAACTGAGAATCTCTGGAAGAGTAGCTAGTGTTCTTAACCACTGAGCCATCTCCTTAGTCCCTTTCTGGGTGTTTTTATTTATCAGCAAAAATACCATTGGCCTTACTAAGGCCTTCACCACAATGTGGATCTAAACATGTGTTAGTTCTCTTTGTGGCCCTATGATCCCATGATGCTCTCCTCCACTGGGCACACATTTCTTCTTTTCTTGTGTGTGTGTTAAATGTGCACATACAGAAGTTAAAAGACCTCTATTGCTCTTGGCCTTATTCCCTTGAGACAAAGTCTGTCACTAAACCAGAAGCTTGGTGTTTTGACAAGACTAGCTGGTTAGTGAGCTCTTATGATGTGGTGTCTCTACCCCCAGGCCAGGGTTACAGGTCTGTATAGCCACATTCAGCCTTTTTACGTGGGTACTACAGATTTGAACTCAGGTCCTCAAGCCTGCACAGCAAGTGTTCTGATCCACTGAGCATCAACCTCTGAACACATTCCTTTAACCTTTCTCAAATTCTTTGCCTCTCTGCTCTAACCAACCTCAGTTCTCCCAGGCCAGCTAGGACTCTGAGCACTGCAGAAAGCTACAGAAATCCCTTGAAGCTGGAGGCAGAGATGGGGGGTGAAGGTACATGTGGCAACCATAGCTGCTCTGTGTCCTTCCTGAAAATCCACCTCTGTTTCATGGCACTCGGTAGGACACGCCCTAGCCATTGCTACACTCCTCCCACTCCAGCCTCCTTCTTTGTCCCCACACATCCTCACCTCTGCCTGTCTTCTTACTTGCACACGCCAGCTCTACCAACTGGGAGATTGAGCCTTGTGGTGGTGGGAGCGGTGTTTCTGCAATCCAGCCTGAGCACCCCTAGGAAACCAATGGCCACTCATGCCAAGCGTGCTCTTTTCTGGCACTCACCTCTGGGATGTCCTGACTCAGTCTGGCTGAATGCTTCACTGTCTAGTCATTAGGATGTTTAGGTTCCAACAGCTGGTTTTGATTCTGAACCTGTTTGACCAGGCAATTGCCATCTGCCTTACATAGTAAAGTCTTTAGTGTGCGCGCGGGCGGGGGCGGGGGGCTGGGGGGTGGAGACACACACACACACACATGCACACAGTTCTTTGGGGGCTCTCACTGTACAGTGATTAGCCTAGAACCAGAAGCAATTAGATGCCTAGAAAATGCACCTGGCAGTGAAATGCTACAAGATATTATTCTAATTAGGCATTTCTTGGATTTGTTCCTTGAATTTGGCAGAAAGTGAGTAGAATTGGGGTGGGATTGGTACTTACTTTAAATTTTCCTCAGCAATTCAGTTTCTAATTTTCACCTACCCTATTCCCTAGTCCAGTTCTGAAAAATGAGAATCATAGTTCTAAAGCCAAGTGAATTCTCACGCTCACAGCTGAGCGAACGTGAGTGAGGTCACCTTGTGCTTGACACTGAGACATTACAGGACTACTTGGGAGCCTTGTCACCCTTCACCAGGAAGAACATTCGGGTCAGGGACTCATTCCCTGTCCTAGGCATCGCCAGACTCTTTATATAATGAAGGCACTTTGCCGGCTGTCAGGCCGTCCTTCCCTCCTATGCTCTTTCCCTTCCCTTCCTTCCCCCTCCCTCCCTTTTCCTTTCATTCTTTCCTTCTCTCCTTCCCTCTCTTCTTTCTTTCACGTGTATGGTTCTGTGTATATGTGTGATATGTTTACATGTGCACATGTGTGCAGCTATATACATCTGTGCACACGAGAAAACAAAGTAGGATGTAAGATGTCTTAGGCTGTCTTCTTCTAGGGCAGGGCAGTACAGATGCCTGACTACTAACACCTTACTCTCGCCTGGTTTTTGAGGGAGGCTCTCAGTGATCCTGAAGTTGGCTATCTGGGCCGGGCTGGCCTGTCTCCCTTAAGTTGCAAGCCCTGAGGTGCTAATTTAACATATCAAAATGGACCTGGTCTCCAGGTTCTCCCAGCATCCCTTAGTCCCTACCTGTTACAGGGTATGTCTGGCATAACCCACCCTCTACCCAGAACCCAGGGCCTGGCTGCCCTTCCCCCAGAGGCTCCAGCCATTTTGCTTACTTGCCCCTTTTGTACCTTTGCCCTCTTGGCTGCTGTTAGTATTCAGGCATCTGCACTGGCCTGCCCTTGGGGTTGACAGGAGACATCCTCAGCCGCAGCCACTAAGAGCACCTCCTGTGCACATTCACTATGTTCCCTATTAAAAGGGCCCTGCCCACCTCCCCCCCTCCTCTTTCTCTCTCTCTCTCTCTCCTCTGAGTACGGTCTCCTGGTCTCTCCTCTCCCACATGAACTCTCTGTTGCATGGCGTCTTTCTCTCTCACGTGTGGCTTTTTCTAAACTACAACAGCTACTGCCCCTCCTTCTCCTCTTTCCCCTCTCCTCTTCCCTTCCCTCCCCCGACATGGGCCAGCTCAGTCTGGCCATGTCCACTCTGGACTCTCCAGATGTCCCTGCCTCTGGCTGTGCTCTCCTACACATCTATAATAAACTTTCTCCTCCACCACACCTAGGACCAGTCATGTCCTTTCCTTCTTATTTCTTTATGTCATCCAGCCTCCACCCCACAGTGTTGGGTTACAGGAATACACAGTCATGCCTGGGGATTTGAACTTGGGTCCTTTTGTTTTCATAACAAACACGTTTAACCACTAAGCCATTTCCCTATGTAATGCCTGGCATCCATCTTTGGAAGCCCCGTCCCCCTGGGAGTTTCCTTGGTCTGGACTCCACCTCCAGGAAAGCCCGCCTAGTGCTGATGCCTCCCCAGGGAGGGTGAGGACCACTCCCACAGGCTATTTAGGCCACTGCCCAAAAAAGGAACACATGGTCTCGGGTTTTGCATGTCTTCTCCTCTCTGTGCCCCCGCCCCCCGCCACCATGCTCCAGTGCCATCTGGGAGCTCTGCATTTATTAAATGTGGGCATCTTTAATTCGTTCTAATCTGGTCTAATTGGAATTATTTGTGTCAGTGGAGAGGCTCCTCGTAAGATTATACCCAACACCCTAGTCCCAGGCTTTTCTTTTAGATAGTTGTATGATTTAGAGTTCCTTTGTTGTTGTTGAATTTCTTTAAAAGAAGAAAAAGGAGGAGGAGGAGGAGAAGGAGGAGGGGCTCGAGAGATGGCTCATTGGTTAAAGCACTGGGTGTTCTTTCAGAGGCCCAGAGTTCACTTCCCAGCATCCACATGGCAGCTCACAACGGTCTACAACTCCAAAATCTGACACCTGTTCTGGTGAAAGCTCCACCTCAACCCCTCTCCCCATCTCTCTCTCCCTAAACCCTGCCTCATTTCAGAAAGTCCACCAATCACAGCTCCTACCCCAGAGATGCTCAAGACTACTTCCACAGGGTATTTAAACTGCCCCCAGAAAACAGACAGGTGTTTTTTTAGCCTTTCTTTCCCTCTCCTCTCTGGGGGTGCAAAAAATCATTCAGGAACGTTTTACCCATTAAACCTGAGCCTTTTTCTAATTTGGTTTGGTTTGATTTGACCTGATTTGGATTGCTGCATCGACGGAGAGGCTTATGGGGTGCAGAAACTTTTTAACACCCTTACAGAGACATACACACAAGCAAAACACCAATGTACATAAAATAAAAATAAATACAATCCCTGACTTCAAACTCTACTGCAGAGCTACAGTACTAAAAACGGCCTGGTATTGGCATAAAAACAGACAGGAGGACCAATGGAACCAAAGCGAAGACCCAGATGTCAATCTACATACTTTCGAACACCTGATTTTTGACAAAGAAGCAAAAAATATCAAATGGAAAAAAGAAAGCAT
>JAQHUG010000112.1:332099-344569 GCA_028555095.1 Dicrostonyx torquatus
GACATCTTGAAATTTGCAAGCAAATGGATGGAGCTAGAAAACATCATATTGAGTGAGATAACCCAGACCCAGAAAAACAAATATCACATGTACTCACTCATAAGTGGTTTTTAAACAAAGCAAAGAAAATCAGCCTACCAATCACAATCCCAGAGAACCTAGACATACATGGAGCTAATCTACATGGGAAGTAGAAAAAGACAAGATCTCCTGAGTAAACTGGGAGCATGGGGACCGTGGAAGAAGGTAGAAAGGGAGGGGAGATGAAGGGAGGGGAATGGAGCAAAACATACAGCACAATAAAAACAAAATAAAGAAATACATTATTTTTTAAAAATCCAAGCAGAGAAATAAGTTACTTCTAGCCTTGCACTCGTCCCCATAGGCCTGATAATTGCCTTGGGTGTATTTGAAAAAAAAACTGATTTAGGGACAGACTTAGACTGGAATACTGGTCAGATGCAGTGCCCCATTTTATGACTCTCAGACACTAGAAAACGTCAGACTGTAATTTTCTGTTCAAGAGTAAGAGTTCTAAGACAGGAATCACAATGATGGTGGTGATCCTGAGTGACCTGGAAGAGGAACGGTGCAGAACGGGGAAGTGAGTTTATAGATCATTGTACCAGGCCCTGTAGCTCAGCCTTCAAAAGACTCCCTGCCTCTCTGCCTGGGACCCTACTCGAGAGGAAGTGGAAGGAGCCAGCTCCAGACAAATGTGAAGGAACTGCTGCGAAGGCTCCCAGAAGGAGCTTTCCCTCTTGTTCTGGGAGAATCCTGTCAGGGCCTCAGACAGGCCTAGCTGCTCCGAGGCCGGTGTTGTTGGCAGCCCTGTCTGGTAGCCTCCTGTGTGTGTTCCTGTGGCTGTGGTCTTCAAAGCACAACGGAAGAACCCCTTGGTGGACGGAAGGATCATGTTTGAGCTTCTTGGAACAATGCCGGAACAGGAACTCCGAGGAGGGGTTGGGAGAGAACAGTACAGGGGGTGAGGAATAGTTAGACTTCAGAAGAAGAAGCTAGCGCGTGCGTGTGTGTGTGTGTGTGTGTGTGTGTGTGTGTGTGTGTGTGTGTGTGTGTGTTTAGGAAATGAAGAGGCCAGGAGAAGAGTGGGCTCCTTGTTCCATTTAACCTCTATTTTAGAATGTTCTTTCTGCGGCTTTGTCTGTCTCTGCCCCGCATGGTTTCCACCCTGCTTCCTGGTGTTCCAGCTCTTCCCTTTGGTGTGTTTGAGTTCCAGGATGACTTTGCCTTTTGTCTGTTTTCCATCTTAGCAGCCTTCCCCGCCCCCCACTAACCCCTGCTGCTTCCTGCAGTTTCTAGAACGTACTTTAGCCTCGTATGCTTCTTAGGACTTGAATAAAAAGCTTTGTTTTTACAAGAACATTTCTTTCGCTTTCTCTCAAAAGAAGTTCTTTCGTCTGATTTTATTGTCCATTTTCACCCATTACTTCTTTCTGCCTGTCCCCCATTTACACAGAGTTGGTCTGTGTAGAAGAGGCAGTTTTATTGAGATATAATTCGCTGTGCACCTCACACATTTAAAGCGTACGATTCGGTGGGCTTTACCATCTTCCCCAGATTGTGCAACATAGTCAAAGTGAGAACATTTCCCATCCTCCTGAAACATCCTGTGCCCATTAGCCGCCATCTCCATCCATTTCCCACCCCCGGCAACTGCCAGTGCATCTTCTCCGTGTGTACCAGATCTATGGATGTGTTTTGAATAAATGGGGTCCGAGAGCATGTAGTCTTTGCCAATGGCTTCTTTAACTCAGCCTAATGCTTTTCCCGTTCCGTGGCGTGGTAGCAACCTGCGATGAAAAGAACGCTAAAATCATATGGAAGATCTCTAGGCACACCTTTGGAGAGACAAGACAGACACCAGCATTCACGAGGAGTCCAGCCAGAAAATTTTTTCCATGAAAATCTTAGTGCTTCCAACACCCTCCCTTGTCCTATCATCCTCACCCCACCCACCCACGTAGTCTTTCTGTGGAAAGGGCCTGTTTCTGTGTCTGAATATTTCAGTTCTCTTCTTGGTGATGAAGGGAAGACAGAGGGAAATGATTTAGTCATTGCAATTTAAATGAGTTCAAATG
Source organism: Dicrostonyx torquatus (assembly GCA_028555095.1). Taxonomy (NCBI): domain Eukaryota; kingdom Metazoa; phylum Chordata; class Mammalia; order Rodentia; family Cricetidae; genus Dicrostonyx; species Dicrostonyx torquatus. The sequence goes on from JAQHUG010000112.1 coordinate 334,199, forward strand.
AAAAATCAAGAGGCAGGAGCCAGACTGAATTGGCCTTTTCAAGTAGAAAAGACGTTATCAAGCCAGAAGATGAAAAAGGCCCAAGACATTGATAGGAGAGAGTTTGAAGCTAATTGACATTGAAGCCGGATGCCCTAACAAGATTAAAGAAGAGCCTGTCGTGCGCAGGAGCTGGGAGTCAATTTTGGTAGGGTTTGCATGGCAAATGAATCAAAGGAATTTTGGATTGCCTTCATTATCCTGACAGCAATCAGAAAGCTCTGGGATGTCTATGGTATAATGCTCTTCTGCAACCCAGATTATGATGTAGCAACCGAAACAGCTGGCCAGGTTGAAAGTCGAGGATTTTATGCCCCTGGCGATAATACAAGCATGAGCAAGAAACGAATAAATGAGCAGAGTAGGAAAGTTCGCCCATTGCAAAATTAGCTCTGGAAGTATATTAATAGTCACAAATCTATTAAAGTTAAATATGAATCGTGTGATTAATGTAAGTCATTACATAGAACCAAAGAGAAAGGCCACCTTAAAGCCCCAGGGTGGCTGACTGTAGGGCTGGCTGTGCTGAGGTCGGCTGGAAAGACATAAGCAAAGGCTTACCTTTGCATACCGACAGGCTGGTTACTGCTGGGAATTCTGAGCTCCCCAGATATAAAAACTCCCACCAGGCAGCACTCATCTGTCACAGCCTCTGCTGAACAGGGATGTTGACTGTGCCCCTGGGGATCTCCACACCAACTGCTTTTCTTTACCATCTTTGTAACGCCTAAGATTCCAGCCTCCTTTCCATGTGGTTCTCTAGAAACAAAGTAGTTAACCAGAATGGTCTACTTAGAATTAAAGTATTTATTCAAATGTTGAACGTGCCAGGGGGATTGAGCTGGGTCACAGCGATGACTATAATTGTCACGGTCCCGCTCTTGGGGACAGACATGGTATGTATTTATTTATGATGGAGAAAGTATCTGTGACACCTTCAGAGGTGCTTGGGAGGCTTCACTCTTTTCACAGTGCTGTGGGGAAAAAGACACAGTTGCCACAAGTACCTTAAGGAAGGATTTATCTTGGCTCATGGTTTGAGGGGGAGAGTGGGGTCTCATGGGAAAACAGAGGAACTCTGTCCATGACCAGGAGCATGAGGCAGGAGCTTGTCTAGGTGGCTGCAGACCAGAAGCAGAAGAAACACCCTGGATCCAGGGGACAGGTGTAACCTTCAAGGTCTGCTTCTAACAACTTACAAGTCCTACCTTCTAAAGACTCCAGGGCCTTTAAAATAGTGCAGCAAGCTGAGGACCAAGTGGGCTATTTCGGATTCAAATGCTAAAACCCTGCATGAATTGGCAATTGATGAGTGAGACTGTCCCTGGTTAGTTTTTTTTTTTTTAAAGATTTTTTAAAATGAATTTTCAACCCCCATTTTTACAAAGTGTTTCCAGCCACTTAGACACTTTTCTGGACCAGGCTGGAACGTCTCATCAAACTGAGATCATGTGACACCTTTAACAAGGGTTTTTTTCTTTTTCTTGTTTTTATTCTGGCATAAATGTAAAATTACTATCATAACCACCTTTAAGTTTACAGTTTGGTGTTAACAATAACATACATATTATTGAGCAACCGTAGCTATCATCTATTTCCGGAACATTTTCCTCTCCTCAAACTGAAACTATCTGCCCATCAAACTAAACTCCATGGTTTTGTTTTGTTGTGTTTTTGCAGCCAACACCCTGTGCTGCCCCATCCCCGACAACTACCTTCTGTGTCTGCACTGATAGAGTCTTCCGAGTATCTCATGTAGGTCAGATTGCATTCTATTTTCTTCTGTGGTTAGCTTTTTAGACTTAACATGATATCGTTTTGCTGTTCTTGACACAAACTCTCACTACACAGCCTAGTTGACCTCAAACTAGCAGCAATTCCCCTGCCTCTGCCTCTTTAGTGATAGATGCCACCACCATTTCTGGCTCACACTAGCATAGGACCTTCAAGGTTAATCCAGGTTGGACCATGTTAAATTGTGTTTGTATTCTCTAATGGTTTTATTTATTCTTTGAAAATTTCATATGTATAGAGTGTATCTTGGTCCCACTTCCTGCTCCAACATACTCTGAACATCCTAACACATCTCCCTTCCAACTTCACATTTTTTTTAATTAAAGCATTTGAGTCTTCTCCTTTCGTCTTTGTGTGTGTGTGTGTGTGTGTGTGTGTGTGTGTGTGTGTGTGTGGGCAGGGGGTGGAATTTTAACTGATTTAATTTTAATTTATCTTCTGCAGGTTGTGTGCAGGTGACCACATGTGCTGTGAGTTTGTGTGTGCAACAGCCCTGTCAGGCCCCTAAGACAGCACTTCACAGCTGTTCCTGTTCCCTAGCTCCCACATTCTTTCCGCTTCTTCCATGGAGCTCCCTGAGCCTTTTGATGGGGATTAATGTGGACTCCCCATCTATTGATGAGCACTCGCAGTCACTGTTTTCAACACTGTTTCTCCGTTAACCACTGCCCACTGCAAAAAGCTGCTTTTCTGACCAGGACAGAGAGCAGCACAGATAAGGTACTCAAGGCCCTGAGGGTTGGGTTCCTTGGGTGCAGTTTTTATGGCTGTGTGGACTCTGTTGTCATGGTCCCTTGCAGGAAAATGCATGGTACACTCAATATGGACATTGGGCATAACTTAATGAAGAGACTACTTGTAAAGAAATCGGCAAAGAAGGAAAGAAGGAAGAAATATTTTGGCTATCATGAAAAGCACAGCACACAGTATTATAAAAGATCAAAGCCTGGTCCTGGTGGGGCTTAACACGATTTGTGACTAGGATTTATGACTCACCTAGCCCTGAGAAGGCAGGTCAAGCCTGGATGACGACTTTAGGTCTTTATTGAAAAAAAATGGAGAAAAGGCAATCCTTTCTATGACGTAGTTGGCAGGAGTCAAGGCTCTGTATTAGAGCTGCATCTCACTATTTTATGGGTTATCTCACTATCTTCTGTTTCGTAGGTCAGTTTGAAAATAGGTTCTTTTTCCAGATGTGGGCTACATTCATTACAAATGAATCTGGGGTTTGTAGCTCTGTTACAGTGTGTGTTGTGGACACAGAGGCCTCTGTTATGTATAATACTTTGTGGATTTGCTTGTTTTCATAATAATAATTCATCTCTTGGCTATAGGAGGGAGGGACAGAGGTAGGGAGGAAGGAGGAAAGGGTCTGAAGGGGAGGGAACAGAGACGGTCTCTTCTGTGCTGGATTCTGATAGGAGAGGGCTTCTTTTCGGATAGTTTCAGTGAGATCTGATTGCATATCTTAAACCTGTTCCAGTTGTATCTTTTAGGTTTGGGTGCAGGAGGACACATTGATGTCATAATGAGCCTTGGGTTACTGCGTATTAGTGGCAGAAAGTCAAGAACATCATCCTAATGGACAGCAGGAAGATTCCTCGAAGTCATTCCTAATCCAGGACAGCTAGCCACAGCCGTACACTGGAGAGCTTGTAAGCCGCAGACATATCCTGCTCAGTCCATGAATCTGCAGCCCTAACTCAATCTACTCTTGTTAGAACCCAGTGTGCCAGCCGTTCCAGTGTTTTGTGTGTGCAGTCAAGTAGGGTGGGGAGAAAACTAGGGCAGAAAAGGAGGTCTGAGTGAACTCCAATGAAAATACCTGATCTTTAAGGGCTCAAGAGGCAGTAGTGGAAGCGCGGGCTGTGATCTCTGTACTTGGCAAGCAGATACGGAAGGACTTCCGTAAAGTTGAGGCTATCCTGCTTTACACAGCAAGATACATGCCAGCCAGGGCTACCCAGTGAAAAGACCCCTGCCTCAAAAAGCTAGGGAAAAAAGCGGGGATGGGGGGAGGATGAGCGAGGAGGAAAAAGGCAAGGAGAAGAAATAAAGGAAGAAAAAGCTGTGACCCATGAATACGAAGTTGAGATGACCCTCAGAACTTTGTTTCCAGCCAGCTCAGATAGGGAAGGAGCAGGGCTTGAATGCTTTATGCTCCAGGAACCTCTGCCCCTAGAGTACTTTTGTTGGGGATGGCTACTGGGCAGTTGTCAAGAGATGATGATGTGCAGGTAATGGAGCCATTAAACACAGGGACTTTGAAGTTGCCTCTGCTAAAACACATTGACTCTTGTCTTGGACTCGGAGGTAACTGAACACAGGTTGGAAGCCTAGCTTCGCTGCCTTTGTTTGTGTCTGTCCCCTTGCCTGTGGCTGAAGGCACAGAGATGCACAATTGCCCTAAACCTGCGGTAAACCTTGGATTCCAGAAATGGTTATGTCCATCGTGGAATGCACTAGTCATCTAGATGAGGACAGTTATCCATGAAGGTGAGACTACAGGGTGGGACAGAAGTGTTAGGCTGTAGGAACTACATCTATCCCCTCAAGCTTGACAAGGACTTCTCAGATCACCTTGCAGAACCCTGATAGAGGACAAGGACCACATTTTGACCAGGACTACTTAATTATGCATAAGTCTTGCCCCCTTCTCTACTTAAAACTATAGCTCATGTTAGGATCCTGAAATGGACTTAGGGTCACTAGATCCCCTCACTTATTCCTTTTCTAAACATGGCCACATTGAGTAACTCTTAGCCCTCTACTGTCCACCATTACTGTCTCTTAGTTGGTGTGTCGGGGGTGGGTGGCCAAGCCTAGGTTTTAGGGGCTGCCAGAGCTTCAGCTTCCCGGAAAACTCAGTTATAATTTCACAATCCTCACAGCTGAGTGGATAGATGAATCCCCCTTCAACGAAAGTGTCCCAAAGAAGCAAAAGGATGGAGGCCAGAACCCGGGGCAGTGTGTACAGTGTGTTTAGTGGTGAGCTGTAGAGAGACCTGCCTTCCTAGCTTCGACCTGAGCAATTGAGCAGAGTGGGAAAGAGCGGCTGTGCGGGAGAACGAGTCTAGATGGCCGGGGTTCTAGCCATTTAAAACAGAGATTTCTGTTCATGTCGTGTGTGAAAGCGACCACCTGTGAGTACATGCCACGGTGCCCTCGAGGGGTCAGAGGGCAGCTTTGCGTGTCACTCCTTCCTCACCTTCTACCTTATTTAAACACCAGGCTAGCCGGCCTGTGAAGTCATTGGATTCTTCTGTCCCTGCCTCCCATTTTGTCATAGACTACAGGGACTACAGACCCACTCGACTATGCCCAGTTTTATGTGCATTCTGGGGAACCAGAGTTGGTTCCTCATTCCTGTGCAGAAAGCCCTTTTCCCACAAAAGCCATCTAAGCCCATAGCAGGGAAATTCTGATAATGCATATATTTAAATATTTAAAACCAGACACAAAGTTATTGCCACTTTATACTATTATAAAATGAAAACGTCTTCAGTACTAGCAGAAACCTCAGCACTCATAACATTAAGATTAGCATTCAGAGCAACAGATGGTATTGTTTTGCTGAAATGAAATCATTACTGAGGGAGTTAGCAGTAGAGAAACCCATTTACACGGAGCAGCTCTCGCATCTTGGTTTGGCTGTGTTGATTTCACGCATAATGTCCATCTTAATCTCTGTTGATATTTTTCTCTTTTGGCAGAGTTGATTTTATGTTTCCCGTCTGTCGTTTAACAAGAGGGAGTCTAATGTGCATCCCAAATACGATGGCAAGACATTTAAAAATATCCTTTGAGAGAGGTTCATTCACTGATGGTCTGCTACCGCTAACAAGCCCTGTAAGCTGGTGTGTGCTCCCGCCACAGGAGTCTCACGTTGCATCCACTTGCCGCGTAAATGCAGAACCAAATGCTGAGACTTGCTCTTTTGAGATTTCTGTGCTGCACCACCAGGTGTGTTCCCACGGCTCACTCTTCTCACCGTTGTTCCCAAGGCTTTGCAAGATCTTCATGTTCATGTAAAGCTTTAAATTTGTAAGAATATAAAGAAAATGCCAAAAAGTTTATAATGAATAGAATTGTGTGCCGGATGGCAGGGGAGATAAAGGAGAGAGTGGACCAACTCATCTTTGTTCAAAATAAAGTGTCAGAACTGTGGAAAGAACGTTCCCCCCATGCTGGGAAGATGGCTCCATGGGTGAGAGTGTTTGCTGTGCAAGCATGAAGACCTGAGTTCAAATCCCCAGCAGCCAAATAAGACAGTAGGTGTGGCCATGCATTCTGCTAACCTCAGCACTGTAGGGGATAAAGACCAGAAGATCACTGAGGCTTGCTGGGTGCCAGCCTAGCTCCAGATTCAGTGAGAGACCCTGTCTCCAGGGAATAAGGTGGAGAGTGCTAGAGACAGTCACTTGATGTCCTCATCTGACCTCCACCGCAGACATGGGCACACACATACTCTCATGTGCATACATAGCACACCTATACACTGCACACACACACACACACACATACACACGTGCACACATACAGACAGACAGACAGATAGACACACACACACACACACTACACTTTTCTAATTTTTCACATCAAACTCCTTATCAGAAGAAGGGTGGGCAATAGGGAAGAAAGAGCACAGGTTTGGAGTCATACAGCTCTGAGTCTTTGGTCCACAGTCAACGGAGGTTAAAGTGGCTATTTTCTCCTTTCCTCCTCCTCTTGAAGACTCTGGACATCTTGGTCTTATTTCAGTATTTTTTTTTTTGCTTCTTCCTTTAGTAAAAGAACTGTTACCTGTCCTTTTCATTTGTTTGTTGCTTGCAGAAGAATTCAGGCCTAACCATGTAGGACTTGGTCATCTAAGCACACACAAAAAGTGTAGAAAATTAATTAAATCTCTTCAATCTTTTGAGAATAGGAAAAACAGTAGCACCAAACTGGTAAGGCGGGTTTTTTTGCTTGTTTGTTTGTGTTTTTTAAAGATTTATTTATTTTTATATACATTGGTGTATTGCCTGCTTGTGTGTCTGTGTGAAGGTGTCCTCAGGTCCTCTGGAGCGGGAGTTACAGACAGTTGTGAGCTGCCATGTGGGTGCTGGAAAATAAACCCAGGTCCTTTGGAAGAATAGCTAATGCTCTTAACCCGTGAGCCATCTCTCCAGTCCCAGTGAGGTGTTTTTAAAGCTGCAAGCTTGTTTTATTCAGCATGAGCAAATGCCTAAATCTTAGGTATAGGTTAAAAAAAAAATTAACCATTAAATAGATGGTTCTTGTTCCCATACCATTTCCTTTCTCCTGCAGAGCTCAGATAAAGCTCTCTGGAGATTGTCTGTAAATGCATTCACTGGGGCAATATGACTGATAAGGGGGTGTCAGACCCAAGCCCCTTCCCTCACTTTAATATGATATGACTCTTCTGCTCAAGGAGGAAAGGAGTAGCTGAAAGTATGTGTGGGCTTTTGCTGTCATCACATTGGTTGTGAGTCTTGCTTGGTGGTGTTTAACCTCAAGGAGCCTCTCCCATGGTATGCCAGGTGGCCCTTGTGGCCAATAGGAAGTCAAGACACACAGAAGGCACGCAACAGCAGAAGTCAAGGCACGCCATCCTGAGAAAAGGTTTCGAACGGCTTCCCAGCTTCTGTCCCTCTCTGCCCACCTACTTCTCTGTGGAAAGCTTTATCAGTAGCAGATATGAGGCCCATGTGGTGAAGAACTGTAGCTTCTTGCCCACCAGTCACGCCATCGAGTGAGCTTGGGAGCATTTCTTCCCAGCCCAGTCAAACTTCAGATGCCTGTGGGCAGGGTTGGTACCTTGAATGCTGGCTCATGAGAGCCACTGAGCCTGACCCCCCAGCTAAGCTGTGTCCAGACCAATAGACACCAAAGTAAAAATTAATTCTTGTCTTGTAATGTTGTCTGGAGTGATTTTTTCCCCCATAGCAATAGACAACTAGTTCAGCGTGTACCTGGGTTTTCATAGGCAGAGTCAAGCATGTTATTCCTATAGAGTGAGGACAGCTTAGCTCAGCAAGGAAAGCCTTCATTTATGACTGACCAACAAAAACTTGGAGCTATGATCCCCACTCTAAGACTATGCCAGCAATAGAATGGGAATAGAGAGTAATAAATACAATAATAAATGTAATAATAAATACAAAATAAAGGCAAGGGAAGGCTTTGCTTTATGTGTGAAGATCAAACAATAAATGGTGCAGACACCTCAGCAATGGATAAATCAGATCCAAAGGCTAGATGGGGGGGTGATGTTAAAAGACTTTCTTCATCATTGTCTTGTCCTCTATGGAAAACAATAAATAAAATTGTGTATGTGGGTTGCACAAGACCTCAGATTACACCAACATGGCTTTTGTTTTGAATTCATCACAAACTATACTCATTTAGGCTTGGTAGAGCCTAAGAGATTCGTATTTCACCCCCACGCCACAGACGTCTTACTCAGGGCAGGAAATGGACATTCAGAGAATGGCTGTAAAGTCGCAGTCCAACCAAGGATGGGGAAACCTTCCTGCTTTTTTCTTTTGTGTGGAATTAAATTGCTGGAAAGAAGCTGAGGAAATTACGTGTCTAACCTCCTGTTTCTGGCTGAATGATCCTTACATCATTGATAGTGATTAATCAATTTGTTTTGGATCTTAGATACCATGGACTTATTTATTTATTTCTCAGCCAACTAATTTTAATGTTTTCACATTTCCATTAGAAGTTGATATGGTGCCTTTACATTGATTATAAATGTATTATAATTTTTATTAAAATTAGTGAAGCAATGTCCTTTGTGTCATTTAGCTGACAGTTACTTTGGCTTCTGTTATATAAATGCTTCTGATAATTTTTATTTTATTTAGCAGAGGCCTTTAAACTAGGGTTCCTAGTGGTTGTTGCAGGTTCTCCAAGGGATGATGAACCAGGTATTTTAGCAAACCTGTTTTCTAGATCCTCAACTTCCATTCCTTCTTCCATTTATTTATTTATTTGTTTGTTTGTTTGTTTCATGACAGGGTTTCTCTGTGTGTCTGGAACTCATCCAGGATGTGTGCCACCACCACCTGCCCTTTTGTTCCCTCTTTAAAAATATTAGTTTTTCTGGTCAGGGTCTTAAGTAGCTAAGCTAACCTTGAATTCAGTATATAGTAGCCAAAGATAACTTTGAATTTCTGATCCACTTGCCTCTACCTTCCAAGTGCTAAGATGTAGTTGGACTTTTTCATCAGGACCGTGGGCTCCCCAATAATGACATGAAGACTTATTAATTATGAAAGCTTGGCCCATAGCTTAGGCATGTTTCTAACTAGCTCTTATAGTTTAAATTAACCCATTTCTATTCATTTACTTTCTGCCTCAAGGCTTTATTTCTGTAATGACCATCCTGCTTGCTCTGCATCTCTGCCTTCTTTCCAGCATTCTTTCTGCCACAAAAATCCTGCCTAGCTATTGGCAATTCAGCTTTTTATTAGACCAATCAGAGTGACACATCTTCACAGTGTACAAAGTGATTATTCCACACACTAGGATTATCGGTGTGTGCTACCTTGCACTTTTTACATGATGAAACCCAGGGCTTCATGCTTCTGGACAACCACACTGCCAAGTGAGCTACATCCCCAGACCCTCAGGTTCTGTTTCTTATCCTGTGCCAATTGCCCTTCTTTCCAAAGAAAAGCATACCTCACAGCATGGAGCTGCATTATTCTGAAGCGTGAAAACCCTTCGAGGCTTCAAAGGGGCAGTTGATAATACTCAGATTGATTCTGAGAAATAACCTCCCAACTAATAACAGACCCTATGATAATCTAATGGTTTTCAGCTCTGCATGCCCAACAAAACCAATGTAGGGCCTTCCTGGGCTGTCAGCTGGTAAAGTTTTCAAATAATATATAATTCTAAATCACTGCATAACTTTTGGTATGAGTAATAAAGAGGTTAAAAAAGTTAGAGCCATTTCCATAAAACAAACAAGCAAAAAAACCCTTATTTTCCCATCCATTTATTTATATGAATAAATATCTCAGAGTTCACATGTATAAACATGAAAAATAGGAACTGATGGGAGTCCTGTTTCATTCAGCAACAAGAACATGCTTGTCAATAGACAACCTAAGCACAGGAGGGAGAACGCGAATCTATCCATTCATCTGTCTACTACATATGTTTATGTAACTCTGTCAGTTAGAGGTACATTACTCATAAAAATTTGATTTTAAACTCTTTACATTTTTATTTTATTTTATTATGTGTCACTGTGTGGTTATGAACATATATGTATGTGGGTACCTGTGGAGGCCAGAAGAGGCCATGGTGTTCCTTGGAGCTGGAGTTGAGCTGCCTGCTGTAGATTCTGGGAACCAAATCTGGGTCCTCTACAAGAGCAGTACTTGCTCTTAACCTCTAAGCCATCTCTCCAGTCTCCAAATTTTTTTTAATGACACAACTATAGTGACAGAAAACACATTTGTGGCTGCCTTGTACTAAGGACCAGGCTTGGGAATGTCCTGCAGAGATGTGGACTTT
>JAQHUG010000112.1:344794-369148 GCA_028555095.1 Dicrostonyx torquatus
AGTGCTGGGATTAAAGGCATGCACCACCACCGCCCAGCAGGAATTATTTTCTTGGATATAAATTATACTCAATAAAGCTGAGGGGAAACTGTGTTTCATAATTATGCATCATATTTATAATACTTGTGAATATAATATTCAGTCCACTGTTTGTTCATGATTATTTTAATAAAACACAATCCAGAAGAAAGAAGTCTTTAATACTTAGAGGCTAATAGCTTTGAATGAGAACAAAATTTTTATGTGTGTTTGCGTTCTTCTGTATGTGTGTGCCCAAGTGTGTACAGATACATATGTATGCATGTGCATGAGTGTGAGGCCAGAGGATGGCTTCAGGTGTTGTTCTTCAGGCACCATGCATTTTTTTTTAAAAAAAAAATTTTGAGGCAGGGTCTCTCACTGGTCTGGGGATGTCCAAGTAGGCTAGGCTGGCAGGCCAGCAACCCTAAGGGAATCCACCTGTTTTAGCCTCCCCAAGAGCTGGTATTATAAACACATACTACTGTGCCTGGATTTTTCATGTGGGTCCTAGGGACTGAACTCAGCTCCTCCTGCTTTCAAGGCAAGCACTTTGCAGAGTTATTTCCCCAGCTCTGGAAAGAGAAAAATTTAATTAATGTAATGCAATCCTAACTAGTCTTATTAAATAAAGACCTGGAGTCAGATATTAGAGCGTGAAAGCTGGAAGATCAAAGAAGCAGAGCAGCCAGCCACTAGAGTTCTTATCTCTCTGGATGCTCAGTCGGAATAGGCAAGATGCTATCTCTATGAATCCTCAAACTGAATGGCCTGAGCTCCTGTCTCCTCCTGCCTTATGAAGTCCTCTCTCCACCCAGTCATATCTCTTCCTATCTCCACTGTCCTAGTGCTGAGATTAAAGGTGTGAGCCACCACTCCTGGCTCTGATTCTCTTTTAGACTGGATGAATCTTTTGTAGCCCAGGGTGGCCTTGGGCTCACAGAGATCCACCTGTCTTTGCCTCTCTAGCACTGGGATTAAAGGTGTGTGCCACTACCGCCTGGCCTCTATGGTTAACTAGTGGCTTAGGTCTGCACATTTTCAGGCAAGTTTTGTTAAAGCGCAAACAAAATAACATCACAAATTGGTACTCCCCCCAGAAGGTAATGGTCAATAAAAGTCTGTGAAGTATAATATGGATAACAAGGCTAAATTCTAACTGAAAGGCAATGAGATATGAGAGAGGAAAAGAAGCCATATGCAACCCCAGCTGTCAAGCAAGAGTCATTCAAGTATTTTTAGACACAGAGGGAGTGGGCTATCACGAATCTCTTTTTTTCCCCATCGGTTTAAAAGAATGATATTATCATGGTTGTATTTTAAGATACTGATACTTATAAAAGACTTGAAATTTCCTTCTCGGAAATTGCTTAAACTTAGGAGAAGGTTTTAAGGTTTCTGTTTAAACATGTCCAAAGGGCCTCGAAAATTCTTTTAGAAACAAAAATGATGCTGAAGAGAGGGGGAATTGGGAAATTGCTTGCTACCTGTAAGTTCAAGCCCCTGAAACCAAAGTAAAAAAGTTGGTGGCGGCACCCTGGAGAGGTGGCAGTAGGAGGATCTTCAGGCTACACTGATCAGCCAGTCTACTCAAGGAGCTCTAAGTTTAGTAAGAGACCTTGTCACAAAAAGTAAGATGTAGAGTGACTGAGAGAGACACTCAGCGTTGACCTCTGTCCTCCACACGCACACACATACACATGTACACATATTTACACACATGCACATGCGTGGGGAGAAGAAAACAAAAACACATTAGGGCTGTGAAGATCACAGAAGACTCGAAAAGAATGCTCAAAGGCACGTAAGCAAACTAACTGAGACTGGGCATGAACTCAGAGGAGAGCCTTGCAAAGAGAGGAGCTTGTACAACACAGAGGATTCCAGAAAGGCAAGGAAGGGCCGCAAAGTGCTCTGTGTAGGCTTTTACTCATGGAGTGAATGCCTTGGTAGGAGAAGTCGGTATCTTTTTCTAACCCATGCACAAAATTTCCTTGGAGAACAATTATTTCCTTCCCTCCTGGGGCTCAAAAAAGACTCGGTTTTTTTTTTTGTTTTTGTTTTTGTAAGCAGAGGAGGACCTCCAGTGAGCTTGTAAAATTGGGCACTCAATAGCTAGAGAGTGTCCTCCAGGACAGGGAACACGAGTTGAGGCTGGTGGCAGGTGTGATGTCTATTTAGGGAAGCAGCATGTTTTCTAGTCCAGGTAGTGCCAGGTTTACTGCAAGACAGTGGACCTACCTGTAAGGCAGCGGATCTACCTGCCTCTAAGGGAAGACTGACTTGACAAGAGGCATGCTACTGTAGACCTTATGAGCCTAAGACCCTGCCTCCAGCATTCTGTGCAGTCTGAAACCCTTGCACAATCTGGAATCTGGAAAAGGAAACACCCCCCCCCCCATATGACTGAGATGGGATTCTTCTCTACTCCATAGAGCCCAGGTGCCCACCAAGAAAACTCAGCAGCTGACGAATTTTTCGGTAAACATAAAAATGCAGCATTTCTTCACATCTGCATGTCACTGCAGGATAAGAGGAGGCAGCACTCTGTGAGAAGGAAGCGTTGGGCTGAACATGTCAAGGTGGGAAGTCGTCGGTGGTTTCAGGGGGTGTGGGTCATGATGCAGATCTTAGGGAATGAGGAACAAGTGGAAGATGAGGAAGTAGAGTAACTACATGTAGATCGCTGCCCCAAGGAGCCAGGCTGTGAATGTATGCAGGCAAACAGTGTGTAAAGAGGAGAGCCTTGAGCCGGAGCATCATGCCTCACTAGTGACTGTTGGCCTGGCTTCTCTGAATAGCATTTTGACATTGTTTGTTTGTGTGTGTGTGTGTGTGTGTGTGTGTGTGCATCTATGTATACATTTATTGTTTGTGTGCGCTTAGCAGGTGTGTGGAGGCCAGAGGCCATCCTTGGGTGTCATTCCTCAGGTGCCATCTTCCTTGTGTTCTGAGGCAGCATCTCTCATAGGCCCAGGGCTCACTGATTAGGCTAGGCTAGCTGGTTAGTAAGCTCCAGGGATCTGCCACTATCTTCCTACCCAGTGCTGAGGTCACTAGTACTGGATTCTGGGGATCAATTCAGATCCTCATGTCTGCATGGCATGTACTTTAGTGACTGAACTATCTTCCCAGCCCCTTTTCTTCATCTTTATAAAAATAATCATGAGGTAAGACAAGCTGCTGCCACAAGCCCCTAAATCCCTGGCTTAACGCCACATGAGAAAGCTTTTTTTTTTTTCATGCTGTACAGTCTAGGTGGGTATTTCTACTCTACAGTCGTGTCCTCAAGTTCATCCCGCCCATGATATCTTCAATACTAAATCTCCAGCATTGCTCTAGACAGGCAAAGAGCATATAGGACTTCCCGTGGGAGGCTTGTCTGGGCTGGAACTGGGCATGGTATGCATCTCTTCTGCTCACCGTGAGCGGAACTCATTTATAACCCACATAAGTACAGGGAGCCGTGTGCCCGAGGTGGGCAGAAGATGGGTGTGATGTCTCCAGGCTCTGCCACATTCTTCTATGGACCCTTTACTGTGACCCTCTTACCCTATATCCTTGCCTCCTAGGGTCGCAGCATCAATTTGGACTGGACAGTGTTTCTGCTCAGCTTCCTGCTCTAATCTACTTCCTTCCTGAAATGTTCACATCTCAGTTTCCTGTAGAAACAGCAGGGAATTGTTCCTGCTTGTAAAATAAGTCACACAGTCATCCTGCGGCCCGCCTCCCCCACCCTACCTCCACAGTTCGGGAACTATCAGAAAGGAGGTCTGAGGGATTGGTGTCATTTCAGCCAGCAGGGTCTGTCTCCCATGAAACAATTTCCTTTTTGACTCTACCTTTGAGTTCTCCACTGTGATGACATCACCCTGGTCTGTGGGACTTTCCGCATTAGTAACCCACACCCAGTGTGAACAGAACACCTTTCATACAGCAGGATAAAAGGTAGTCTTTATTAAATTCAAAGAACAAATGGAAATTAACAGCGGTATTATGTCAAAGCCAGAGGCCACAGGATGTTGAGCTTGGCCTTGCTTAAGACACTTCACAAGTCTAAGATCTGACTCTTGGTCTCGGTGTCAGATCAGCTGTGCTTGCTGTTAAATCATCACAGAGGCTGGGGTGCCCGGAGTTTGGGAGTGTGCACTTTGCTCCAGGATTTGAGGTGCCCCTCTGGGTGTATGTCTGATTATAATGGCTTCAGATGGCCTCTCTGTCTTGCTTTGAGCACTGAGCCAGCTCCACCACTGGACTCAGCATGTGCATTAGTCCTCTTTAGGCCATTTCTGGTCACTGTTTTGTTTGGTTGGCTTAACCTTTGAGACAGGGTTTCCTGTAGTCAAGGCTAATCTTGAACTTGCTACTGTAGTTAATGATGGATGACCTTGAACCTCCTACCTCCACCTCCTGGTTTCCATTACCACATCTGGTTATGTGGTGCGAGGAATTGAACCCAGTGCTTTATGAATGTTAGATAAGGACTGGGAAGCCAGGTGACATTTCGGGGACAGACACGATCCCTCAAAGTTGGTCCAATAAATAGGACCCTGAGAGAAGATGCTGGGTACTAGGCTGTAGTTCAAAGGTGAAAGAGCATGGAGGAGCGGAGGAAAGTTTGGGAGAGGGGCTGGTACTTGTGCAATTTTGAGTGACACGATACGCTGAAATATAGGCTGCACGTGGACTCGTATATGCACGTGCACACACACATTTTTACATATTTGTCTTTTAAAAAATAAAGCAATAAAAATCTTATTCTAGAAGCCTTTTTATCAGCATTACTGAAGCCAAAACAGAATTCTAGAATCTCTTTGAGAAATTTGATCTTAGTTTAAGCAAGACAGCAATACTAAGAGTAACTTGAACTAGAAAATGATCAAGATGGTTTTTCTGAAAACAAATACATCTTTCAATTATATGAAAAAGGTAATAACTAATCTGAATATGTACAGGCCTTAATCTGTGAATAGAATCAGTAAAATCCATCGCCACTGAAGAGTCCCCCAAGCAATATGGAAAGATCAGGGAAGTGTCATGTGACTCTAAAGGTGTTAGTTTGTAATGGGAAACAAACTGGTCCATCTCTTGCCTTCATGCGTTTGCTCTTGGCCTGGGAGAGGGGTCAGCCATCTTTGCACATATCTTTCTCTTTTTCAGTTTGTTTGTTTTATTTCTCATTCCCTATACCTCTGATTAAGCTTGAGCACTGAATACCATGTTTTGTCTGCTTTAGATAAGAGCTAAGTATCCTCAGTCTCCTTCTAATACAGCTACAGAAAAAGTCTCAGTTCTGCCCTTTATTGCCATTTTCAACTGGAAAAAGAAAGCTGCCAAAGCTTTTTATGGGGAATAGAGAGAATTTCTCACTTTGCTGCTGCCAGATGAACATATTGTCTCTTGGTCTTTCTTCTTTACTACCTATTTCCTTTCTTTCTTTCTTTCTTTCTTTCTTTCTTTCTTTCTTTCTATTTTTTTGTTTTTTGAGACAGGATTTCTCTGTGGCTTTTGGAGCCTGTCCTGGAACTAGCTCTTGTAGACCAGGCTGGCCTTGAATTCAAACTCACAGAGATCCACCAATCTCTGCCTCCCAAGTGCTAGGATTAAAGGCGTGCACCACCACCGCCCGGCTATTTTCCTTTCTTCCAATCTCTCTTCACCACATTCTTCTGTTTCCATTACGAATGTTAACGTTTAAATTCCATCCAGGTTTGCAAGTGTTACATTTTCTATAATTTATCTATATATTGATCATAGCAGTTGAAAAATCGCTATGCGGCAGTACCATCTTCCCCTCCTCCTCCTCTTTTCCTTCCAACTCTCTTGAGTAGGCATTTAACCTGGGCAATGCAAACCTTGTTATGATGCTTTAAACTGGAAACATCTAAAGCAAAGAACCAGAGATGTTGTGGGTTTCTGAGTGGTGGTTACATCCGGTTTGATCTAGTTTGGAGATAACAATGGGGCCAGTAACAGACACCAGAAGCTGTGATTAGGTATTATGTGGAACGAACCAAGTGATGAACGGACGCTTGAAAGAAACCCCACACTAGCTCAGAAATGAGAAATAGATATTTATTTATTTAGGGGTAAACTAACAAGTCAGAATCCTCTGCTTGACTGGTTGAATCCCGCAATCCAAAAGAAAGGAGGAAGGAAAAAAGGGACAGACTCAGGTTCTGCATCCGTGTATACAGTATAAGAGGCCACGCCCCAGTAGGCGGGTAATCACAAGCTGCAGGTCTTCCTACAGCCATATTATGAACAAGGACATGTGTGCTGTGGTGCCCGTCTGAGAGAGCGTGTGCCCCCCGCCACGCTCACGCCATAAAAATCATTCATTTAAAATACTTGGGTTTTGATGGTATTTTTAAAACTTGTATTTTCATTGTGCTTGTCGGCCATTTGTCCATATTCTTAGAGAAATGTCCATTTTAGTCCTTTGCTCACTTGTAATGATATTTAATTTTTTTATAATATTGAACTATAAGAATTATTTGATTTTTTTTTCTGAGACAAAGCAGGTACAAACCATGGTGTAGAGCCCCACATTCCTGAGGCCCACATCAGGTCACTTCTTAGAACCCTGTCTCGAAAAAAATGGAAAAAAAAAAAAGAATTTGTCTTCTATTGTATCATAACTTGGTTTAAATTATAGACACTCAAGTTGAGTGAGATTTAGGCTATACCCCAGTTCCCACAGCAATGATTTGGGTAAGTTAATGTGTTCAGGTCACCATTTCATTTTGCACCTTTCCTTTTAATATATTTCTACTCTGACTCATGAAATAGAGAATCCTCACTTTTACACAAGCAGTCCAGTGGCTGTGGTCTACTCACAAATGCACAACTGCCATCACTGGTACTGCCTGATTATCTCATGACTTTGAAGAGAAACCATACAATTCGGACATATTCTCTTTTCCCCTTTCCCTCACTCCTTTCAGTCATTTTTATTTTCTGTCCCTGTGGGTTTGTGTGCTGTGGCTATTTCGTCAGACTAAGCCATATAACTTGAGGCCTTTGGGTATGGCTGTTTCAGGTAGTGTGGCATCTTAGGTTCATCCGCATCATAACGAGAATCAGAACTTCCTTCCCTCTTATGATTGGACAACATTCCTCTGTATGAACATATCAAATTTGGTTTATTGATCCATTGGTCTGTATTTATTTGGGTTGTTTTCAGCCTTTGGGCATAGAGGACATTGCTGTTATGAATATTAATGTACAAGATTTTGTGTGAAGATGCCTTCTCATTTTTCTTGTGTGTGTGCTCAGTTCTGGAACAGCTGGGTAAGACGGCAGCTCTGGGCTGAACTTTTTGAGAATATGCCAGGCTGTTTTTCAAAGCAATGGTATTATTTATACCCCACCAATAACGCACAAAGTTTCCAGTCCCTCTACATCCTTGTTAGCACTGATTCTTTTCTTTTCTTTCTTTTTTAAAAAAATTGTTAGCCGAGCTGTGGTGGTGCATGCCTTTAATTCCAGCACTCGGGAGGCAGAGACAGGCAAATCTCTGTGAGTTCAAAGCCAGCTTGGTCTGCAGAGTGAGTTCCAGGACAGGTGTCAAAGCTACAGAGAAACCCTCTCTTGAAAACAACAAAACAAAACAAAAAAAATATTTTGGGTCTGGTGAGATAGATAGGAGGTAAAGTCACTTTCTGTCAAGCCTGATGACTTGAGTCCAATCCCAAGGCACAAGGTGGAAGGAGAAAGCTGACTCGCACAGGTGGTCTTCTGATCCACATGTATACTATGGTGCCCGTGTGTATGTGTGTGTGTGTAATAAGAACATTTTTTAATACGTGGTCTTATGTAGCTCAGACTGCCCTCAAGTTCACTATGTAGCCAAGGATGAATTTGAACCCTCAATCCCCTGCTTCTACCTCCGAAGTGCTAGGATTGTAGGCATGTGTGACCTTACATGACCATATTCGTTTATAATGTTTTTCTGTCTTGTTTTTACTTGCTGATATGCTGTCTATTGAAAATGGAGTAGTGCCATTATCAGCTATTGTTGAATTAATCTATTTCTCCTCTCATTTTTTTTGGTTTTTCGAGACAGGGTTTCTCTGTAGCTTTGGAGCCTGTCCTGGAACCAGTTCTTGTAGACCAGGCTGGTCTCAAACTCACAAAAATGGGGTTCTATTCTTTAGTGCAAATTACATTTGTTGTTACTGTATTTTCTTAAAATGTAAAATAAGTGATACTTTTATTATTATCATTACAAAATATCTTTCTTTGTTCCTCCTAAAATGAAAGTTCATTTTGTTAGCTATTAGTATGGTCACTCAAGGTCACATTCAATTAGTTGCATAAGATTTTTTTTTCTTTCTTGTAGCTTCAATCTGGCTGTATTTTTTAATCTCAAGAATCTGTCTTATAGACCACAAATGTCTGGTTTGTGGTTTTTTAAAATTCATCTTACTAGTCTTTGTTGCCTTTTAATTAGAGTTTTAATTTTTTTACATCTAGTATACTTACCAGTTACGTAAGATTTATATATACTGCTTTGCTGTTTATTTCTATTGCTCACTAAATTCCTGTTCTTGTGTCCACCATTGCCTTCTATTGTGTTAAGCAGCTATTTTCTAGAGCACACTTCTATTTTTCTTGCTACTTTTAATATATTTTTTACTAAAATTTTATATAATATATTCTGATCACAGTTTCCCTTCCCTCAGTTCTTCCCATGTCCTCCTCTATCCTGTGCCCTTCCATCTTCATGGCTTCTTTCTCTCTCTTTAGAAAATAAACTGGCAAAACCAAAAACAGACTGAAGAAACCAAGACAGACAGCACAAGAAACACAAACACACACCATAAAGACACACAATTGAAAATCATAATATACAAGCAAAAGACCCATCTTTTTTTTAAATGCCCACACAAAGCAATATGAGACACACACCCCCCCCCACTCTAATTCTCCCCAGATACCATTGAGTTCACTTGTGTTGGCCATCCACAGCTGGGCATGGGCCTGCCCTGCAATGTGATTTGTATAACCAATGAGACTCTATTGGCAAAAACGAATTTTTCCTTTGAAAGAAGTTGTCAATTGGAGACAGCTTTCTGATTAGGGATGAGAGATCATGTCCATTTGCCCTTTCAGCACTGGGCCCCCATCTGGCTTGGACCTGTGCAGACCTGATTCATGCTGCCACAGCTTCTGTGAGTTCATATGTTCACCAGTCCTGCTTATCTAGAGGACACTGTTTCCTTGGTGTCTTCCATCCTTACAACTCTTCCTGTCTGGTTTTTTTGTTTGTTTGTTTTTATTATTTTTCCATTTATTTTACATACTAACCATAGTTTCCCCTCCTTCCTCTTTTCCCTTTCCCCCTGCCCACCTCCTGTTAACCCTTCCCCAATCCATTCCCCATGGGCCTCTGATGGGAGTCAACAAGGCACTCATTTCAAGTTGAGGCAGGAACAAGCTCCGCCCCCTGGATCTAGGCTGGGTGAAGCATGCCTGCATGGGGAATGGGTTCCAAAAAGCCAACTCATGAGCCAGAGACAGGTCCTGATCCCACTGCTAGGGCTCCACAATAGACCAAGCTACACAACTGTCACCCACATGCAGAGGGCCTAGGTCGGTCCCATGCAGGCTCCCTAGCTCTGAGTCCAGAGTCCTCCGATCTTTCCACTTCCCTTGTCATTTAGCTCCCTGACCCCTGAGGGGAAGTGTTTAGGTCTTTACTCTCTGCACATTGTCAGTCATGGGTCTATGTTTGTTCCCATCTATTGCAGGAGGAAGCTTTTCGATGATGGATGATCGATGAGCATAGCAGAATGCCATTAGGAGTCATTTTATTATGTTCCTTTAGCAGAACAATGGTAACTTGGTTTTCCCCTAGTTCCCTGGCCTCTCTAGTCTTAGATTCTGGGCCACCTGAGCAGTGTTCATTATGGTTTCATCTCATGGAGTGTGTATTCTTAATTGTCTCTCTCGCTGCCTTCTATCGTGTTAAGTCAGTATTTTCTAGTGCATGATTTTATTTGCCTTGTTATTGCTTAACGAAATTTTTTTCTTACTGTTTCCCTCGTAGATTAAAATTGCATTTTAATTTATAGCAATGTAGTTCAGATTAATAACAAATTAATTTTTATAGTATACAAAATCTTTTCCTTTTTGTGTGTGTAACCTTTCCCTTTCCTTTGTATTATTATAATCAGATAAAGTACATTTTATTCATTGTGTTCATGTAGCAACAGAGACCCAAATTGTTGTTTATGCAGTTGAATTCAAAACCAGACAGAAGAAAAAAGAACTAGAAACAAAAGTATGTTTGTATCACCTGCATATCTATCCATATAATTTTTTGGTAAGCTACACTTCTTCATGTGGATTTAAATTACTAGTATCTACTACACAGCAGAAAAAAATAATGACATCTTGAAATTTCACAGGCAAATGGATGGAGCTAGAAAACATCATTTTGAGTGAGGTAATTCAGACACAGAAAGACAATTATCACATGTACTCACTCATAAGTGGTTTTTAAACATAAAGCAAAGAAAACCAGCTTACAAATCACAATCCCGGAGAACGTAGACAACAATGAGGACATGGATCTAATCTACATGGGAAGTAGAAAAAGATAAGATCTCCTGAGTAAATTGGGAACATGGGGACCTTGGGAGAGGGTTGAAGGGGAGGGGAGAGACAGGGAGGGGAGCACAGAAAAAATGTAGAATTTAATAAAAATCAATAAAATTTAAAAAAATTACTAGTATCTTTCTATGTCAGCTTTGTTGCGTGTGCATGATATGTATATTGCATGTTCATGTGTGTACATGTATGCACATGAAAGTGGAGGCCAGGGCTTGGTGCAGGTGTCTTCCTTAATTGTTACCTACCTACTTTATTGAGGGAAGGTTTTTCACTGACCCTGGAGCTTGAAGATTTAATTAGCCTAGCTAGCTGACTTGCCCCAGGGACCACCTGTTTGCTCCTCAGACCGCCACATCTGTAAGGTTTATATGTGGGTGCCGGTGATCTAAACTTCAGGCCTCGTGCTTGTGCAGCAAACATTGTAGCCACTGAGTCATCGCCTCTGCCCCATTTCAGTTTCTCTTTAGTGTTGCTTTTAGCTCAGGTCAACTACAGACATGTTCACTTCTTGTTTATCTGCAAATGACTTGATTTCTGTTGGATTCTGAAGTATAGTTTTCTGGGTAGAGTGTTCTTTGCTGATGCCCTTCTGTTGGTCCCTTACTGCTTTCTGGCCTCCTGGTTCTGGATGAGAAGTCAGGTGATGATCTGTCTTTAGATAAGGAACTCTCGAGTTCATCCTAGTTAGGGCTCTGGGTGAATAACTTCTTCACTGAGTAGATGAGCGCCCTCGTTCCCATCAGAGTTGGGCAGTTTGGGGCACTATTTCTTCAGATGCTTTCTGTTTTCTATGTCTGTGTCTTACTGAGGTTTTCAAATTTTATGAGTTGGTTGGTGTAGTGACACCCAGCAAATGGCCACACCACTGTGAGAAGGCCACCACCACAGCCAGTTCGTGCCTCTGAGAGGCTGGAGACGCTCCTTTTGGTGAAGACTTGTGGATCTTGACTGAGAGAAGGAGCTGTTTGGGGGTGATTATATTGCTATTCTTCATGGACTTTCTGCATGGGGGGGATGTGGCTGACCCTTTCAGTTCAGGAAGAGAGGCCCTGGAGACCAGTCCACCTCTGGATGATTGTAGGCAAGCCCATGGTGCATTTTCTTGATTGATGATTGATATGGGACTGTGGGCAATACCACACCTGGGCTAATGCCACTAATTAGCGTTCCTCTGTGGCCTCTGTATCACTTCTTGTCTCTAGGCTTCTGCCCTGTTTGAGTTCTTGACCTGACTACCCTCAGTGATAGACTGGTGTGGAACTGTAAGTTGAAATAAGCCCTTTCCTCCCAACCTGCTTTTGTTCACAATGTTATCACAGCAACAGAAACCCTGAGACAGCATACAAATAAAGTATTTACTGATAATGAAAGATAATTATTTAAAAATAATTCTCTGGTATACATACAGTTTTGCCACTTATTAAAAACAAACACAATACATATTATATTACTAGCAAGGTTGATGTTTACATTTATATGAACAATAGCCCCACCTCTGAACTATAACCCCACCTCTGAACAATAACGCCACCACTGAACAATAGCCCCATGTCTAGTCCTTAGTACTCTGTTTCTATCAATCTTCCAACTCTAGGTACCTTATCTAACAAGATTATGGAGTGTTTGTCCTGTGACTGGCTTTTTTTTAATGAGCATATATACTCGAAGATCGTCCGTGATGTAGCACGCTTAACACGTTTCACAATCAGTACAAGCAACAAATACTTTTAGGAATTAAATCTTCTTTTTTAAAATGTGAAGCTGGGACTATTGCTTGATGGTGGAATTCCTGCCTAGCAAAGTATTGTTAAAGTAAATAAAGAAATGAATAGACATCTATGAAAAAGTTAGAATCACTGAGAAAAGTTTTTCACAGCGGCATTTTGGTAACTCATTAATAAAACATAAAATCAAACAATGAGCATTGCTATAATACCTTTGATTGTCTTAGTTTCCTCCACATGTTTGTTAGGTTTCAAAAGGCAATGTCCCCCATGGTCATAAATATAGCATAAACATTCATATGTATGAGGAAGGCACATCAAAGTCATATAATCAGCAATTCTGCAAGTTAAGATTTGGTTTAAGAACTGAACTAAAGTCATTAAGAACAAGATAAAATGGTGTTACAGTATAAAATGGTTTCTCGGGTGTTACAGTAACCAAGGGTAAGCCATCTGGTACAGTGTGGTAGCACACTGTTGTAAATGTAACACCTTTCTTGTGTTTCTGTTTTCATATGCTGAGAACTCCTACAAGGTGGGATGCTTGCTACAGGGCTCATTCGAGTGTCTGCATTTCTGATTTAAAGATGGAGAAAGGCCAGAGTAAACAAGAAGCTCGAATCTATGCTTCTTTTGTACTCCATTGGCCATTCCTCTGAAGGAAGGTTGGGAACTGTATTATTTTGCCTGGACATGATGCTGATGTCACTATAACATCCCAGGAAGGAAGAAGAGGATGATCAATGCAGGCAACTTACAGCCTTTGACTCAGACCAATGAGTTCTTGACTAAAAACCAATGAAAACTTAATTTGTTTTTATCTGTGGGCATATTTTACCTATGGATATTTCTTTAATAGATGTGAAAAGAGTGAATGTTATTAATCACTGACCATGGACATGTCTACATTTTGAGCTTTCTAGTTTTGAGTATTCTAGCCCTAAAGAAAGTGGTTATATTTTTTTCCTGTTTTTTGGAATTTCATACATATATACAATGAAACATGATGGTATTTACCTTCTATTTTTCTCTCCAGCTCACTAACATGCTCCCTCCCAGCTTCATGCCCACCCATTAAATCCAGTTAGTTCTGCCCATACGTGCATGGGTGTAGGGCCATCCATTGGAACATGGGAACCTACCAGTGGCCATACCCTATGTAGAATGATTCTTCTTCCTTCAGAATCCATCTGCTGCCAACAGCTCGTCAGTAAGGAATGGCACCTGGAGGTCTCCTACTCCGTCCATGCCAAAATGCTGGCTGGCTTAATTTTGTGTAGGTTTCCTAAAGGTACCTACACTGCTAGGAACTCATGATGGCAATAGCCATGTCCTGTCTAGAAGACAACATTTCACAGCACCCCATCTTTCAGCTCCTCCATTTTCCTCCTGCCTTCCCTTCTGCAATGTTCCCTGAGCCTTAGTGGTGATGGGGTTAATTCAGGTGTGCTGTTTAGGGCTGGATATTAGGTAGCTTAGCCTTAGCATTTGTACCAGCTGTACATCTCTCCATTGACTGCTGTCTAAGGAAGAGAGAAGCTGTTGAGGGCAGTCAGGTCTTCTTTTGAATAACAGGAAACCCTCATTAGCCTTTCTTTAAGCCCTCTCTCTCTGTCTCTGTCTCTTTCTCTCTCTCTCTCTCTCTGTGTATGTGTGTGTGTCTGTCTTTTGGAGTAAGAAGTTGTCTCTGATCTCTGTCACTGTATGGGCTATGCCATGTTGATTGTTCAGTCACATGGTGACAGCGATGGACAGTCCACGGTAAAGCCTTACCTTACTGTGTGTGATAACTTCTAGGTCTCCCCTAAAATAGGAAACTGTCTTCTAGTCTTGCAAGCATTAGGAACTAGCCTTCAGGAAGCCATAAGGGCTGGATCTCTTTCTTAATTTTTGTCATACAGGTATGAAGTTGTGGTCGGCGGTGGTGGCGCATGCTTTTAATCCCAGCACTTGGAGGCAGAGGCAGGCAGATCTCTGTTAGTCCAAGGCCAGCCTGGTCTACAAAGTAAATTCCAGAATAGCTGGGACTGTTACACATAGAAACCCTGTCTTGAAAAACCAAAAATAGATAGGTAAATAAAAAATAAAAATAAAATAAAACAAACATGAAGTTGTCTGGGGATGAGCTCCTGGGCAATAGAGAAAAATAAACATGGCCTTTTGTGTGGAGCTAGGGGTGAAAGTTGGAAGGAAGCAACTTGGGTGCTGCCAGGAATCCCTTGGCATGAGAGTTCTGGCATTAAAAGTGAGGGACTAGATAAGACCTGTGAGTGCCAAGAAGAGGTACTTATCAAAGTGATCTCAATGATGTGCTTAGAAAACCACGATTGATAGTAATCTGCTCATGAATTCTTTATCATATAATCTGATAATGATATATTATCAAACAAGTCTATGTGGATGAGTCTTTCTAAAACATCATAACTTTGCCTTCTCCAAAAATGAATGCCATTAGAGAAAGGCTAAGGAACCATCCCAGGCAAGAACACTGAAGAAGCCAACCACTAAATTCATTGCGTTGTTATGGATTGACTCCTGGAGGAAATTTTTGTTTAAAAGACCTTATTAAAAGCCAAGTGCAGTGACACATGCCTGTAATCTCAGCAGCTGGGAAGTTGAGGCAGGAAGATTGTGAGTTGGAGGCCAACCTGGGCTTCATACCAAGACCCTGTCTCAAAACAAAACACCTTACTGGGACAAGAGATTTGAATATGAGCTGCTTATTCAACTGTGGTGATACTTTGTGTTATAACAAATAAAGCTTGCCTGAGGATCAGAGTGTTGAGCGAGCCACTAATTAGCTATAGAGGCCAGGCAGTGGTGACACACGCCTTTAATCCCAGCACTCGGAAGGCAGAGGCAGACAGAACTCTGCGAGTTCAAGGCCACCCTGGCATACCCGAGATTTTTTTTTTTTTTAGTCTAATAGAGAAAACAGAGCCAGGAGGTGGTGCCTCACACCTTTAATCCCAGTATTTGGGAGTCACATGCCTACATTTGGGAGGTAGAGACAGGAAGGGATGTGACTGGTTTTAGAGAGGAATATAAGGTGGGAGGAGACAGGAACTCAAGGCATTTAGTCTGGGGACTTGTAGAGACAGGATACCCAATTCGGTCTGAGGAGTTTGTAGAGGTAAGAGCTAGTGGCTGGCTGCTCTGCTTCTCTGATCTTCAGCCTTCACCCCCTAATATCTGATCTTCAAGACAAAACAAAAACAATCCTAGCGTTTAGAAAGTAGAGACAGGAAGATAAGAAATTTAAGGCCATCCTCAGCTACACTGCAAGTTTAAAGGCTAGCCTGGGATAACTTGAGATCCTGTTTAAAAACAACTTCAATGCCTGCCACCCCAACTGCAGAAAACAAAGCGGGGGGTGGGGGTGCTGATGCATTAGAATGTTGACTCTGTTGAATTTGAATAAGGAATCTACAGGAATCCTTTGGAATTTTTCCCCTCTTAATTTTCTGTTTGAAGTTATGTCAAGATAAAATGTTTGAGGGGAAAAAAGAAAAGATAATGGTAAAGGGGCATAATTATGAGCAAAGTACAATGATCTCCATGTATAGAAACATCATGATGAACCCCATTGTATCGTATGCTAAATTTGAAAAGTTTAAGGAAGTATCTTTAGAAGAGGCTTACTGTATGCCAGATATTGCTCTGAGTCAGACAACAAAAGCTTTCAATGTTAACAAAATTTCTGACCTTTGTGGTGTTTTCTTCTAGAAATGGGAACAACAACAACAAAAACTGAGGAAGTGAAATATGTAGGAAGGCGAGAAGAGGAAAGGCAGCAAGTTCTCTTAATTGCTGAGCTACCTCTCCAGCATCCTTTATGTCACTTTAAAAGTTTCAATGTCTATCAAGTATGTCAACAGGAACTTAAGAAGGTCTTTTGGGTTTGTTGTTTGTTTGTTTTTGTGTGTGTATGTGTATGGATGTTGAGATACCAGTGTTAGGGAAAGTTAATAATAAGGATCATGATATTACTGATTATAAGAACCCTGTTGTAGTCAGGATGGGCTAAGTTCTGCAATGCTAACAATCAGCCCCAAAATTTTAGCAGCAAAGAAGATTGGGCTTTCTTTATGCTATAATTTAGAATAGTCATTGCAAGATAATTGAGGTTTTCTGCTCCACACTGTTTTCTCATTGATGCTGAGAGACCTGCAACCATCTGGAGCATGGCTGGCTGTTGTGACAGAGAATACTTTGGACAGTTTCATGCTACCATTCAGTGTTCTGCATAAGAAGTCACATATGCCATGTTCTGTTCACAACAGAGCAGACCAGGTACCACTTCAACCCAAGGTGGCTAGCAAGTGGTCTCCATCTGTGAACAAGGCAGAAAGTCAGAAGCGTTTGCAGAGCAGTACTGCCAACCACAGAAAACGCCAAGGGGAAGTGAAACTCAGATGTCAGATGTGAGTTCTCCATGCCCAGTACCTTATCTCCACCAGATTCTTCATTTAGACACGAGGAGGACAGGAACTCTTAGGTTTGGGTGTATATAAACACATATGCACACACTTTTTTTTTTTAAAAAAAATATTTATTTATTTATTATGTATACAATATTCTGTGTATATGTCTGCAGGCCAGAAGAGGGTGCCAGACCTCATTACAGGTGGTTGTGAGCCACCATGTGGTTGCCGGGAATTGAACTCAGGACCTTTGGAAGAGCAGGCAATGCTCTTAACCACTGAGCCATCTCTCCAGCCCCACATATGCACACACTTTTAATTTAAATTTTCTGCTTATTTAAAAACAAACGGGGCTGGAGAGACGGCTCAGAGGTTAAGAGCACTGATTGCTCTTCCAGAGGTCCTGAGTTCAATTCCCAGCAACCACATGGTAGCTCACAACCATCTGTCATGAGATCTGATGCCCTCTTCAGGTGCAAAAATGTGGACAGAGCACAGTATACATAAATGAATAAATAAATCTTTTAAAAACAAAATCAAGCAGCAACAAACAACAACGACAAACCAAATGTAGTTCAGTTGACTGATCACCATAAAAACCAGACAGGTGACACAGGCCTGTATTCAGCACTTCGGAAGTGGATCCAAGGAGATCAGAAGTTAAAGGTGATCCTTGGCTACGTGGTGAGTTTGAGGTCAGGCTGGGATATACAAAATAAAAATAAAATATCCAAAATAAAAATAAAACTATAAAACAAGTATTTTGCTTCTCAGATTAATGTTCTTTTTAAAGGGAGGATGTTAATAATGCCAAGATAAAAAAATATAGGCTTTAACACAGCTAGAATAAATGTTATTTTCAACCTTCAGCATAGTTGCGTTTCTTTTAGTGCTTCCTCTGTACTGTACTCAGAAGACACTCGGAGTTCATGCTTTATCTATACAGAAACAAGACATGAGGGGCTGCCACTAGTCTTAGATAGATCAGTCACTATTTTAAGTTTGTCCACCAGGGCAAATTTTGTTGTATTTCACAATCTTGATACAATAGAAGTGAAAATAGAAGTTTTGTGCCAGTTTGTTCCTTTTCTCTAGTTTCTGGAGCATTTGAAAAGATTGATCTCGAACTCTTCTTTGGAAAGGACATTTATGCTGTTCCTCGGGAAATGGCTTGATGTGGATGTCACACATATATCTGAAATTAATTACCCTTCAGCTGGATGGCATCTTCTCAGCTTATTGATTGTAATGTCACATTGGCACCTATTGAAGAGAGTTATTGACAGCTAGCTCTTTTTCCCTGCCAGCATAGCCTGCCCCCACATTGTATACAGAAATGTTATTTTCAACCTTCAGCATTGTTGTGTTTCTTTTAGTGCTTCCTCTGTACTGTACTCAGAAGACACTCGGAGTTCATGCTGAACTGGCATAAAACTTCTATTTTCACTTCTATTGTATCAAAATTGTGAAATACAACAAAATTTGCCCTGGTGGACAAACTTAAAATAGTGACTGATCTAAGACTAGTGGCAGCCCCTCGTGTCTCTGCCTTCTGAGTGCTGGGATTATAGGTATATGCCACCACCGCCCAGCATGCTTAGATCTGCATTATTGCCCCTTAGTACTTCCCCCTTTCTCCTCTGGATATTTAGAAATGAATTATTTCAAAGATTATCTTGGTATTTTCCAAGTAGCAAAGTTAAAGAAATATATATAATAACCACGGCTGTGTTTTATTTTTCTACCTTGGAAATGTTTCTTCCTTATCTTGAGCATATGGCCCTTCCATAAATTCCACAGAATAATACAAGTGACACACAACACACACCAATAGTTCTCTGGAGTGTCTTCTGGCCAGATGGAAATATATGAACTTCTAATGTGCCATGAAACCTGGGAAGAACACATGGGGCAAGAGGCACATGTTCTTTATTAGAGACCAGTAGACTAGTTTTTAATAAAAGATTACCAGCAAAAGTCCTCCTAGACTTTCTCTGAATTATTTACTCAATACATTAGTCTTTTTTGTTTTCTGCATCAGGGTTTCTCTGTAGCTTTGGAGCCTGTCCTGGAACTCGCTCTGTAGACCAGGCTGGCCTCGAACTCACAGAGATCCGCCTGTCTCTGCCTTCTGTGTGCTGGGATTATAGGTATATGCCACCACCGCCCAGTCCCTCCAGTCATTGATGGACAATTTTACATGGGCTTTAGTTGGAATGTACAAGTGGGCAGGTAAAACACACCGTCAGGTTTAAACATCAGGGAACACCAGCTGTGACAGGGAGACACACAGCTTTAAACCTTTTGTGTTGGTAATTTTGATATGTAAGAATCTTTAGCATCAAATTTATTCTAAATAGATTTTATTTATGGTTGTTGTTGTTGTCTTTTTTTTGTTTGAAACAGGTTTTCGCTATGTAGCCCAAGCTAGCCTTGAACTTGAGCACTTTCTGCTTCAGCCTCCCAAGAACTGGACTCCTGAGCCCTGGCTTACAGATGTGCTATGTCCTGGCTCTTGTGTACTCAGTAGGCCTGGTTGAAAGCCAAAAGGGAAGGCAGGGGAGGGAAAGATTTTAAATTACATTTATCTACTCTGTGTGCGAAAGGACAGCTTGCAGGAGTCGGTTCTTTCCTTCCTTCTATTATATTTCTCAAGGATCACAATCAAGTCCTTAGGATTGGCAGCATGAACATTTACCCAGTGAGGTAGCTGGTTAGCCTCTCTCTTTGTCTCTGTCTCTCTCTCTCTCGTGTGTGTGTCTGTGTGTCTGTGTGTCTGTCTGTAACATGGAACCATGATGGTAGTCCCAGGAAATTAGGCTGGAACTCAGGTCATCAGAATTGGCAGCAAGTCGCTTTACCTGTGGAGCCATCTTGCCAGCCTTTGCTTTAAATTTTTTTTAACATGAAAATATTAGTGTCCAGCATTTGGATAAGAGTTGTCCATTTTTAAAATGGTTTTGTGGAGTCTGAGGTAAAGAGACCTTTAAATTGCCTCACTGTATCATTCAGTTAGGGCGATTTCTCTTGGAGAGCTTGGTCTCTCAGCTGCCATTGTAATGGTAACTGGCTGTGTTTTTTGCTCTGTTTTCCACTAAAAGGTCAACCCTGTTGTGGGATATTTGTATATTGTGTCAAGATATAGTGCTATGATTGGTTTAATAAAGAGCTGAATAGGGAGGCAGGAAGTATAGACAGGACTTCCAGGAAAAGAGAGGAAGTAGGAAGAGGAATCTAGGTGCCCGAGGGAGATGCCAGGAGACCCAGAGAGAAAACAGAAGGTGAAAGTTGGGAGAGAGGTAATGCCACGTGGTAGAACATAGATTAATAGAAATATGGGCCAATTTAAGTTATAAGAGCTAGTGGGACAAGCCTAAGTTAAGGTCAAGTTTCATAATTAATAATTCTCCGTGTCATTATTTGTGAGCTGGTGGCCCAGAGGATAGTCTGACTACACAGCCCAGAATTTAACACTTTCCAAAGCAGATAAAATACCATCCTCTGATTGCATGGCATAGTTCTTCAACCCTACAAGTTCCACAAGAGTGACAGTCTTACCGTTTTATTCACCATCAAAGAAACAGCCACTGCCCACACAGAACGATAGAGACGAGCACTTGATAAGTACTCAATAAACATTTGTTGATTGAATGAGCAATGACTATAGGTTATTGAATAGCAAAATCCTGAATTTAGTGAATTGGAAATAATACTTCATCAGTTTTAGAGCAATTTTATCTTTTCCAGAGAGTAAGTCATATTCTTTTTTCTCTCTGTTGCCTAGTGAACTAAATCTCAACTCCTTACTCAGGCATTTGCAGCGGTCCATGATGTGCTCTCAAGTTACCCTCCTAGGTTTACTAATTTTCACCTGACACCAGCGGTCCAGCTAAAATGGATATTAATCTCTATTTTTTTTTTTAAATGGACCTGAACACTCTTCTGCCACATGACTGGGTAATCCCATCTCTTCAGTGAAGACCTTGTCAGTGACCTTGGGGAGCATTATTCTGGCTCCTTAATTCTCTTCTTTTCCTTCCTTCTTTCCTTCCTTCCTCCCTTTCTTCCTCTTTCTTTCTTTCTTTCTTTCTTTCTTTCTTTCTTTCTTTCTTTCTGTCATTTGCCAAGTTTACCATTTGAGAACCATGTCTCCTGTGGAAGAAGTTCAACTCCAACTGGCAATGCCTGAAGAAGACAGTGACTAGAATAAGCTTACATTGTGCCCATTGATATCCATGCAGGGGTGGGGTTCATTTTATATCAGAGCCCAGACAGGCAAACATTAGCTGGGAGTGACTGCTTTTTCTGAGTGACATAAAGGAGGCCTAGACTCTGGAAATAGTTGCCAGTCATACTGGGTGGGTAGAGAGGACAAATGCAGAGAAAGAGGCTGATACTGAATCAGAACCCATGAAACACACCTGTGTTGTGCACCAACCAGCTTTGCTAGTTAGATGCTTCTGTGCTGTGGAATAATGCTCTTTAACCCTGTAAAGATTTGTCCCTTGTACTGGTTTAATAAACACTGATTAGCCAGTAGTCAGGAAGGAAGTATAGGCAGGGCGACCAGACAAGGAGAATTCTGGGAAGAGGAAGGGCTCAGTCTGTAGTCGCTACCCAGACACATAGGAAGCAAGATGAGAATGCCTCATTGATAAAAGGTACCAAGCCACGTGGCTAACACAGACAAGAATTGTGGTCTAATTTAAGTTGTAAGAGCTAGTTAATAATAAGCCTGAGCTAATAGTCTAAACAGTTTGTAATTAATATAGCCTCTGTGTTTTTTGTTGGGACTGAATGACTGTGGGATTAGGTGGGACAGAAACTTCTTCAACACATCTGAGGTGGTTATTGTTTACAATTCTACTGCCTTTCATCTCATAAACTGATGGTTCAGTGTCTGGCCTCAGCCTTTCTCATGACACTTCTTGTATACTTCCTGCTTGTACATAGGAATTTGTATGATGTGAATAAATATAATATAGATTGCAGTAGAACCCACTATCGTTATTTGTTCACATTCTTGACTAACCAAACTCATTTATTAAAGTAATAGTATCAAGAGTGGGTAAATTCTTGTGGATATAAAGTTAATCTGGGTCAATGGATTCACCTTATTTTTATGAAAATTATATAGCTTAAAATTTTATATTAATATAAGGGCCCAAATAATAAAACTTTAAAAAGAAAACACAGGGATATTCATTACTTTGGACTGGCAATAGCAAATAAAAGTGATGGTAAAAATACAATAAAAGAAAAATTAGATAAATTGAACATCAGAAATATTTTAAAATATGTTTACCAAAGTACATTAGCAATAAAAATGAAATAGAAAACTGTTGACTAGGATAAAATATTTGCAAATTATACATGTGATAAGAGGATCTATAAAAAACATCTATGACTCAATAAAAAATTAAACAATCCAATTAAAAAATGATCGAATAATCTGAATAGACAGTTTTCCAAAGACGTTATGCAGAGCACTAATATGCACATGAAAGATAAACAGCATTATTTGTTATTAGGGAAATGCAAATCAAACCACAAGATACCACTTCCTGCTCACAGGGATGGCTATAAACATGAAAACAGAAAATAACAAGTGTTTATGGGGAATGTGGAGAAATTGGAATCCTTGTGCACAGTTGGTGGGATTGCAAGCCATTCTAAAAACAGTTTGGTGCCTCTTTAAAAAGTACCTCCTTAAACATAGAATTACAATAGGACCAGCAATTCCACTCCTAAGCATATTCCTGAAATAATGAAAAATAATTACTCAAGCAAATACATGCATTTTAAAATAACAATTTTCATGATAGGCCAAAGGTGGGAAAACCTAAATGGCCAGCCATACTAACCAATTGTGATATGTATAATTATCTACATAAAGGCAATATCAATACATGCTATAATTTGTATGAACTCCAAAGACATGTTAGCAAAAGAAACAATAGACACAAGGTCTCATATCATAGGACTGCATTTACATAGAATATTCAGGGGTCTGTCTATAGAAACAAAGTAGATTAGTGGTTGCCAGGACCTTTGTTTGAGTGGGAAAGGAGAGTACAGGTTTAATGAGTATGGGGTACAGGGTTTCTTTTGGAATAAAGAAAGAATTTGGGAATTGGAGGAAGTAGCCATACAATATCATGGCAACACAGAAACACTAGTGAGTTCACTTGAAATCGTTGATTTTATGTTATAAATGGAGGCTGCTTGTTTGTTTCCCGGCTGTCCAGACCCCAGTAATCATAGAGGAACTATATTAATTACAACACTGTTTGACCTATTCACTCAGGCTTCTTATTAACTGACTCTTACACCTTAAATAGACCCATTTATATTATTCTGTGTAGCTCCACGAGGCTGTGGCTTACCGGGGAATGTTCTGGAGTATCCTTATCATTTGGCAACTACACGGCTCCTCCTTGACTTGGAGTCTGAAGACAACTTGGGCTACAGAAGGAGTTCAACTATGGAACCTGGGCTCCACAGTTAGCTTCTGCCCTGAAACCAAAACCAAAACTACAACCAACACTATCCCAAAGAAAAACCATGAACTGTCTAAGGAAAGTTCAGTTGTCACCATTTAGTCGCTAAACATATATAAAAAGTTCTAGTTAAAAGAGCTTTGTGGATTTCAAAATTATAGATTAAGAATTAGAAACCTGTAATTTTCATAGTGTATTAGCAAACAGAACAAGGGAAGCAGATTAAAAAGTCATTTTTTTTTTCATCTCTAGCCTCATTTTCAAGAGTCTTGAGTTTGGCTGTTTGAGACCCTTAAGTCTTTTCCTTTTTTGTCAGTGGGGGTTGTCAAGGACTTACTTCATGTCCGAGTCTAATGTAATCAAAAGGACTGCGTATTTATTTTCATCAAGGTCATTATGTTGTTTCACAGAGTCCAATAATGTATCATCCCACCTCAAAGCAGAGAACCAGACAGAATTAGAAACTCCTCAGTAAAAGAAGATGCGCTTGAATTCCCCGGAATACACAGTTGTTTACCGGTTTTCATAGCTTGATCTATGTCCATGGCACCTCTGCTAATGTTGATAAAACCATTTTGTTATCAACACTATAGGTGAAATATGACTAAATATAGCATTAGTGTTATATTCTTTTGTGTGTATGGTTATGGGTATGTGTGTGTGTGTGTGGACTCCTGCATAGTATGAGTGTGCTTATGGGTTCATGTGCATGTGGGGACTCTTGTACAGTGTGTGAGTGTGCTTATGGGTTCATGTGCATGTGGGGACTCTTGTACAGTGTGTGAGTGTGCTTATGGGTAAGTGTGTATGGAGGACTCAGGCACAGTGTGTGCATGCTTGTGGGTGCATGTTTGTGTGTGCAACTCCTGCACAGTGTGTGTGTGCTTATGGGTGCATGTATATGTATGAGGGACTCATACACAGTGTGTGTGTTTATGGGTGCATGTGTGTGTGGGGACTCAGGCACAGTGTGTGAGTATGCTTTTGAGTGCATGTTTGTGTGTGGACTCTTGCACAGTGTGTGAGTGTGCTTATGGGTACATGCATGTGGGAGGGACTCTTGCACAG
>JAQHUG010000112.1:370310-384689 GCA_028555095.1 Dicrostonyx torquatus
GACTCTTGCACAGTGTGTGAGTGTGCTTATGGGTACATGCATGTGGCGGGGACTCTTGCACAGTGTGTGAGTGTGCTTATGAGTGCATGTGTGTGTGGGGACTTCTGCACAGTGTGTGAGTGTGCTTATGAGTGCATATGTGTGTGTGTGTTTGGCGACTCTTGCACAGCATGTGAGTGTGCTTATGAGTACATGTGTGTGGGGGGACTCTTGAACAGTGTGTGAGTGTGCTTATGGGTACATGCATGTGGGGGGGGACTCTTGTACAGCGTGTGAGTGTGCTTATGAGTACGTGTGTGTGGACTCTTGCGCAGTGTGTGAATGTGCTTATGAGTGCATATGTGTGTGTGGACTCTTGCAGAGCGTGTGAGTGTGCTTATGGGTGCATGTGTGTGTGTGTGTGGAGTCTTGCACAGTGTGTGAGTGTGCTTATGAGTGCATGTGTGTGTGTGTGGACTTCTGCACAATGTGAGTGTGCTTATGAGTGCATGTGTGTGTATGGATTCTTGCACAGTGTGTGAGTGTGCTTATGAGTGCATGTGTGTGTGTGTGGACTTCTGCACAGTGTGAGTGTGGGGGGGCAGAAGTTAATCTTGGATGTTACTCCTCAGGAGCCGTTCACTTTGCTTTATTGGAGACAGGGTTTCACACTGTCCTGGAGCTCCCTGATCAGGATAAGCTGGCTGAGCAGAAAACCCCAGGAATCTGCCAGTGTCCACCTCTCCAGTACTGGAACTGTAAGCATATGCCACCACGCCTGACTTTTCACATAGGGTCTGGGATTGAACTTGGGTTCTCACACGTGTGTGGCAAACACTTTGCTGACTGAGCTGTTCATTCTTAATACATTTATTGTGCTTTTCCTGCAGGTTTGAGACAAATGACACTAAACTTCATTGCTAAAGACAGTATTTTCTTACTGTCTATGGTTCCCTGGGCTGCCTGGGATCACCAGAAAGGTCACCACTCAGGGTTTCTCAGGATGTTGTTCAGTTGTAACTCCAGGCATGCAGTGGCCAGATGCCTGTCCCATGTGGCCAGCAGTTGAGGTTGGCTGCTGTTGGCAGTGGCCCCGGGTGAGGCCACTAGTATCTAGTATGCCTTGTGCAAGCTGCCTGGGTTTCTTACATGACAGTATTTAAATTCTGAGAGGAAGTGCACAGAGAATATCACAGACCCAGTTAGAAACCTTGAGGCTTTTCTGTTCTCACCTTAGAAATTGCTCTGCCTCATTTCCAACAAACTCTTTTTGGGAGACAGAAGCGAACCAGAGAACCATGGCAGATATAAAAGGAGTGTCACTAACAGTATGTGAATATTGGTAGGCATGATTCATTGGGAAGTTTCCTGAGAAAACTTCCATACAACATACATAGAGTTTAAAAGTTAATTAAAAAATTATGTACATGAAGGCCAATGTTTTATTACCCTAAAATGGAGACAAAATGCCATGAAATTATATTTTAATTTTTCAATATCTTATATAGATGTGCATTTTATATTTAAATTTCATCCATTTAATGAAACTTAAAAAAATAATGGGGCTGGATAGATAGTTCCATAGGTTGAAGCATTTGCTGTCAATTCTGAGGACCTGGGTTCAATCCCTGGGACTTTCATGGCAGAGGAAGACAACTGATTCCTGAAAGTTGTCCTCTGAGTGCCACACTTTCACCATAATGAATAAAATTAATGGCATCGCAAGCCACACGTGGTGCTGCACACCTTAAGTCCCAGTACTTTAGACGGCAGAGACAGGCAGATCTCTGCGAGTTTAAGACCAGCCTGGTCTACAGAGTGAAATCCTGGCCGGTCAGAACTTCACAGGGTAACCCTGTCTCAAAAACCAAAACCAAATAATAATAATAAAAATAACAACAATGGTGCCCGAAGGGAAGCTGAAGTAGGGCAGATGGAAACTCAGCAGACGGAGTCTTCAGAGCTAAGAAGACATAATGATACATCTGAAGAATGATCCAGACTCATTACAGATTTCTGGCAGACCATGATAACTGTTTTACTGTGTAATCAGGAAGAGAACGGCCGTAAGCACAGAGCAAAGGAGATAGTGAGGGGCAACTTCGGTAGCTGAAAACGAGTCACAGATCTGTTTCAGCATGTTTGAAAAAATTGGAAACTTTCTTTAGACATAAAAAATTGGGTATTGAGACACCTCTCTGTCCTTTCCTTCTAGCATGCTTCCCTTGCTCCCCCTTCCTTCCCTCGTCATTCTTTCTATAGTCAGAGGGAACTGACTCTGGCCAGAGAACAAGAGAGACCAAAGAACAGAATAGGACGGAAGGCAGACAAGTTCCCCAATCTCATGACTCATGTGTTCTTAAGATAGGGCGACCTCCCAAGTCTCTTAGAACACCAGTAAGTAAGACCATCCTAGATCGTTGTAACAAGATGCTGCACACAATATCTTACG
Organism: Dicrostonyx torquatus; assembly: GCA_028555095.1. NCBI lineage: Eukaryota > Metazoa > Chordata > Mammalia > Rodentia > Cricetidae > Dicrostonyx > Dicrostonyx torquatus. The sequence goes on from JAQHUG010000112.1 coordinate 372,742, forward strand.
TGCAATTCTGTTATTCATAATCCATCCATGGAATCTTCCTTTCGGCTTGGCCATCAATGTGTTCTGTTTTAAACTTAAGGACTTAAGTTTTTAAAGGAAAAACCATGTTTCTAAAGTCACGTGGATGTGGCTTTTCCATTGACATTTGGTCCACGGGTATTGACAGTCGGCTTTATTCTCTATTTTCACCATGGTAAGAACATTCAGTAGTGTTAGAACTGGCTTCTCTAGTCACAACAATCCTAGGGAATTTCAGAAATTACTGCAGGTGGTGAGCTGAATCCTGCTAGGTTTCGCAGAGTCTTCACCCACCTCCTGCTTAGCCAGCTGTTTACTGTCATCCCCAAAGGGTGGACCACAGAGCCGTGGATTCGCATTGCACAGTCTCAGTTGACAGGAGACGTTAGGAACAGCGCTTCACTCAGAGTTTACAAGACGAAAGTAAAGACTGGATAATTATTTTGAAAATTTCCCCATGTTCTATATTTTCATGTTCTCACCACAGATTGTACCCTTGACCCTAGTTGTTATAGTAGCCTGTGGGAAATTTAAACATGTACTTTTACCCTTGGCAGTGTTGTATTGTCATTAGTATAATGTAACACGCAAAAACGAAATGCAAATGTCAATCCTTTCTCCCACTCTGTGATAGCAGAATTAGTTCTAAATGTATGACATTTGTGAAATATTTTCATTGGAGATACAAACTGTTTCTCGGTTTCACTTTTTTGGATATTTTTTGATGTAAACTTTTATCCCCCCCCCGCCAGTTGAAGGGCATCTTGGTAGCTAGCATGTTAGAGAGAATATGACCATGGAGTGAATAGAATGTAAATATGCATTTTACATTTTTAGGGCAGGGGTTGGTAAATTACTACCCCAAGACCCAAGGGCCCCTATTTATATAACTATTCAGTAAAATGCAGCCACCCTCATTATTGAATATATTTCTGAATATTCATAATACAGAATCAGAGTGCTAAGTCTGAAGTTGGGCCAATAGTGCTGACAATGAAGTCCAGAATAGAATATTACTAGACTAATATACACACAAAAATGTGAAATTGTTACTTCAGTTTGTGAAATAGACTTATGACCAGGGGTGTTTCTCCAACGCATTAGTGTTTTTTGTATTTGCAGTGATATTTCTGAATGAGTTCTCCTGTGCCTCTGTGGGGTTCCCAAGGTATCTTAAAGAGATGATAGTTCAGACATTGCAATTTAATTCAGTCAACATCTTTTGGAGGACTTCTGCAATCTGCAGGGTACTGTGTGGAAGTGTTGGGTCAAAGACACGGAAGTGGTGGGTCTTGACACAAATGGAGAATGCTTTAGTGACTTACTAATTTGGAAATTCTATGCCTTTTGGAGAAATATTGAGATGTTGAAAAATTTCTTATGTCCTTCTAACTTCTGACTGGATCTTCATCAAACCAGTTGTGCCATTTTGTACATACCAGAATAAACAACAAAAACCAACCAAAGTAGTATCTGCAAACCTGGTTTAAATGAAGACCAGAATTAAAAGAATACATTTTTATTATCTTATTGTCTTTAAAGTGGGAATGCTCAACGGAAGTGTGTGTGTGTGTGCGCGCGCGCGCAAAAGGCCCTGTGTTCTACCTGCAGCCCCCGCCTCCCCAACACTGTAAAGGGGTTACTATGACAGCATTTGAGACAGAAGGTCCTAAGAGGCCATCCAAGACCCAATCTATTCACAGGTGTTAAAGAATGCCTGCTGAGGAAGGGACTGCCGCTCAGCCTCCCCTTCCTTCCCTTCTGTTCCTGATTGCACACACTCAGCGTGCAGTCGTGAGTGTCAGGTTTCACCAGCTAGGGAAAGAGGGAGTAAGGAATGCAGAGTTGCCAGTTTTAGTAACTCTAGTTCCTGGAAACAAGCACAGAAGCCTTTTAGTTATTCGCACACCCAAACTTTTGTAGCTCCCATTGAATAAATCATTTGACTGTCAGCAAATTATAATGTTGGGAAGTTTACATCATCCCCTTTTCACAGCAGCTTTTAATGGAAGACCGTGGAGAGAAAAACTCCTGAAAATTCCCACGACACAAAAAAGACAGCTGACCTAGAGAAAGATGGCACAGAAATTAACACTGAACACGTTTTAAGTAGCAAAGGTTTGCACACGGTAGCCTACTTAGTTGTGCTGATCTGAACACTTGGCATAAATGCCAGAAAATTGACGGCATGACCTTGTGTCAGTAACAGCGCCGCTCGATTGACAGGTTATCATTATGCACAAACTACCAAGCATTCGCTTATGCAGGGACCAACTCCATCAAGCAGGTACGATGACCATCCCACTTCACGGATGAAGACACTGAGTCCAGGAGGAAACCAAGTGCAGTGGGCAAGGTCTCAAGGCTGGGAAGCAGTTGGGCCCCAGATGCAAAAGGGGCCCCTGCTCGTCTGCCGGCTCCCAGGTGTCCGACACCGCACTGGTCCACTGCCATCTGTAGCTCTGTAGCAATCCCGGCGCGTTGCCCAGTCCGCGGACCCGGATTCGTGCAGAGGGGCTGGGGGCTCGGCCTCGGCCTGCAGCCCGGCGGGAGCGCGCCCGGCGGGAGCGTGGGAGCAGCGCACGTGCCGCCGGGAAGGCAGGGACAGCTTGGCCGCGCCAAGATGGCGGCGGCTGCCGCGGCCGCAGCGGCGACTGTTGGCGGCCGGTGAGGCGGGCGGGGCCGGCGGCGTGGAGGCGGGGTCCCGGGCGAGCCGCCCTGGGGAAGGCGGGGGCCGTTTCCATAGCGGCGGCGGCAGGAGGTGTCGCGCCAGGGAACTTCCTGGTTCCCGGGCTCGGCTTTGCCGGGAGCCTCCTGGAAGGGAAACAATGGGGCGGAGGGCACTGCGGTAGCTGCCGCCACCGCGCCGAACCCGCTTGGCCTCCCACGACTGACCGCCGCCGGGACCGTCCTGAGGTAACTTCCTTTTCTCCCGTGTCGCTGCTACAGGGGCTGGCGGGGTCTAGGGCGAGGGGGCCGGGACGGAATTGGCCCCGGGCAGCCGGACGCCGCCATTCCCGGCCCCGGGTAGCGGGCACGCGGCGGCGGTGCGGCCTGGACCGAACGGGCTCACCGGGAGCCCGCGCGCCGTGCCGCGCGCCTCGGGGGTCTGCGGTGCGATTGGCGGGGCGGGCTGCCGCGGGCCGGGGGCCGGGAAGGGCCCAGCGCGGCGTGCAGCCCCCCGGGGAGGCGGAACCCTCTGGCCGCCACCCCCACCCCCCAAGTGCAAGTTTCGGTCTCCGGGGAGACGTGTCTCCCTCACAAGTTTCAGTTGCGTCCAGCGGGAGCGCGAGTGGGCAGGACCCAGGCAAACTTCGTTCTCTGAAACGACTGCCTGGATGCCGCAAGAACTTTGTTGGGAGCAGCCTCCGGGAGGATGGGCGCGAGGGAGGGATCTGGAAAGCCTGGAAATCTGTGCACCCTTGCAAAGTTTTACAGGCTAGTTTGGAGCTCCGGGAGCGCGGCAGTTCGCAGGTGTTTTAATGCCAGCAGATGAGAGAAGCCTGGGTGGGACGTTCATATAAGTTGAACATTGGGTATCTCTGGGTTCTACCTAGCCACCCTCTGTTTAGTCAGCAGATACTTTTTATTTTTAAAGTGAGTTTACAAGGTGTTAGCTGACATCACGACATTTTCGAATAAAGCGTGCGTTACTAGAGTCTTCTCATTCATCTTTCCTACGTCATAGGAATTTCTAGAAAACTTTAATATGCTTTGTGCTTTATGAATTGGAAAGGCTCGGTGAATTGGACCAATAACCAGTCTTTAGGAATAATGGCAATAATAATGGAAGTAATAGGGACACTGTTCTAAGTATTCTTGCTGGAAGAATTCAGTCGTGGGTCAGCTTCCTATTTTTCTTTTTTCTTTCTTTCTTCTTCTTCTTCTTCTTCTTCTTCTTCTTCTTCTTCTTCTTCTTCTTCTTCTTCTTCCTCCTCCTCTTCCTCCTCTTCCTCCTCTTCCTCCTCCTCCTCCTCCTCCCCTCCTCCTCCTCCTCCCCTCCTCCTCCTCCTCCCCCTCCCCCCTCTCTCTCACACATACACACATATTAGATCTGTGAGACAGTTATTGTTTCATAGCTTAGAAAAGTTTTGCATGACGTTTGAAATCACCTCACCTCTGACCAGTTTCTTCTTCCCATCTTGAACCTCTGGAAAGTTTTGGGTCGGGGGTTGGAGGGGGACTAGGGTGGAGTTTAAACTTTTTTTCTTTCTTTAGGTTATCTTAGTAACCAGTAAACTGTCACAGGATGAGCAGTGTCTCACTGCTTTTCTTCCGAAGACCCCCCCCCCCCATTAACAAAAGACTTTCCAGTTTGTTGTAATTTTATAAGAGACATTGTAAGCATGGTCTCGTTCAGTCCTTAAGGTGGACGATTGATCCTAGTTTGTACTCTCCACAGGCCGTTAAGCTATAGGTCAAAATGGAAAAGGAAATTATACCGATAACAGTATAAATTAACTTCTAAGGGAAATGCACGGGCCTGATTGCAAGGACAGGTGCCCTTAGTTAAGGAAGCAGTGAGTCCGCAGAGAGGTATTCAAGAGCTATCCTTTGTCAAGCTTTTAGAGTTTGGGTCCTGAGCTTTGGGGCTGGCTGCTTCTTACCTTAAATTACTGTACAGCTGTGGGCTGTGCTTGTTTCTGGTGAATATAATCTGTTACACCTCTTCCCATTAAAATATTTTTAAGATTTATTATTTTATGTGTATGAATGTTTTGCCTACATTTATATATGTGTATCACAGGGGTGCCTGTTGCCTTCCGGGGTCAGAAGAGGGTGTCAGATCCCCTGGAACTGGCGTTATGGTTGGTTGTGAGCCATCACCATGGGGGCTGAGAGTCAAACCCGGGTCCTCTGGAAGAGCAGCAAGTGTTCCTAATTGCTGAGCCATCTCTCCAGCCTCCATACCTCCCTTCACAGTGTTTCCTTACGCAGGTAACCCTCAGTGAGGACAGCTGGTCTGGTTAAACAAGTCAGTGAGAAATGTCAGGCTTGGTGTTGGGTGTAAATTGACTGATGATCTTTAAGCATTGTGTGGGAACCAGCAGATCCAGTCTGGGGCGCTAGTGTCAGGCACTAGTGATAGGCACTGGCCTATCTTTGTCACCTTGCCCAATTATTCTGACAGTTTGTAGCAGGTGAAGATGGGTGAAGAAAGCTGATGAGTTCAACCTTGTAACAAATTAAGAACAAAATTATTTTGGTGAAAAATTGAGGAATGTTAAGGAAGTTCAGAAGTCAGCAAAAGACTTTAGAATACTAAGACTGAGAATTGCTACTTTAGGTAGAGAGAATGAGACATTTTCTGGATTTTGAGTTTAATTCTACTTTAACCACCCCCATTTTGTAACTAGTGCAATTCAGACTAATTGCCACAGACTTAGAGTTTGTCCCGTCATTGTCATTTATGAAAAGCATTTTTCCATTTATAGATGTGATCTAATTATATATCAGAGAAGTGTGTTCCCCTCTAAAAGGTTACTGTCTTCAGAGTCAACATAAGACTCACATTTGGAGAGCATCTGACCTGTAGCACATACAGCATCCAGGGACCAGAGGGCGTGGGGATTAGTCAGAGACGATTCTCAACTGACTGCTGTCATTTACAGGCTCCTACCTCATGGCTTAGTTTTAAAAAATATTGCTTTGTGAAATTAGGATACTTTGAGGACGAGGAAAAAGTGCACACGGTAACAGAGTCAGGGAGATTGATGTGGTGGCTCCGTGAGGACACTTGCCTATCAGCTTGTGTCCTGTGTGCTGCTGTCATCATTGGTGTGAAGAGAAGCTCCTGAACCACTCTCTCATCATCTGAAGTGGCTTGCTTTTGTTTCATAGTCATCACAGAAAGTGAGTCAGTCTGCTTGATCCTCATGGCCATACAAGATCTGGAAAAGACCGTCCACCTCAGTGTCTGCTTTTAGAATAAACTACATGTTAGTTTCTATAGCTGTAAAACTTGGATTAGATGCTAAACAAAATATCCTTTGATTTCCTCACAGACATAATGATTGTTAATTTCATCATGATTCTATTTTCATCAGCTTAGACTACCTTATTTTAAAATGCCCTACTTCTCACAAAACTTCATGAGCGATCTACCCCAAGATAAAATGTCTAGGAAGTATTTGGGTTGTTTCATTTGCTTGTAGTAAGATCAAGATTGGCTCTGGAGCTTGTGTCTGCTTATGTTTGGCTCTGAAGCAATGACTTAGTTGTCTTGTTACAGAGGTCCACATTGCACTTGTGTCTTCTTGACCTTGGTAGGAGTGTAACAGAAGTTGATCTCCCCTCCCCCCCCCGGAATTTTCCTTCCACTGTATCCACAAGTGAATAATAGTACAATGCTAGATTGTTGTGGTGGACTGTCATATTTAAAGCTATTTCAAGTTTACAGTTAGCTGTGTTACCAGGGGTGGCAGAGTCATGTTCAGTTATGGCATGAATGCCGCATCTGCACATCCATTTGCTCTAGATACTTTTTGCCCTGGTTTTACTTTGGTTTTTCAAACAGTTTAGTTCATTAGTATATGTGTAGCAAGATAAGACAAGGTGAAATAAAAATTTTATTTTATTTTATTTTTTGGTTTTTCGAGACAGGGTTTCTTTGCAGCTTTGCAGTCAGTCCTGGAACTAGCTCTTGTAGACCAGGCTGGTCTTGAACTCACAGAGATCCACCTGCCTCTGCCTCCCGAATGCTGGGATTAAAGGTGTGCGCCACCACTGCCCGGTGAAATAAAAATTTTAAAAACTAAGTCACAAAAGAAAAAATTGAATGGCTGTGGAGATTAGTTTTAGAAATTTGTCTTACCAGGGCAGTTTATTTTTATAATTCTTTTTAGGTTTGCTTGATTTTTTTAAAATGACATTTCTGTTTTTCTTTTTTTTGTTTCAATTTGGGATTATAAATTTTGCTAGTCTTAGTGTTTACCTAATTTTGATATATTGTTTTATTATTGTTGCTTGGTGTGTGGGTGTTAGTGCATGTGCAGGAGGTGTGGGCACATGCTCGAATGTGGGCGCATGTTCATGCCAGACGTCAGCCTTCTGCATTGTTCCTTAGGAACACCTACCTTGTTTTTTGAGAGTTACTCTGACCTGGCCTTGCTGATTAGGCTGGGTTGGCTGGCCAGTAGGCCCAGGCATGCTCCTGTCTCCTGCTCCCAAGTTTATGCTTGGGTTTAGTTTACTTCCAGGTTCGTTCTTTTGGGATTTGGTATTTTGAGGTCTCACACTGTTACACTTTGCCTGGTTTGTGGTCAGGGCTGCCTCAGTACAGAGTAGCCTCTCAGGGATCTTCAGATCAGGCAGCAGTTTCCTGGGATAAAGAAGCCTGAGAGTGCTGTGCTCTCCGTTTTGGATTCTTAATCTCTTTTGGACTGTGATTGCTCATTCCTTAGTAGCTTGTCAGTTCTTAGATATATCCTTTTAAAAAGTTATATAGTGTCCGTGCTACAATGTGTACTAGTCTTAAATGTGTATCCTGAAGAGTTTTTATAATGTAATTAACTCCGTTCTATCTATAGAGTATTCTGGTGCCCCAGAGGTTTAATACAATTGTTTCCAATCAGTATCCTTTTTCTGTTTTGTATGTGGCTAGGACTTAATTTTCTATCACCATAGGTTAATTTTGCATTTTTTGGCTTTTCATAAAAATAATGCCATGCAATAGATACTGTTTTGTTTGCTTTCTTCCATTCAGCATTGTATTGTGAAGTGAATTTCATTTATGCTGTTGTATGTACCAGTTTCTTTTTATTGTTCAGTATTTGTTTTAGTTACTCTGGCTACCTAAAACATTGTTCAGTAGTATAGCTTAAAACAGTGGGATTATTTGCTTTCTTCACAGATCTGCAATTTGGGCAACACTTATATTTGCTTCACGCAGTTTCAGGTCAGGCTGCTTGAAGCCCAGGCCTAGTTCTGTGTAAAGGGCTGCTTCTCTGTCTGAGACTTGGTGATGGGACACTTAGATGCAGTCTTGCAGTATGACTTAAGGTTGCTCACATGAGCTGTATGGCTGGATTCCAAGAAAAAGAGGATTAAAGAAGTTGGGGGCTGAGCCACAGAGAATCTGTATTGTCTTGTCACTTAGACTCAGCACTTCTATGGTATTCATGCCCATTGTGTATTAATTACTAATTGAGGCAGTTGTAAAATGCCCATCCTGTTAAAAAAAAAAAAAGGTGTGTATGTGTGTAGGAATGGCCCCATTCCTTGACTGGGAGAGATAAGAGTCTAGAAAAATCATGCAGGATCATACTGCAGTAAATACTTACCAGAAAATACACAGAAATACAGTAATTACTTATCAGAAAATACAGATTGCCACAGTGGTGGCCTGAATAATCCATGACTCAGTTTATTCTTTCTACTTTGAATGGGCACTTGGATTGTTCTCAGTTACTGGCTGCTATAATACAGCTTCTGTGAACATTCTTACTTGTATATTTTGTTGGATATGTGAACTCCTTCCTTTTGGCTTTCCCTAGGAATGAATGGAACTGTTCGATAGATAGACGTACAGTTAGCTTTAGTGGTTACTTAACAAACATTTGTTTATATCCTTGGTATTTTTAATATCTTAAAACTATTCATAGCATATACTGTTTGGCCAGTTCTTTGTCTTCTAGTGAGACAGATGTCTTCGGTCAACCTTTGTGGAAATGCAGGTCCTTCTTTATCTTTCCTTTTCTTGCATGTGTTTGTGTGTATGGTGTGCATGCCTGTATGTGCACATAGCCTCATGTGTCTAGGCACACATATGTGAAGACCTGAGGCCAGTATCAGGAGTTTTTCATTCCTCTCTACCTTACACACTGAGGCAGTGTCTCAGCTAAAGCAGAGTGTTAAGCCCCTGTGTCCCAGGGATGCTTTGCCATGCCTACCTGGAGTTTACATGTGTTCTGAGGACCCTGACTTCATCTTCTCGCTTGCCTGACAAGCACTGTTTTTTCACTCCCTGAGTGATCTCCCCAGCCCATGAAGTTGCACTCAGTTAGGTGTTTATTTTTTGGAAAATAAGGATTATGTAGATGGGTGTGAGTGTGGAGTACTAGGGCACTTTTCAAAACATCATTTTAAGGTATGTATTCAAAGATTATGTACATTAATCACTGAAGAGAATGTTTTCAAATTTTTTTTTTAGAAATTCCTTTTTAAAGACATTGAATATAACTCCTTAACAGTGTACATCACATTTTGTTGATGGCTAGCGCTTTAGTATCAGTTTGAGTCCCAAGCTCGTTCCCCAGGCTTACCTGGGATTTATTTTTCTGACTAACAACAAAAACCTTCTCTCCAAGGTTAATTGTCATTAGTGAGGATTGCCAAAAGAACACTATCTAGACTCTCAGACTCATGGTTGCATTTGACTACATCACCATTCACAGTCACTTTGACTTGACTATTTTTTTTTGTCCCCAGGGGTCATTTGAATCTGTTTCATGCCCCTTTAATGAAACATTTTAGACTGCTTTGTTTTAGTTCATATCTCATTTACTATGATAGTTGATTTGTTGATCCTGCTTATGCTAAGGAAATTAGAATCTTTCTCAGCTTCTCATTTAATTAGAGTTAGTTTTAAGTTATAAATAACACAAGTTACAAATAGAACTTCAATATTGTGTTTCATCTTCCTTATTTTGTGAGACCAAAATGTATCAGGACTATTAGTATACACATCAACTTTATATTTAGTTCACCAAGGGCATATTTCACACAGGATCCCATGATACTCTTGGGTGTTTGTCAGCCTAGAAAACTTAGTTCTGGCTTTGCACACACAGGCCCAGGGAGGCCAAGTGGACTCGTTGCAGTGGTTTTCTTGAGAGGCCTTATATCAACCGTCGTCCTGCTGACTTCGAATTTCATACACACTACCTACAGATCGTGTGTTTTCATCCTTTGGCTTGTAAGTTGCCCTATTTTTACTGAATGCAGTGCCTAGAATACACTGAAGCCCTTGACTTTTCACTTCTGCCAGTCAGTTTCTACTGGCTCTTTTCTTCTGAACTTATTCTGTGTTAGGATGGCTGGAATCAAATTTGTCTTTGTGTGACCTAAGCTAGTTGGACAGTTTTTGTATATTGTAGAGTTAAATTAGTATTTATTGAAAGAGCAGATAAATGTGTTATAGAGTTTAGAATCTATCTGATCACAAATTTCTTGGTGTAGGTTTTAGAATTATGTCTACATTTAAATCTCTTCCCTCATGGTGTCTGCTTTAGTGCTCATTATATGGCAACCTGCAGTTTTAATGGACATTTTGAATGCTATTAGGCTTCAGAAAAGAAAAGATACTGTGTTCTTCACTTTAGCTTTCATTTGTGGAGTGTAGACACTATGTACAGTTATGATACGATAGGCATATCAAGTGCATATGGCAAATATAACATTATAAGCTGCCCTTGAAAGCCCCTGCCTCTGTGTACCTGTTAGAAATAAGAAAAATTTAGAAATGACATTTGCTTTCTAAAATGACCAGTGTAAACAAAGTCACTAGAATTTGATAAGCTCTCCTGTAAACCTAACTTAAATTCTATCCGAGGAAAGGAAATTTGACCTTATCCTTATCTTATGCATCATTAACATACATGTGTAAACAAACTGAGAACCAACCCTTTTATTCTTAAGCCCAACTCATTCTTTGATCTCATTAGTGGGAAACATTTTGTTGGACTTAGTGAGCAGAATAAACAATTCTCTTTTCACTGTAGCAGTGACAGATTTACTGGACTTTTCTCATGCTAGGAAAAGATTACAGGCTGTGGAAATTTAGTATTGTCTGTTTTATAGGTATACGTTATTCTAGAGTATTGTTCATAAAGTTCAAGAATTATGTAACCACAAGGGTGAGATATGTCTCAATGAATAATGACTGTAGTATTAACTGGAGTTATTTCTTTGTCTAGAATAAGAAGACATTACCTGGGAACCTGCCCTGGCCAATACATAGTAGAACTAATAAACTGTGACTGAATTAAGAAAGGAAGGTACTAGAATTATTATAATGTAAGCTTTGCAAGGGATAGTATTTTGTTCATAGTTTTGTTGACTGAGCCTAGAATACTGTCTGGCTTCTGGGAGTTGCTTAGGAAGGGTTTATCGAGTGCCTAATTAGTTTATATGTTGTCTGATTTTTAAATTTAAAAAATTGTATTTTTTTAAAATTTTTGAGACAGTGTCTTTTGTAGCCTTGTCTGACCTGAAACTTGCTCTGTAGAATAGGCTGACCTCAAATTCATAGAGAATTTCCTGTCTCTTGTGTGCTAGGCTAAAGGTATATGCCACCTGCCAGCTTTTATCATCTGTTTTAGATTTAAAAACTGAATAAGAGTCACAAGTCTTGGCTTATGAGCCTTTGAGGAGATACATTTGAGTTGGGTGATTCAATTTCTAATTCCTTTCTTGGTGATTCTGGGATGAAGGTGTATAAAGGCTATTACAATGTTAGTTCATTTCTTGTCCATAAGTTGCCGGACAGTTTTAATTACTATTAGAGAGATTTAATAATGGATTATTAATAATAATCCAGTCAGTTATTTATTATTGGACATTTAAGTTTACAATTTTGTGATATTATAATTAATATTATGATGAAGGAAATTTTCCTAAACATTTTGTGTGGGGGAAGAGAAATGACTTCAACAAATAGTTCATTTCACTGCCTTATAATGCTAAGTGATAAACAGATGATATAACTAATTTTCTGTGGAAATTTTATATTTTGTTTCTTTTGCTATTACAAGTAGCATTGTGACAAATTTCCCTTCCCTTTCTCTCTCTCTTACAGTCAGACAAAATTGTTATGAAATTTCTCTTTTTCCTTTTCTGATACGATGATGGGGATTGCATATTCCAGGCAAGTGCTCTGCTGCTGAGCTTTGCCCCCAGCCCCACGATCATTTCTGGTTACATTCTAGCAC
>JAQHUG010000112.1:388725-400509 GCA_028555095.1 Dicrostonyx torquatus
AAAAAAAAAAAAAGCCGGCATAGTTATTGTAGCCACATCTCTCTACCTTAGTCAGTATTTGCCAGTTCTACATTTTTGATGCCTTAATTTCCAGCCTTTATGTGGTTTACTTATTTAGATTTGTTCCTATGATATGTGGCTAGATATTTGAATATAATATTTTTAACCTGAAACTTCAGTGTTTCTTTGTTGTCATCACCCACCTCCCGCCCCACCCCCAGCCACCCAACTCTTGATTTCTTTGTGCAGCTCTGGCTGTCCTGGAATCTGCTCTGTAGAGCAGGCTGGCCTTGAATTCAGAGACCTGCCACCCTTGTCCCCAGGTGCCAGAATTAATGCATCACCACTGCCCAGTTTAGTTAAATTGTTTTTAAAGTTAATGTCTTAAGATTTATTTTTACTTATGTTTATGTATGTGAATCTGTGTGTGTGCATATATGTATACATGTTAATGCCAGGACCCACAGAGGACAGAGGTGTTGGATCCCCTTGGATCTGGAGTTAGAGGAGGTTGTGAACCACCTGACGTGGGTTCTGGGAATCAAACTTCAGTCTTCTGCAGAAGCAGTACTTATTCTATGGTGCTGAGCTATCTCTCTTGCCTCTGAAGTTGGTGTCTTTATTCTCTGGCTTAGTCATCTTTGGTTTTAATAATGTAATTACTACAAAATTTCAGTGGCTGACAGCAGGCAGCCATAGATCTGCAGCTGTGACTGAGTTTGGCTGGGTTTGGTTGTAAGCTGTGAGTTGTCTTCAGTTATGTGTCATTTTGGGGCCAGCAGCCTCCTTGGGTTTCTCATGCTGCTATGCCTTCCAAGAAAATGTAGCTTCCAGTTAGGTTTAGTCAGTTCTGCTCCTTTCCAGGAAGGCATATTGCCATACCTCCCAAAGCCAATACATGAAAAATAAGATAAATGCTGATTTTGCAGAAATACTACAAAATACTTAGTATGTGAAGTTGTGTATTTTGAGACATTGTAACATGAGGGGCCTGCTTGTTGGGGTTTCTTTCCCACCCCGTACCCCACAGCCGGCAAGCCCCAAAGAAAATCACACAGAGAGTTTACATTAGGTTATACACTGATTGGCCCATTAGCTCAGTCTTCCTACCAGCTCCATAACTTATATTAACCCATTGTTCTTATCTACTAGCCACATGGCTCGGTACCTTTTCTCAGCTGGGCTGCTACATGTTGCCTCCTTGGAGATCTGCACAGGAATGCCAGGGAAGCTTCCTGCTTCCCAAATCTCCTGTTCTCACCTCTACTTCCTGTCTGGTTTTCCTGCCTATACTTCCTGCCTGGCCAATCAGCATTTATTTAAGACATGATTGACAGGATACAGAATTGTCCCGCACCAAGATATTACTCTTCTTTAGGGAAGGGTAACTAGGCGAGGTGAAAGGAGCCTGAATATTTTTATATCTTGCATGCTACTGCTTTTGAGCCACTTGGTTGCTGAAAAAAATTAATTGGCTACCTATTTTGAAAGTGGCTGGGGGCTGGGGAGCAGATCTGTTTTGAAGCTGTGATTAGAACCTTGACGAGGTTACCTCATTGTGTTGCTCCGTGGGTCTGTACATTAAATTTAGATACATGCTTTGCATGTTTGTACACTGTAAGACTTGTGTGCATTTGTTACCTTGTGTGGTTGTACATCCAGTATTTGTAAGTTTTATTATCCTGACTTAAAAAATGGTATTAGTTTTAACTGTGTGTAGGTGTTTATGTTTGCATGTGGGTATGTGCAGCAGGAGAGTACAGGTGGCTGTGAAGTCTGGACAGAGACACTGCAGTGTTGCATAGCCCTTGGAGCTGGAGTTACAGACAGATGTGAGCCACCTGATGTGGGTCATGATTAACAGAACTTGGTTCCTCTGGAAGAGTAATAATTTTTCTTAACTGCTAAGCTAGCCCAATGATTTTGAAGATAGTATTTTTAGTGCTAAGAAAATTCTTTATGTCTTAAACACTAGAATTAAGGATTTATTTGGCTTCTTATGGTATGACAGGAAGAGAGCGTTACCTCCTATAGGGTACTTTGATACTACCACTTAGAAAACTTAACATTAAAAATGTATATAGACATAAGACTCCAGGTAAAGAGTAGTTGCTTCAAGTATGAATGCATGTGGACCCCTTTGACCTCTGTAAATGTTTTATCTACTTGGTGTTTTTTGTGACATTGCCTTTCCCTGTTCTCATTCAGCATCTTACCTCTTAGTTTCCAAGGAGGGACACCAAAGCCAATAAACTTAATGCAGTACCATTAAGAGATGTATTTATTATGAGAAACTTTGAACATGTACTTGAACTAACATGGGAAATATTGATTGTAGATTTTCCATGCTACTCATTTCCTTGGGATAATTGGGTTGTCTGGAAATGGTGATCACTGGCAAATGCACAGATGAAGAAGAAAGCCTGTGGGTTGGGGTCAAGTGACAAGATGGCAGAACTATGATTATATACCACTGCTAACTATAGTGTAGGCAGCATGTGGTGTGTGTACATGCTGATGCAGTTTCTACATTGTGTAAATGTGTGCTGTCTATGCATCTTACATAATCTGAGTATAGTGTATGGATACAGCAAACTGAATCTTTAAAAGTGTTACCCTAACTTGGTTCATAGCCGAGGGTCTTATTGTTTTCTGGTTTTCTTGAGTGATTTAGAAAATAAAGTGTCATTTTTCATGATTGCAGGAAGTAGTTTACTGGTTTATGAAGGAAGTTATGTAAGTGTGCATTTTGTATTGAATTGCAGAGCTGTACAGTTATGCATTAGATCTAGAAGGCATTATGCATCCATGATTTCTTTTAAATATACCACTAGTTCTTATGCCTCATCTAAAAATGTGTTAATCAATTTAGGAAGATTTTATAATGCAAGTCTTAGTCAAGGGTCAAATGTGTTTTAGTATTGATACCCATACTAATTCAAAGCAATGCTTTATATTACAATTGAATGAAAAGAACTGTCTAAAAATTTCAATTTATTTACCAAATATATTTTTAAAATACTTAGAAAGAATGCCAAAGGATATTTGTGGCACATAGCTAAATAAATGTGAATTCATGTTTTTAATGAGGAAGTCACTATCATTAAAAAAAAGTTCATAGCAATAACTTCTGTAGTCATTATTTGAGGCTTATATAAAACTTTGTATGCAACCAGAAAAACTTAGCAGGCATGATAGGCTTATTTTCCCTAGGCAGAACACTATTCTTTTTCTTGACTTTATTAGTTGGGAATAGGGAAGGAATAACTTTAGTACTGAAGAAGAAGATACCAAGGGTTTTTTGTTTTTGTTTTTTTTTTTTTTAAATGACAGTTGCCTTCTACACAGTAAATATCTGGCAATTGTCTTCTGTGTACTAAGCTCCTGTATGGCAGTTGCTTTCTTCATACTAAGCTGTATGGCGGTTGCCGTCTATATATTTTTTAATTCTTGAAGTTACTTGTTTTAGAGAGGGACCTGTGAATTAGATGAAAATTACTAGTAATCTTTTCTATTTAAAAGAGAATGACTAGGGGTTCTGTAGATAGTAGAAAAAAACTGAACTAAAGTTATTTTTATTTCCCTTTTAGTAAACTTTAAACATTGACCTTTAGAAAAATCTGATTTCTTTTTCTCCTCTGTTTCCAGAACAGGATATGTATTCCTCTGAGAAACCCTGGACCGTAGACTTTGGTTTAATACTGGATTGGGACAACACACAGAGACTTTTCCAGTCATGAGTAAGTGTCCTGCTTGGTTTAATTTCTGCTGCCTTGGGAGCATTTGTAGTGTTTACTTAACAAAAGAAAAAACATGTTACTATTATATCACTTCCTGGGAGAATAATTTGGTTCTCTCCAGTGCTGCGACTTCTCTAGCTTAAGGCAATGAGAGACACCTTTTTATGTTTGGTTTATGCTACGAGCTTAGATGTGATGAGGGAATCTAACACTAGCTTATTAGCTGACTGATTCTCTCATTTAAGAGCTCTTGACTTTCTCTTTTCTACTGGGAAATAATTCTAAAAGTAAAAGAGAGAATATTGAAGCTGACCATAATTAAGAGAGGTTTTGTTGTGTACAATTTCATCCTTGGACAACATGGGTTAATATGTTTATGTAAAACTACAAAAATCTATCATACTTTTAATGGAGCAAGAAAACAAGGCTATCTTGAACTTAGAAGATTCGAAAAAAAATTTATTTTCTCAGTTTTAAGGGGAAAGTAAGGGGAAAGTATATGTCTTTTTTTCTGCAGAACTGGATTTTATTGTCGTTAGCTGCTTACTTTTAGAGTGGGATGAAAGAATTGGGGTTTTATTCTAACTGGGTTCTTAAATGGCTGTTGGAAGTACAGGCTTTCTGATTATGGAAACTCTGGGATAATGAGCATTTCCTTATTAGAATGTTAGCTTACACTTTTTTGTGTATTATTTATATTGGTCGTGTTTACCTTACTATGAATTAAGAAGGTTTTCTTATGTTTTTTAGTTAATTTTTATATTTTATAGAAATATTTGACTCTTTCTACTAAAGGTAATTGCAGAAAGTCATCTTTGATTTTTAAAACTTCTGTTGTTGAGGTCCTTTGAATAACCAGGATCAGTTGCTAGAGGCATTCAGGTCTGGCTTAGGAAGAGTCTATGTGTGCTAATTCAGTTTCATTCATGAACTTTTGTATGAGGTTATCTCATAGAAACCCAGCTCCAGTGAAGATGGCCATGAGTTCATGAAAATTAAGATGGAAGCTGCAAGATTTTTTTTAACTTAAAAACCTTTTGAAAATTAACTAAACTTCTGTTTATAGTTTTAGAATTCTATTAGTGTTATTGTTACCTGAGTTTCTGAGGACAGGTAACTTGTATTTTAATTTTCTGATCTCAATGTCTTGTTCATGCAGAAGTCAGATCTTTGTGAGGTTGAAGGTGGATGTGGAATTGGGGGCCTGTTAGGTGGTATTGTAACATGATTTGTTTTAACATTTCAATGGTTAGTGTTTTATTTAAAATTGATTCTCTTTTTAAATGTCTACTATATTTTCTCATGTTTGCTTATTCTATAGTTTTTTGGGGAACATATGCCCTTATATCTCTAAAGAACTCTTAGGGCTTAATTTGAAGTCCTTTTCCAGTCATTCAATACTTTTTCAAGTTTTTCTGCAGTGAGTTTAGGATTGTTCATCTTGTTGCTTTGTTCATCATTCTCTGTAACTTAGCAAAGACACTCTATTGGACTTTATGTTTTCCTTTGATGTCCCTTCTGTCTAGCAGATATGTCATTGTCTCTGCCTGGCTTTAGAATTCACAGATAA
Source organism: Dicrostonyx torquatus (assembly GCA_028555095.1). NCBI lineage: Eukaryota > Metazoa > Chordata > Mammalia > Rodentia > Cricetidae > Dicrostonyx > Dicrostonyx torquatus. The sequence goes on from JAQHUG010000112.1 coordinate 394,036, forward strand.
GTATTGGGTCTGTGTTAGTGGACCAGAGCCCCAGCCCCGTGGTGACATTAGAGACATCACAGACTCATTCCCTGAGTCAGCTGGCATTAGGTCAGCATCTTCCGCGAGGCTGTACCTACAACACAGTAGACAGAAGCCTTTCTGTGCATTTTACAGTGAGGAAGAGGGCCTCACTGGTTCAGGGGTGAAGTGAAGAGACTGGATGCCGACCCTGCTTGTATTTACAGCTGCCCCAAGATGCAGCTTCCTGCTGCCTTTCCTGCCCTGGGGCAGAGCAGCTTCACTTTTCTCACATGATTTTTGGTCCATATAGATGTGGCACAGCTCTGTCATTTTAATGTTTTGTCTTATTAAAATATTTGTTTCTATGTGTCTTTTGTGAGGAGCAGCGCCCCAAAGAATGATGAATGTCACTGGGGTTTCACTGTTAGTGTTAGCATAAAACTAGACTCCATATTTTACAGTTGAGGTTAGTCTAAAAGTCAGCCTGTGCTTCCCCACCTTAGTTCGGAGTGTCCCTCCCCTTCACTTGCCAGGCGAGTGTGTTGCACTTTGTAGCATGTTCAGTGAACTTTAAGTTCATCTGCTTGTTGCTTGCTTTCTCTGATCCATTTGCTCTTTGAGGGAAAACACTGTTTTTAGCATTTAAGTACTAAATAAAATATATTGCAGACATTTGTGTCTTTAGTTTGTGGCCCGACTTCGGTGTATTCTAAGAAGACTGTATAGAGAGAAGGTAGCAGAGGAGAATGCTTTTGATGGATGGAATGGTGTGAACAAGTAAGGTTGATGCCACAGAGGTCCACTGCGTGGTCAAACATCCTAGCATAGAGATAGTTGGGCAGAGACATTGGGAAAGAGAAATCTGGAGGAGAGGAAGTCAGGCTTTTGGTCCTTTGTAGTGGGCTTATTGTGTTCAGGATTTCAGTCATGCGAGTGACTTAAAGATTTCCTTCTGGAGAAACTGCTCAGAAAAATACATGCTTTTATTGTAAGTTTAGAAGTTGGTTACCTAAGCAGTGTTTGCTTTTACTAACTTTTTTTTTTTATTTTGTTTTGTTTTTCGAGACAGGGTTTCTCTGTAGCTTGGGAGCCTGTCTTGTAACTAGCTCTTGTAGACCAGGCTGGTCTCGAACTCACAGAGATCCGCCTGCCTTTGCCTCCTGAGGGCTGGAATTAAAGGTGTGCGCCACCACTGCCTGGCTTACTAACTTGTTCTTAAACTTTGTTTTTTTAAACTTTCTTTGAATCAGAGTGGGTTGCAATTCGTTTCTTGACAATTTGATGATAGGTAGAAAAAGAAGGTATTCTTGAATAGACCAGCATATTAAAGGTGGTCTGAGGAGTATTACAGTGCTCCTGTGCTGTGTTTCTAGGGAGTTCTAAATTTCGGAAAGTGGGAATCGAATGTAACAGAAATTCTTGTTTTGAAAAAACAAAATCCACATGGAAGTGTAGTTAAAGTTGAAAAGGTAGTATCATATATTATTTAAATCTAGATGGAATTTCTAAGCCTAGGTGTGGGGGAGAATCATTGATTATTGATTATTAATGATTATTTTTCTTCAGTTTTTACGTAGGTATCAGAGCAAAGATAGGATATTTAGGTGTGTGAGTAGCTTTACCAGGCAGGTTCCACAGCTCATGTCAGGAAACACATAGAACATAGTATTTTTTGAACAACACATGGGATAAATAGATGAAGGTTGGAGACAGCCCACCTTGATATTGCAGGCCTGGCCATCCTGTGTTCTTAGCAAGGGATGGTTTTATCTACCTTAGTCTTGAATTAGCGGTTGGGATGCCCCAGCCCTTAGGACTTGAGAATTTGTTGAATGCTTTGATTTTTAGCTCTCCTTGCCAGTATATATTCTAGCAAATTCTGAGCTGAATACTTGTGATGCTATTATGACATTGTGAATTGTTAAATGGTTATTGCTTTTTTTGTTTGTTTTTTTCTTTTTGAGAAAGGGTTTCTCTGTGTTGCTCTTGCTGCCCTGGAGCTTGCTTTGAAGACCAGGCTGGCCTCGAACTCAGAGATCTGCCTGCCTCCGCTTCCAGAGTGCTGGAATTAAAGGTGGGCACATCACCATCTGGCTGTTATTGCTTCTTGTAAATGCATAGTTTGCATTTATTCAGTTTGTTTATTTTATCGTTTAAAGCCAAAGATGAAGTAAGGGAAGTGGGTATCTTAGATTATTAATAGATATTGTATCAAAGAAAGCTCCCATGCATAGCAGAGTTTAGTGATTATTTTGATGGATATGTTTAAAACAAATAAAAAAAGCACAAAAATGAAAGCAATTAAGTTATACTTATTTTTTTCAAGGCTTTATGTTAAAACCCTGTTTTATTTTTAAGTTTTAATCTTTACTGTATTTTATTTCACTTTTGTCAGGAAAGGTTTACTTTGAAATTAATGCCATATGTTTTGTAAGTTGTTTGGATGTCAGTTCTTTTCTGCTGACTGGGTCTATCAGGAGTGTGTGTTGCATGTTGATGTTTTTGATCCTGTCCTTTGGCCTATATAATGGGATGCGTTCTTTTTTTTTTAACGCCACTTTTGCATAACAAACATCTCTAATTCAGCTGAGGAAAAGAAATGGGCTTGATATTTGGTGTAGTGCATTGGTGGTTTTTCTACTGGAGTGGAAACAGTTTGCCTTAATGTGTGTTCTAGTTATAAATTGAGGTCACATAGTCCCTCAGTGATAACTCATGGATTCTGCTAATCTTGGCATGAAAAATAGGCAGTAGTAGATACTTTCCATAAATATTGGTTAACGATTCTGTCTAGAACAATAGTCTACCTAGAAATAGAGTAACTGCATACCTTAGACATAGGCCGGAAGTTAAAAGAAAATTTAAGTTGAATTGTATTTTAAATACTGGTGTATCTGTCCTATCACTGAGCCAACATCTTCAGTGTTGCTGCAGTGATTCTTTCTATTTTTATTTTATTTCTTAAAGAAAGAAAACAAACTATCTTTTTTCATTTTACATAGCAATCCCAGTTCCCACTTCCTCCCCTCCTCCCATCCCCCCCCCCCCCCCCGCCTCCAACACCATTCATTCCCCAGAGAGGGTAAGGCACATTGCTCCTAGGAAGGACCAAGGCCCTCCCCACTATATCCAGGCTGAGCAAAGTAGCTAGCCATTCAAAGAGAATGGTTTCCAAAAAGCCAGTACAAGCATTAGAGATAAATCCTGGTGCCACTGCAAGTGGCACCGCCATCTGCCTCAGCCATACAACTGTCACCCACATTCAGAGGGTCTAGCTTGGTCCTATGCAGGTTCCTTCCCTGTTCGTAGATGTTTGGGGATTTTGTAGATGGCAGTTAACAGGGGAACTCCTGGCATTTTGGGGTGGGGTGGGGTGGGGTGAAGTAGGATGTGCTACTGCCCTTGTTAAGAACTTTGTTTCTTTCCCAACTGACAGGAGTAAGCCAAGGTGGTAGCAGTGAGGAGTGCCAGCAAATACTGTTACTCAGAAAGTGTGTGCTGCATGCTGGCTTTTGAATTAAACACACTTCATCGTGTGACTCTGCCCACCAAATATGAAATGTTCTTAGTTTTTAGCGGATTTATTTTTTTGCTGAAGGAAAGTGAATAGCTCTTAATTTGATACTGTCATGGACTAAATAGAGTCAAGTGCAGTTTTATGCAGTATATTCAGCTATGATATTTTAAAGTTTTAGGAGATAGCTTAATTTTTGTTTCTACTTTTGATTCTTTTACCAAACTTAAAAGGAAAATTGTAAAAATAGTGCCCCAAATTTCCATAGACTTTTGACTGAGATTTGCTAGTTGTTTCTATTCCTCCCCCTCTGGGTTTCATGTCCTTCTCTTTTCCTCTTCTCTCCTTCATACACTTCTATATGAAAGACATTTATTTATACTGAAAGTTTTTGATGGAATTCTGGTTTCCTTTGATGAAAAGTCATTTAGAGCTTCAGCATTAACATAAATTACTAAAGTAGTAATAGCTTTTCCAGCTTTCAAAATTACTTTACTAGTTAAAATTGCAAGCCGTTTATGTATTATTTCTCCAAAGCTACATTATTTACCAGTTTTTGTAGACCTGCCATTAAGACAGATTTTTAGACATACAATATATTACAAAATGTATACAAATTTGATATATGAATTAACTTTAGTAAAATATTTTTGGAATAACAGAGATTAATGACTTTATTATAATGGTTTTAAGACACTGCATTCTTTTTATTTCTTTATTGATATTTTCATATGTGAATATTACGTGTTTCTACCAGATGACTCTCTATTCCTTACCCTCCAGCTCCTCCTTATATCCCACCACTTTTCTCTCTCCCAGCTTCATCGTCTTTCTTTTTTTAAACCCACAGAGTCCACTTAGTGCTGCCTGGGTGTTTATAGTTGTAGGACCATCCACTGGAGCATGGCTAGCCTCTTAGGGACACATCCTTAAAGAAAACTGTTCCTCTTCACCCCCAGCCAACTGCCACTTACCAGTGACTCCTCACATACAGTCAGCCCCTGTCCTGCCATGCTGGGATTTTTGGCTGGTCTGATCTTGTGAAGGTCTTGTGCATATGGTCACAGCCTCTGGGAGTTCATGTGTGCAATGGCCCTGTCGAAGACAACCCATTCTTAAGGGATCTCCTAACATTCTGTTGAGAGAACAGTTTCACAGTGGCACTCCTCTTCAAGCTCCCAGAGCCCCAGGAGCTTGGGATGGAACACTTGAGATGCTTACTAGCCTTGTTGGGTAAGGCAAATGGCTTGCTGTCTTTAATTGCCTGCTCACTGCTACCTACTTATCCGCTGGCCTCCAGCTTTATTTGTAAGTGTGTGGATTGCAGTGGATCATTTGGAAGCCTTGTACCTCTGATGTTTATGATTAGGCTGGTGGGAGGATTTTTATTCAGTTACGTTTTAGAGGAACATGTCTGGCTATGTCCTGATATGCTGTGTAAGGAAACACAGTGTCAGGGCTTGGGGGCCTGCATGTGCTGCACCACACTTGTGTCCTGGCCACTTTCAGTAGTCCATTGTTCCAGATGCAGCCACATGTTCTCTGGTTCATTTTATTGGTTCTCTTGGAAGTCAGATTTCAGAGGCATGTATATTTCAAATTTATACTCTTTATCTTTTATGACCTTTGATTTCTGTGGTTCTCTTCTCAAGTCTGTGATTAGAAGTGATGTAACATTTAGTAAAATTCATAACTCTTTTGTATTAATCTCTCTGAAACTAGATTTCTATCTGAAAATATTATTTCTCACTTACCAAAAGACAGTGGACAGCATAGCTGTCTGTTATATGGCCTGTAATAAACAAATTTATGATTGCATCCAGCCTTTTTTATCTAGCAGCTGGACAGCTGTGTTATCACTTGCTTCATTTTGTATAAGTAACCATTTCTTGTTAAGGGAGCTTGCACCACCTGTATGAATGAATGAAGAATGTCTCATTTTCAGTACTATGAAGTTTTCTAGCCTCTTTCCGACTCTCCAAATTGGTACTATATATGCGTGTGTGTGTGTGTGTGTGTGTGTGTGTGTATCACACACACATATAATAGATGTATATTTCTTTTTGGAGAAACAGAGAGTAAATTTTCTGTGAGGGAACTTTTTTGTAGTCTGTATGTAAGCTGGAGGTTAGAACATGTTAGAAATAGAATGGTCAGATATTTTAGTTCTTATTTCAGGGTTTCACTCCCACTTCAGGCATTGAGCTACAAATTAGTGGGTTTTGTTTTTTGAGTATATATCATCTGTCTGTCTGTCTAGTGTGTGCGCATGACATTATCAAGTGTGTGAGTGAAGGTCAGAGGATAAATTGCTATTCTCGATCTCTTCTTCCACCATGTCAGTCCTGGGGATGGAACTCAAATCTTCAGGCTTCGCAGTAGCTTTACCTACTGAGCCATATAGCCGATCCAGGTTTGTTTGTATATTTGTTTTTAAATGGAAATGTGATGTCCTTGTATTATGACTATGGTCCAGAAATTAGGAAGTCAAGTGGAAACAAAACCTCTAAAATATCGGCTCTCAACGTGTGATCCGTAGCTCCTTTGGGGTCATACCACTCTTTCACAGGGGTCACATATCAGATAGCCTGCATATCAGATATTTACATTAAGATTTATTATAGAGCGACAGTAATGAAAACAGCTTGGTATTGGCATAAAAACAGAGACGTTGACCAATGGAATCGAACTGAAGACCCGGATATTAGTCCACAAACCTATGAACACCTAATATTTGACAAAGAAGCTAAAAGTATAACAATGGAAGAATGAAAGCATCTTTAACTAATGGTGCTGGCATACTTGGATGTCAACCTGTAGGAAAATGAAAATTGATCCTTATCTATCACCATGCACAAAACTTAAGTCTAAATGGATTAAAGACCTCAATATAAATCCGACCATACTGAACCTGTTGGAAGAGAAAGTGGGAAATAGCCTGCAATACATGGGCACAG
>JAQHUG010000112.1:401609-424665 GCA_028555095.1 Dicrostonyx torquatus
CTCATCAAATCCAGCTGGACCAGGGCTGAATGAGCATATTACCAAATCAGAATCTCTGAATGTGGCTGCCAACGGGGACTGACTGAGAAACCAATGACAATGGCACGGGAACATATCTCTTCTGCATGTATTGGCTTTTTTTTGAGAACCTAGTCTATATGGATGCACACCTTCCTAGGCCAGGATGGAGAGGGGAGGGCCTTGGGCTTCCCACAGGGCAGGATAACCTGCCCCCTCTTTAGGAAGCAGCGGGGGAGGTGGGGTAGTGGGGGAGCAGGAGGGCCGGGGACAAGGGGAGTAATTGTAAATCTCTTTTTTAACAGTAAAAAAAAAAAAAGATAACAGTAGGAAAATTACAGTTATAAGTAGCAGTAAAAATAATTTTATGGTTGGGTGTCACCACAACATGGTAAACTGCATTAAGGGGTCGCAGCATTAGGAAGGTTGAGAACTACTGCTCTAATGGGTTACCATTCATCCAGGTTGTTTTCTTTTCATAGGAAGAAAGCATTTAGGCATTAAATGTAAAGGGAATGTAAACGATTATGGTCAGATACTTAATACTTACTAATAGGTATATCAAATTATGGAACATTTAGAGCTATAATGTCTTTTTAAAAATAGTCATGCTTCAGATTATAAAAGAATGGAATGGAAATGGAATCAATGTGACGTGTTAGTAAAAGTTGACACTGTTCCCTAATGTCTTGTTTGAGGTCTTCACTGGTTGCCTTTGTTATAATACAAAAGCAGGAAATACTTGCTTGTGTATGACTGGTAAAAATCAAGTATGTGTGTGTTGGATGACTCTGTGTGTTATCCTTAGTGCTGGCTTTATGCTGTTTTTTTCATGATGTGTGAAATCTTCTGGGTCAGATCTGGATGCTTCTCTAAAGGGATTTTCCTGTGTGGGGTACTCTCAGAAAGCAGAGAAGGGAGATGCTTCATGGTCTCTAGATTTCCATCTCGTTTATCGCTCTCCAAGTTAACGCTTTCCCATTCTTCTTTAACTGGCTGAACAGGATTCAGAATTCTTGCATAAGGAAATAGTTTATTGTTCTGTTTTACTGTCTAGTTTGCTTTTATTACAAAGATAGAAAAAAATGTAACAAAATATTTCTAGAACATGAGGTGACCTTATAAAGAGACAATATTTGACTTTTATTTAGCTTCCTTTTAGCAGAATTGCTCTTTTGAATTATGTTAACAACAATCTCAGGATACTATTGAATAAATCCTATGATGTTCCATGGTATAGTTATGTTCAATGTAATTGCCTTATAACAATAAAACAGTTTCAAAGATTAATTTATAAATTGAGATTGCATCATTAACTTTCTCATAACCTAGTGTCTCTTTGGCCCTTTGAATTTTCTGTAGCTGAAAATAGAGTAAATAAGCATGAAGGCAAAAATACATGAAGGTAAATATCTGGAAATTGTTGCATATGGAAAACACCACTGTGTGTTAGATGCTAGATACCTTGTTTAAACAAATGCAATATTTCCTTTAAAATTACCTGGTTATGCATACTCAGTCGTTTAATAAACTTTTAATGTTGTGAAGATAAATTGGGAAAATATTTTTGTTTCTTGTCTGTGAAGTGTTTGTACATATTTATGACAATTTCCACTGAGTTATGGATATGATAAGTTCTTTTTATAAGCAAAATTAATTTCTTTTTTACCCCATTCCCCTGTTTTTTGAGAGACAAAGACAAACTAATTAATTCAAACTGGCCCTGAACCCTCTGTCCTCAGCATTTCAGGTTCTAGATTGCAGATGTGTACCACCATGTCTGGCCAGGTTTTGCCTTTTGATGAAATATTTTTAAAGATGAGTTTTAGCTGATAATTGAACTTCTGTTTGCAAATAGTTGTTGTTTTCCTTTCTGAGCCTGTGTGAGAGGCTGTGTTATCTCCAGACACATATTTTGAGGTATTTTCCATATTCAACAATTTCCAGATATTTACCTTCATATATTTTGTTTTCTTTTACTTGGATTTTCTCCTTGGAATTTTCACTGAAATTGTTGGTAAATTTTTGATATATATATTTTTTTAATTTTTGAGATAGGCTAGGATCTTTTGAATGCTAGTCAAGTACTCTAATACTGAGCAGCAATGTTCTCTGTGTCACAACATCAGCTTTTATTTTTAAAATATTCATTTTATTTTTTATTTGTGTGTGTGTGAGAGAGCGGAAGAGAGAGATGCATGTATGTGTGATGTCTGTGTATATGAAGGCCTGGGATCTCCTGAAGATAGAATTGCAGGTGCTTATGATCACATGGTATGGCTTCTGGGAACTGAATTCCCACCCTCTGCAAGACTGGTGTGCACACTTAACCACTGAGCCATCACTTCAACCTCTAGTGTTTATTTTTTAAGTGAATTAAACACTATTTGAGCATACAGTGTTACAGATTTTAGGTGCAGAAAAAGATGTAGATAAAATAGTCCACAAGTTTTTTTTTTTAAATAATTACCGTGTTGTGTTTCATATGTCAAGTTTATAGAGATTGATTTTTTTAAAGACAGAATGATATGCCTTTCCTCTAAACATTCAATGGAATGAGGAAAAAGAACGAAGTATGTAAACTAATGTGCTAGTTCAAAGGAGGGTGTTACTTAGGAATGGGTTTCTAATTTGATTTTCAGTAGTCTTTTTCTATTTTGATTTTCAGTAGTCTTTTTCTAGGATCATTTGTCATATTGAGTATTTATAGATTATTTTTGTCACAAGAAATGTGGCCTCTCACATTCTTTTCCTTGGGAGAAAAAAATGACAGTAACTTAATTCTAAAGTGCATTTCCAGGAAAGTGAAAAATATTACTTGAAAATGGGTTCAAAACTCAACTATCTGAACTTTTGCAAAGAATAAAAGATGCTGGTTTATTATTCCTGAGATCAAAATGGTTTGTATGTGGAACACAGTGCCGATGTCCTTGCCTGTGTTTATTGCATAAAGATGATATTGGTGAAATATTTAGAAAAAATATATGTAATCCCATCATATTTTTGTAAAATCAATAGCAAGGAGTACCTGGATCAGTCAGAAACTTGTTAAATGATGCTTATTTCTATATGACAGACATAAGTTGTTTCTTGATTTTGATTCTTTTTTTTTTATTCCTTTTTTTCTGTACTGGAATATGGCATTATTTTTACTAGTAAGAAAAAAATCTCTTAAAGGTACATATTGACAAAGAGAAGATTAATAAGACCTTTGAAGTTAGTATATAATTCCATAAGATTCTGTGCTATTGATTTGAATTATTTACAGCATTGTTTGCTGTGTGTACAGAATTATTGTTTTTTGTAGTACACTGATATTTTTGAACTTCTTCATAGTTAGGATCAAACATGATGCCCCAGTGAATATTAGTTCATGGTTTTACTCAGTGAATGAGAGAAATAATTCCTGAGACCAGATCTACTCTTGCTCTTTTTCTTCTAGTGGGTGAGAAGCTAGGATAAGACATCTTTCCTTTGTCTAACTAGTTTTCTTTCTACCTTTTATTATTAGTCACTTCCTGATATTGATCCTTTCACCTGAAATGTTTTTGCCCAGTATTTTCATCTGTCAAAAGTAGGTGGATGAAGTCAGGTTGTCTGATGGGGACAGAGTAGATAGTGATTTTGTTTCCAGTCATTGAATCTCTCCTTGTCTCATTCTTGGGTATGATGTTAAGAAGAAGGACGTCAACATTTTGGGGTTACTAAAAAGTTATTGGTTTGGGGGATGGTAATATTTAGCATATGTACAAATGGATCAGAATTTCTGGGTAACAGGTAAGAGTGTCTCTGTTGGAGAAAGCAGCAGTTTACAGTTTCCTCAGGTAGCAGGGGTAACTATGTTTTCTGTCTTCCAAGCCCCAATAGATCTTTAACATATAGAGACAATTATTATTGTTGTTATTACTACCCATTTCTTTTCCCCAGCTCCTACCATGTCTTCCCCAGCACATCCCCTCTCAACTTCATGTGTGGTGATATTTTGTTTGTGCTATAACAAATAAAGCTTGCCTGAGGATCAGAGTGTGGAGCAAGCCATTAGTTAGCTATAGAGATCAGGCAGTGGTAGCACATACTTTTAATCCCAGCACTGGGGAGGCAGAGGCAGATGGATCTCTGTGAGTTCAAGGCCAGCCTGGTCTACACTAGATTTATCCTGTCAAAAAGAGAAGCAGAGTCACACCTTTAATCCCAGTACTTGAGAGTCACATACCTTTAATCCCAGCACTAGAGAGGTGGATACAGGAAGGGTATGGATGGGCAAAGAGAGGAATATAAGGAAGGAGGAGACAGGAACTCAAGGCATTCAGTCGTAGTATTCGTAGAGACAGGATCATGCCCCTTTGGTTCTGAGGATTTCATAGAGGTAAGAACTAGTGGCTGGCTGCTCTGCTTCTCTGATCTTTCAGATCTCTCCCCTAATATCTGACTCTGGGTCTTTATTATTAAAACCAATTACAATTTGCACTACATTTATGTCTTTTTCTTTTAATCATTAAGTTCAGTTAGTGCTTCCCTTATGTGCATGGGTGTGAGACCATCCACTGCAGCATAATATATTTATCAATGGCTACGTCCCCAGAAAAGAATGCTCTCCCTCCTCCAGCAGCTATCAACTGCCAGTACCTGTTCATTAAGGCACAATGCTTAGAAATCAGCTACCTGTCTGTGCTGGGATTTTGGCTGGCTTGATCTTATACAAGTCTTGTGCAGATAAACCATAGCTGCTATGAGTTCATGACTATGATAGTCATGACATGCCCAGAAGACAGCATTTTATAGTGTTCTTCTTTGTCCTCCATCTTTTAACTTCTGTTTATTCTTCTATGATGTTACCTGGGCTTTGGGTGAGTGGGTGGGGCATAGCACAAATGCCCCATTTAGGGATGGGTACTCGTTCTCTTATTCTCAGCGCTTTGACTAGTTAGTTATACAGCTCTCCACTGATAGCTACCCACTACAGAAAGAAGCTTCTCTGATCAAGGTTCAATGAAGCCTACATCTATGGATATAAACAAGTACTTAGAAGGTAATTTGACAGGCGTTTAGCAAAATAACATTAGCGAGTTTCATAGTAGGGCCTATGGCCTCCCAGCCAGAAGCTTTTGACCAAGATTAAAGTACCAGGCATGAAATTTATTCCTGTGAAGCAGACATCAAGGTCCCCCCTTTCCCCACAAAATTATTCAGATGAAAAGAAAAAAAAAGCTTCAGACCTCATGTCCCCCCTCTCCCTCAAAAAATAATCTTAAAATTTCCATACATTTCCATAGAGTGCTACTATTTAGGAACCCTCCTATCATTTTAAGGTGGTGTCTTAGTTAGGGCTTATTTCGCTTTGAAGAGACACCATCACCATGACAACTCTTATAAAGAAAAACATGTAACTGGGATTTGCTTACAGTTCATTACCATCATGGTAGAAAGCATGGTTGCATGCATACAAACATGGTGCTGGAGAGGTAGTTGGATGTTCTACCCTGGATTAGTAAGCAGCAGGAAGTGAGAATGACAGCGGGCCTGGTTTGAGCATCTGAAACTTCAAAGCCCACTCTCCCCATCAACATACTTCCTCCAACATGGCCTCCTAAACTATGCCACTCCCTGTGGGGCTCTGGGGGCCATCTTTATTCAAACCACCCCAGGTGGTTATCTGAGGTTTTGTTATAGCCATGCAAAGTTAACACAACCCACATCCTTTAGCCATGCCAAACTATGTTGAGGTAATAAAAGCAATAACGAGGATCACAACTGGGATATGTGGTGAGATCCTGCTTCAAACAAAATAAAATAAAAACATATTCAGTGTTCAAACAACAGACTCATTTCCCACAAGTGCAGTGTCTGCTGCAGATCAGCTGATGGCTTTGGGTCACATCAGCATTGCCCTCAAGTAGGTTCTTGCTGGTGTTAGACTCAATGGCAGAGGGAGAACAGAGAGAAAGTGAACTTTTTTTTTGTTGTTTTGTTTTTCGAGACAGGGTTTGTAATTTTGGAGCCTGTCCTGGACTAGCTCTTGTGGACCAGGCTGGCCTTGAACTCACAGAGATCCGCCTGCTCCTGCCTCCCAAGTGCTGGGATTAAAGGTGTGCACCACCATCGCCTGGTGAAAAAGTGAACTTTTAATGCTGTGGTTTTCAATCTTTCTAAAGCTGAGACCCTGGAATACAGCTCCTCATATGGTGACCCCAGCCATAAAATTAACTGTAATTAAGCTACTATTATGAATCATAATGTGTAAAAATCTGTGTTTTCTGATGGTCTTTGGTGACTCCTGTGAAAGGGTTGTTTACTACCAAAGGGTCAAGACCCATAGGTTGAGAACCACTGATTCAAAGGAAAAATTACGGATACCTTTTTGGTATTTTTCTTTACACACACACACACACACACACACACACACACACACACACACACACACACACACAATTCTCTCTCTCTTTTTACACACACACACACATACACACACACACACACACACACTTTCTCTCTCTCTCTGTAGTGGAAACTTGGTGTTTTGTACCTTCCGTTCTTGTACAGTTAGCATTTCCCGTGATATTCTTCTAGAGCAAAGACCCTTAGTTTTTACCAAATGTTAGGATTGTTTGAAGGAGAGTTTTTCAAATCCTCTGTAGTATGTTTTGGTGGTGATTTTCATTTTTAAATCACTACTAATCCAGTAGAGTGGGATAATGCAACTGAAATTTATGGGAAAATTCTATATTCTTTTCGTCAAATGTAATGTTTATTGAGAGGATAATGTACCACATATTCCTTCATTGCTGTGGAAGAAAGAATATTGCAAGAGAGCAGACTTTTCAAGGCGAGGCATGTTGCTCAGTGGTGAAGTACTGCTTTTTGGCCTTGGGTTTGATTTCTAACAGGGAGAAAGGGAAAGTGGGTTACTGTTCAACTTCTCTTCTAGAAGAGAGCTGACAGGTACTTAATGCCAACAACCTGTTCAGAACTGTCCTAGAAATGGGCCGAGGGGTGGAAGGAATGGAATTTGATTTGTTTCTGTCCAGTCTCTAAAGAGATTTACTAAAAAGGCCACAGTTTTAGATTTACTAAAAAGGCCACAGTTTTGGTTTGAGATGCTTTGACCTAACTGAATGTGTCAACCTCCCACTCACTCCCACTTCCTACTTACCTCCCAAGTCGGGACCCAGCCTAGGGCCTTGTGTGAGGCAACAGTCTGCCACTGAGGTATATCTGCAGCCCCTAAACTTTAATTTACTAGTACAGACTTGTACACTAAAGCTAACAGGTAGTTGAGATAGTTGCTCTGTTTTGCCCTTTTTTTTTTTTTAACCAGTATTTCCTGCTGTCATAGAATCGTAGAGCACTGTTCTCTCAAGGTTAACACCAGATAGTGACTGTTATAGAGTGATATATATGTACATGCTGAGGCTCTTTTTCCTAAAATTTGGCCCTGAATCCTTAATTTATACATTTTTACAGAGGAGTCATGGTGGATTCTTTTATTCATGTGGATTCATTGTATACCTCAGTTGAAAAATGGGAAAACAAATAAGTCATTAACTGTTTATCTGAAGGCAAAGGAACTGTCTCTGATTTTCTCTGGGGTCCACTATTTTATGATGTTAAAAAAGGAAGGAAAGAAAAATAGGAAAGTTGGTAATTTAGCAAAAGGGAATGGGTTGCTGGTGGGGATCACTTTTATAATACAGCACTTAGCAGTGTCCAGCTGGGCGCCCTCTCCTTCAGATGTGCAGTTCACCGAGACTGCTGCTGGGTGATGAGTGGAGTGGGAAGCACAGGCCTTAGACATTCACTGAGCATTGCTGCAGTTGTGCTGTTGAAGCCATCACATGACAGAAGAAATGGTTTTGCTTGTTTTCAATTCTCTGGCCCATGTCTCTGTGTTGAGAGCATTGAATTTGTGGACTCTGGGGATTTCTGTGTGTGTGAACTTGGACTTTAGTATGATTTTGAATTGCACGGGTGCAATGACCACAGGGTCAGACTGTTGAGGGTTGTTTTGACACACTGAGATTGATATTACATGAATTCATGTACTGAGAAGTCAGATGTGTGTGAGGAGGAAGGGAGGGGAGGAGAAGAGAGAAGAAGGAAGGGAGAGGAATTTATAAGATATTTTTGAGGCACTATATTTTTTATGCAAATCTGGGGAGGTTGGAGTTAGCAAGATAGATTTTTATTTTTATCTACATTTTCTGATTCAAATATAAGGTTTTTGAGAAATTGGAAGAAAGTATTAAAGCTTTCGACAGCACAGGGTATTTTGGTTTTACTTAAAAATTTGCACATAGCATCTGTGATACTATTTGAGAATATATAACATAGACTTGGTATTTCTTGTCGTGGTTTTTGTGCAGGAGTGTTTTGCTGTGCTTAGTGATTTACAGACGACTCAGTTTGGTGCATAAGTAGTGTGTGCTTTGCACAGTAACAGAGCTTGCACTTTGAGGATGGCCTTTTTTTCACGTGGACTGAAATCCTTCTCAGGAAGATAGAGCTGACGCTCTTGTTGTTTTCTATTAACTGCTGCCGAGCTTCATTGTATCTAGGCAAAGCATTTATTTCTCGGAAGTTGAACTGTGTTCATGCTTGAGCATTCAGAAAGCAGAAATGTGTTAAGCTCTTGATGATGAAACCTGTTGGATCGCTACTGAAAGCAGCTGGAGCCTTTGGCTTGTTAATTCGCGATGATTCAAGTCTTGCAGATTGTAAAGGAGCTGGTGACACCATCAAGGCAAAAGGCAGCCACAGCAAAGGAAGGTAGGAGCATCACAGAGTGAACAACCAGAGCTCTTTAAGGCACGTAGAGTCTTCGATAAGTATTGATCTAAAGAACCACTATAAACATTCTGTTCTCATGTGTGCTTTTACCTTTCTGCATTATTGCAGTGTCTGAAAAGGACCAGGTAGTACGGCATGATCGTTAACATGTTCATTATTCCTGTTATAAGCCCCAAATTAGAAGTATATTATTTTATTAATGGCGCAGAGACCAAAAGGGAGTTATTACACTCTGCTGTGACAGTGTTTCCATATTGCAGAGGTCCTCTTGCATTAGGGATTTTGGTGGTAGGCAAATAATTGCTGTAATCCTCTTATTCTTAAAATATAATCGCTGTGGAATTAGAAGGGAGCAAGCTAGCAGTCTGCTTATAATAGGGCAGAACAGGTGGTTTTTACTTCTTTAAATAACTGATGAAATAATAGTAATAAATAAGAATTGACCAGTGCTTGGTGAGTTTTATCTTTTTTAGTGAACAGTCACTTTTCTTCTGTTTAAAATTGTATGCTTCACTGGCGTTGTTTATATTGAAGTCAGTCATGCACTGGAGCATGTGCCCGAGGCATTTTGATATGCAGTAAGCATACTTTAAATTGCGTATCTGACTTACCTGTCTTAAATGAATGACATGCTTAGATGATGTACATGTATGTATATTTTTGGTTTTTGGATGTTTAAAATAGTAAACCTCTAACTAGGGATGGATTTTCAGCATCTACAGGCTATCAGCTCGGGTGGTGACCGGCGCTTTCAGTCACTTATCGGTGACCGGCGCTTTCAGTCACTTATCTCTGGGTAAAATGTGGCAACTAATAAATGCATGTGCTAGCCTACTCACATGTGAGCCTGCGGTGCTTCTTGTGTTTGTGTTCTGTATCAGAGCATTCTATTTTTATAGACTTGGGTAATGTCGGTATACCTCAGATGATGCTACATGCAGATTTAAAAAATATTTATTTCAGCATGGTATGATTAGCATAACTTAAATGAGATTCCAAATATCCTGAGTAAATGGATTTGAATCAATGATGTAAAGTGATACTGTGATAGGCAGTTCAATCACATACAGAATGGTAGGACTGGAAAAAAAAACATGGAAATTGTCTTTTTGCTTATTTTTATGGTAGAACAGGATATCTAAATGATTAAATGAAATTGCATCTCAGAAAGCAGAGGAGCAGTCATGGTTTGCCTTTGGAATGTGATGGTCTTATTTATTTAGGGAACTTTGTAATTATTTGCTTCTTATTTTCTGCTTTTTTTTCTTCTCCCATTCTGAAGTATACTACATTCCCCTCTAAATGGTAGGATTTTAATAATTAAGCCCTAAAAAATTCTTATTACATTTACTATTTCTGGAGAATATAATTAATGTACTCTCAATCTGTTTGGAAATGTCAAATTTATAATTTGACCTTTACAGTCAGAACTTTTTATTGCAATGTTTCTCCTTGATTTTATGTTTTTAATTACAGTTACTTGGGGTGTACCTGTGACAGAGGATAATACTGGTTTTCTTTTTATAATTTTTAAGAATATTTTATTATTTTTGTGTATATAAATGTTTTGCCTGCATGTATCTGTAGATGGAAGTTTCTGTCCAGCCCAGTCCTGCAGCCATTCAGTCTCAAATAAGCACACAGAGAATTAATATTAATTATAAAACTGTTTGGCCTATTGCTAAGGCTTATTACTAACTCTTAGAACTTAAGTTAACCCTTTATTATCTATGTTTAGCCACGTGGCTTGGTACCTTTTCTCAGTAAGGTAATCCATCTTGCTTCCTCTGCATCTGACTGCGTCTCTGCCTTTCCTTTTCCCAGAATTCTTCTAGTCTTGTTGCTCTGCTTATACTTCCTGCCTGGCTACTGATTAATCAGTGTTTTTTTAAAACCAGTACAAGTGATCAATCTTTACAGTGTACAGGAGCATTATCCCACAGCATATATCTCTGTGTACCACATGTGTACCTGGTGCCTGAGAAGGTGGTGAGGTTCCATGTGTGTGCTGGAAATCAAACCCAGGTCCTTTGCAAGAACAAGTGCTTTTAACCAGTGAGCCAACTCCCCACCGCTAGTATTGTTTTCCTTGTCTTTGAAAGTATGTCTGTGTATCTCTTAAGTGCCAGGAAACATTATATGAATATAGAATGTAGTCTGATGCTGCTTGTTTGTCCTGGTCACCCAGAACCGAAATAATCACACAGAAACTGTATTAATTAAATCACTGCTTGGCCCATTAGCTCTAGCTTCTTATCGGCTAACTCTTACATATTAGTTTAACCCATCTCTATTAATCTGTGTATAACCACAAGGTCATGGCCTACTCTACCCTTCCTTCTCCTAGCATTCACTTCTGTCTTCCCCGCCTACATAAGTTCTGCCCTATCAACAGGCCAAGGCAATTTATTCATTAATCAAGACAGAAGGACTTCCCATGTCAATAGAAAGAACACTGCCAAAAGATATGGCATATTAAGGCAATAGTGTGCCATTTACTCTTAGATTTTAAATTTGGTTCAAATAGATTTTTTTCTAACTGGGAAAATAAAAGCAGTTTATAAGGAGACTTTTCTTCTGAGAAGCCCTTTCTGTTAGTTGTATCATTAACATTTATTACTTTTGTAACTTTGCAAAGTATTGTTGTATTTTTTCATTTTAAAGGAAATGGTTATTTTTAAAGACTTATTTTGATTATTTTTTAAAGTATGTACATGCGTGCGTGTGTGTGTATATTTGGCTGTAGATGGTTTTGTACACACGAATGAATGTAGATGCCTGTGGAGGCAAGAAAAGGGCATTGGATCTCCTAGAACTGGAGTTACAAGGCCGTTGTGAGCTACTGGACACGGGTGCTGGGATCTGAATTAGGGTCTTCTATACGAGCAGTGTGCACTCTTAACCATTTAGCCAGCTCTCTAGCCAACCACTCTTTAAATAATGGTAATCCCCTTTATAAAATCAACTTTATGTAGAGCAATGATTCTCAACCTTCTAGTGCTGTGACCCTTTAATACAGTTCCTTATGTTGTGGTGACCCCACAACTGTAAAATTACTTCATTTCTACTCCATTACTGTAATTTTGCTACTGTTATGAATCATGATATAAATATCTGATATGTGATCCTTGTGAAAGAGTTGTGGGAACCCCAAAGGGGTTGCAACCCCCAGGTTGAGAACCAATGGTGTAGCTAACTATAAAACACTGGCAATAGGAGTTAAAGTACGATGGAGAGATGCACACGCATACATGTGCAGTGCACACTCACAATCAAAAATAATGGAATAAGTTTTTTTCTTTTGGTGGAATATAGAATTTATTGAGGTTACTTCTAGAGACATAGTCAATGTGTCATGAATAGGGACATAGGTGAGCCAGGCAGCTGCACCTTCATAAAACCCAGCATGGAGGGCTCCTTGCAGCAACTCTAACAGTATCCTTTCTCAGGGCAACATTTTACTGTTTCTGTAACTTCAGGGAGTGATCATAGGGATCTTGGAGTCTTTTTTAATATATTCTTGCAGCTAGAATAATTATTTTAAATAAAAGTTTAAAATGGCGCTTCATTTAATGTAATATAGATATAGGTGATAATGAGAAAATGTAGCATTTTTAAGTACTGTGTTTACATAACAGTAACTAAGATAGAAAACGGGGGTTTTGAAGATATTGTACTACAATATCAAAATGAGGATAAAATAATTGTTTAAATGATTTATGAGGTTTTCAGAGTTAGTTTTCTTTGATGCAGGTCGTAAACAGACTTACAGGATCTGAGGGAAGTCGTAATACCTTGGCAGGGAGGAGAGTTTTGCAGCTCAGTTCAGATGGTCTTGTCTGAGAGGCCTTTCTAGTTAGAGTGACCTAATGGGCAATGTGTAAAGCCTTCAGGGGCAGAAGTACAGCAGTCTAACTTTGTGAAGTAGAAATGGAAGGGATAAACGATGCTTTGTTCAACAGCAAATAAACATCACAGCTTCCTCTGAGGTTGCCTTAGCTCGAGTCTGTGTCTAGGGCCATGCTCAACAAAGCTAGTAGAGGACTTGCTCTTGAGCAGACCGAGTATCAAACCCCACAATCTCTTCCATGTGCCTTACACTAAAGGTGACTGACCACTGGGATTGTGGCTGTCCAGGTAGCTGCCTTCTCTTTAAAAAGCTCATGTTTGTTTGGTTAATCATCTTTGAGAATAATGTATTCTTTCTCTAGCTTGTCAAACAGAAGCATGCTAAATGTGATTAATTTATGTAAGTTTTATAAGTAAGCAAGGTAGCAGTTCTTCCGTGGTCTCTGCTTCATTTTCTGCCTTGAGTTCCCTACACTGAGCTCTACTTTGGTTTCTTTTAATTATGGACCTCTAAGCCAAATAAACCCTTTTCTCCAAGTGGCATTTGGTTAGTGTTTTATCACAGAATAGAAAGCAAATTAGGACACAGGCTAAATATATTTATCTTTGTAAACATCAGTTCTTTGTGATAAAAACTTTTGTTGATACAAAACACCACAGCTTTTACCTTAAAGGTAGTTTATTCTGTGAACCATGGGGGAGCACATGTTTATCACACATTCCATGCTCTAATGTGGAAGCAGTTGCATGAAGTTTATAGTTTTACAGAACAAAGAAAGTCATAGATCATGGCAAGTTAAAAATACTTGGTGGGTATATCAAAGAAATGGGGGAAGCTTTTCTGTAAGTCTCATGCTCTCTGATGATGTTCTTAGCTTGTATAAGCCAGTTTCTGCTAGGGATTTCTGGGAATATTTGCCTTATGATGTGTTGTGCTGCTTTGTTTTATCCTTATTTTACCTGGAATGTGAATGCAATTCCTCCCGTAGCAGCAGCCATAATGTAACCACAAGGACAAAGGCAGTACAGTACAAGGGAAATACAGAAGTCCGGACTTCTGTGGCAGCAGTGACATTAAGACACATGTATCAACTCTGACATTTATTGTTAAATAATCCTAAGTGGCCTGCTATCCAATGTGATAAAGATATAAGACAAAGAAGTAAAAAAAGATGTCATTTAAATATATAAAGTCTTTTAATGTACAGCTTTGTTTTGTGTTGATGCTGACATTTTTTACTAAGGGGAAACACAAATAGGACCACTGCAATGCGGTGATGGGTGTATTTGGTAACCTGTGATTGTTTTGCTGTCATATGACTTCATGCAAGTCCATGAATGTTTTCCAAGACTTCATACAGCTTTTAAACATTGTACTCTACTTTGTTTTGTTCTTGATTTTGTTAACCTTTTGGGTAACAGTAGCAATTCCTAACTCTTTTGACTCTGTTTAATTTTTTTGCATACACACAGTTGCATATACAGTAAAATAAATATTTCTCAGTAGACTTAGAAAATTAGATAGGTATTTATAAATAGGAATCATTTTTGGCGATTTTCATAGTTTACTGCTGAGTTGATACACAGTTATGTGAGAGGCTGCTAAGCAGGAAAGGCAGTTTAAGGGCACAAACTCCAAACAGACAGGGGCTCACTCAGTCCTGGATTTGTTTACCTGTTTGCTGTATGCATCAGATTCTGAACAGTAGTGTTGTGACACTGGTGACTACTTCACAAGAATGTTGTGAGCACTGAATGGCATGTGATGATGCATGGGCTTGAGACCTAGTAAAGATGACATGTGAACTGCTGTTAGTGTTCTGTTGAGCTTGTTATTATTGTTTCACTGTTGTGTATGTTGTATACAAGGAAATACAGAAATCTGGACTTTTGTGACACCAATTGTAGTATGAGGCGCAGAGGGCTGTGTCTTGCTGCGGCTAAGAGGAGCACGGACCCTTTGTTCCATCTGCCCGGCTCCCGGTCGCGGGCCGGCTTTTAGCCCTGGCTTATACCCGAAATAATTACACACAAACTGCATTTATTTAAATACTGCCTGGCCCATTAGTTTTAACCTCTTATACATATTAGTCTAACCCATATCTAGAAATCTGTGTATCACCACGTGTCGTGGCTTACCGGCATGAGTCTAACCTATGTCTGTCTTGGGTAGGAGCATCATGGCGTCTGCACACTTCCCTTCTCCCCAGCCTTCTGTTCTGTCTACTCCACCCACCTAAGGGCTGTCCTATCAAAAAGTCAAGGCAGTCTCTTTATTTAACCAATGAAAGCAATACAAAATACAGAAGAACCCTACTACACCATTTCCCCTTTTTCTGTTTAAACAAAAAAGAAAGGCTTTCATTTTAACATAGTAAAGTTACATATAACAAAACAGTTATCAAGTAAGAATTACAGTTCAATACTTATCTCTATTTTATCTTTTATTATAACTAAGGAAAGCTATAACTACAACTATCCATTCTTCAACTTCATCAAAGACTCCAGAAAGATATAATATTACCTAAGTAAACAAGGAGTAAGTAACTTTCAGAACTCCAGAAGTGACAGTGACATCTCACCCAACGTTCTTTTGTACTGTTGGGGCATCCATCTTCAGCCTATAGGCCCATAGCATCCAGCAGACATTTCCATGAAGCAGGAAAATTCAAAGACAGTTCAGTCACTTTCTTTTGTGTCCTGCAGAATGTCTCACAGACTCTTTTATGAAGCAGGAACCCCGAAGGATCATCTCACCTTTAGGCAAGTTCAGCAGTCCTCTTTCTGTGGGTTCTTTGTGTCCATTTAAGCAGTCCAGGCAAGAGCAGTTTCTTGCCCAAATGGCTAGCAAACTCCCTAAGGAGCCTCTTCGATGTTCATCTTCCTCTTGAAGTAGCTTGGTGCTGCCAGGAGCAGACATGTCTCATTGTCATGAAAAGCCCTAAGTTATTAAAACATTAAATACCATATTCTGTGTTTTTGAAAGATATGAAGAATGCCTATCTGAAATATATCTATGCATATCTAGAAAATCTAGCTAACATGACTATAAACTTGACTATTGTAGATGATTATCTATTAACAACCTATATTTCCTAATCATACATTACATTTTTAAATGAACTACATAATCACAATACCTTAATCAAGAGCAGAAATATATATACATATAACAAAAATTGACCTTAAATTTATGTCAACAAAGCAAAATTTATATCAATGCAAATTATTCATATCCATATCCTCTCCCCCTTTAAATGTAAAAAAAAAGCATTTATAAACAATATTTGGGAATATGGACGGAGTTATTTCTCTCCAAACTGCTTCCTGCTGTATGGGGGCACTGTTAATTCGGTCTTTAATGGTATAACCTGTGTGCTAGGTACATCTCAATCATCAGCTGAGTGGGCAGTTCCAGGCACATAGTGAGTCCATATTGTCATCAAGCAAGCAAATCATAGCACTTTACTCAGAAAACCCCATTGAAATGGTCTGTCTCCCTCAGGAGCCAGAGGTCGCCCTGGCGGCACAGACCGTAAACGGGTCTTTTAAAACCGCCAGTATCTAGTAGACCTGACCCCCGCTGCCTAAGGCCAGAAGAGCTGAGCCCCAGTCATGGTCTCAGCTGTTTTACTCCCAACCCCGAGTGGGCACACAAATATCCGAGCCCATGAATGCTCCATAGCCGGAATTTGTACTGGCGGCAGGGCCCAGGAAGTCTCGTTTCAAAGTGGCTCAACTTTTTTCCTGTTGTTGCCGAAAGAGGACATTTCTCTCTAGCACGCCTCAGCAAACAGCAAAAAGCTGTTTTAAACTCTCTTTCTCATTTTTAAGCCCTCTCAGGTTTTTAAGTGGAGTCAGGTTACCACGTTGGGCAGCCAAACTGTAGTAAGAGGAGGCGCGAGCTGTAAGAACCCTCCTACACCAACCAATGACATTAAGACACATATAATCTTCAATCTCTTAGGTGACTGATTGGTGTTTATGTCCTGGACAGTATTTAATAGCCTTGTGGTCAGCGGTTAGATGTAGTACAGCCATCTTTATGAATTTCTGTGCCAGCACCTGTGGTGACTTGAATAGGAATGGTCCCCATAGACTCATATTTGAATGCTTAGGGAGTAATGTTAAGTGTGGCCTTGTTGGAGTAGGTGTGGTCTTGTTGAAGGAGGTGTATCACTGGGCGTGTGTTTTGGAGTTTCAAATGCCTAAGTCAGGTTCAGTGACCCCATCCTTCCTGCTGCCTCTGGATCCCAATGTAGAACTCTCAGTTACCTCTCCAGCACCATGTTTACTCATGTGCTGCCATGCTTTCTGCCCTGACAATAACGGACTAAACCTGTAAGCCAGTCCCAATTATATGCTTTCCTTTATATGAGTGACCGTGGTCATGCTGTCTCTTCACAGCAATAGAACCGCGACTGTGCCCATCTTGTGTTTTGAGAGCTCAAGGCAGTGATTTGTCTTTCGATTTAGAAATGTAACATTTAAAGTAAGAATTATTTTTAAGGCAAAGTTAATTGATTGGAAGTTTTATCAAGGCTGTATTTAGGAATTATATTTAGTTTCGATCATATGACATTTTCTTTTCCTCAAAAGAAATTCTCTCTGGGTAAATGCGTCCTTTTATTTGCTCATTGGTTCATGTGTCATTGAGTAGACATGGTAGAGAGAGCTTTGAAGGGGGGCAGCATTAAGTCACAGATTGAGCCTCTTAACTTATTCAGAGGTTACCTTTGAATTGATTACTTGCTTAAAATTGAGTGGGATGGACTACCTGACAGACTTCCTCTCTTTAGATGGTCAGTAGCAGCTGTGCTGGGTAGTGACGAGAATTCTGCATGTGGCGGCTACTAGCCATGTGTGGTTATTGGAATAATTAAAATTAAATAAGACAGAACTATGTCAATCCCTTTTATATTTGCACAGGGTAAGTGTTCAGTAGCCACAGTGCAGTCAGATGGCAGTGCATAGATCTGCCTGTCTGGGTTTGCCTTTTGAGTTTAGTATTTACTAGATCACATTCCCTTGAGCAGGTTACTTGGTTCTTGGTATGCCTTAATTTCTTCATAGTATAAAAGGGGACAGATGGCCTTTTGTTTGTTTGTGAGACAGGGGTTTCTCTGTGCAGCCCAGGCTGCCCTGGAACTTACTTTGTATATGAGGCTGGCCTCGAAACAGAGAGATCTGCCTGCCTCTGCCTCTGATTGCTGGAATTAAAGTTGTGTGCCACTCCTGCTGCCACCGCCCAGCAGGACAGATATTTTTATAAGGTTGCTAATTGTGGAGAAAGTGAGTCAATATTTGTAAAGCAGCACCTGGCAAGCAGGAAAAATGTTTGTTAAATAAAGAAATATTTGTTAAATAGGTTTATTATACATTTTATACATTATTATATAGTTATACCTGTTGAAAATATAATGTTTAGTGTACATTATTATACATTTAGATTTATTATATTTTATGATTTTACCTTTTATTTTTTTATTTTTTTAAAATATTTATTATTTATTATGTATACAATATTCTTTCTGTGTGTATGTCTGCAGGCCAGAAGAGGGTTCCAGACCCCATTACAGGTGGTTGTGAGCCACCATGTGGTTGCCGGGAATTGAACTCAGGACCTTTGGAAGAGCAGGCAATGCTCTTAACTACTGAGCCATCTCTCCAGCCCCCAATTTTACATTTTATACATTATGCATTTATACATGTTAAATGGATTTGTTATACATTTATTATATGTTATTATACATTTAGATTTATTATATTTTATGATTTATTGTTTGGTAATCTTTTTGTTCTTCCTCTATTTTCTGTTGGCTTTTAAAGAAAAGCAAAGTGTACTTTTTATTTTCACATTTTGTCATAATTGAGAATACTGTTTCTGCCCACACTGTAAGCATTTATTACACAAGTCGAGGCTTTTGGGCAGAGCAGTGACTTTGCCAGCCTGCACCTTGCAGTTGCTGACTTTCTACCATCCTCATCTAGTCTATTCCTCCTGTTTCAGCTTATCACAGCCTTTGCTGAAAAATATTTAATGCTGATGATACCCCTCTTTAGATGGTATGTAAACTCCCTTAGAATGTGCATCTTACTTATGCACATAATAAATGTTCAAAGTGTGCTTGTTCAATAGAAGAACCATTTGGTTTTGAAAGATAACTAGTATTTCCGTTAACATCAAAACTATATATGTTCAAGTACTGTCTGAAGTGACAGGAACCTCACACCCATTCCACCTTCTGTGATGGTGTCTCTGAAACATGCGGAGAGTATCTCTGCTTCTGTTGTCCATGTCTCTGTGAAGGGGAATGAGATATTTCTATTATTATCCTTTGCTTACCTGCAATACCATGACATGCAAATCACTGATGTCAGCACCTTCTGGATGGCACTTTAATACAGGGTTCTGGTCCTGGCTTCTCAATGCTTTAAGTTATCTCCTGTGTTTCTCCTGATTGTACACTTAGACACTTATCACACAGGAAAACATAGTATCAAACAAAAGAATGCCACTTAATGTAGCAAACAAGGTTTGATTTAAGGTTGTTGAATCCACATGGGAAAACTCCATAAAACTAACTTGTAGGCTGATGTTTGCTTGTGGTGTATGATACAATACACCACCCGCTTATTAGTATAACAGTACCTAACAGTGTTGATAGTTACATTGAGATGGCTTCTCTGATCAGAAACATATTGTGTGTGCTACCTTACATTATGTTGGTGAAGAGTGGATTATTACAAAACTGCAGATACATATTGAATGTATGGTTTTACATTTGAAGACATTTGGGCCTTGGAGACACCGAGGCACTGAAAGTATTTGTGCTCTTTTGGATTTTGTCAGGGTGACTGGAGTAGGAAATAGCTGGGCATGCAAGAGTAGAGATACCCAGCTCCATTTGGAATGACTTAGAGTAACTTTTTGAACATATTTCCACACACTACCTTATAACATGTATATATTTAATTTTTGAGTATTTTTATTAAGCCATGACTTTGAGTTTTGGAGAAAGTTAATTTGAAGAATGCAGTGATCCATGTCTGTATTGTCTGGTGTTTACTTCCTTATAGTTTATCATCAGTGATGAATGTTCCTACAAATAAGGGGCAGTTGGTAAATGTAGTCGGTTGCTTCAGTACTGAGAGCATTCAATTCTTAGTATGACTTTATTACTGAAAAAAACTGCCCAGTAGATATTACAAACACTCTCCGGAGAGTGATTTGGGTTTCAGTAGTTATTTAGATTGGTGCTTGGAATTAAATGTTTGTTTGTACTGCTCTCATAATATAATTTAAATGTCATTTAAACGTGCTGAAACATCTTCATTCAAGTAACTTGTTACTCTTTGAAAACGCGCTGCTTGAGTATTTCTCTCCTGTTTGGCAGATAGCAGATGCAGTGATTAGTAAAGGTCATTATACTACTTGGTCATGGAGAGCTTTTAATGATGATTACCTGAACATCTGCTGGGTTCATCACTGCAGTTACCAGAAACATTAACAAATTTATAGATGCTGGATCTTAAAAATATGATTTAGACCAATGAAAGTATTTTTAAGAATGTCTGAATATTCCTTGAAGTTTTAAATAATTTTGTGAAGGCTCTTATCTTTCTGTAAAGTGCACAGTCCAAAATGTCAATGAAGCAGTGTTTTGGAGTAGTGGTTCTGAAGCTCCTGCTTCTGGTTTCTCTCTCCTTGGCTGGGTGTATCTGTGTACACACCTGGTAGGCAGCTATGCTCTCCTGTATGCTGATTACTATGAGAAACCTGAATTTGGAAATGGGAAATTTGGAATATGACTGAAGAAAGGAAAGGAAGAGCCCTTTCTATAGCGGGTTCCCATGTACCGCAGTTCTGTTTGTGGACTTAGACAGCAGAGTGCAGATTGGACAGATGCAGCAGAGGGATTAGAGAAGAAGAGTACATGGATGCTAATTCCTGAGAAGATGCTTGGTGTCAGAAGTATAAGAATGATGTGTAGCATTAGAATTGCATATAGATGGAAGAAGCTTATAGCTCGGTGAATAGTTCAAACTGCACAGGTAGATGGACTCAGTAGGGCAGTTGCAGGGGCTGGAAAAACCAACTCTTTTTACATTCAGTGTTTGCCTTCGTAAGTGTGGGCTATCTGCTGTTTTGCATCCTTAGATCCAAAAATCATCAGAAGGAAAAATAAAAACAAAAAAATCTAGAGTGGGTGGTACATGTGTAAGGAAACCCAGTGCTTTCTTCTAAACCACACACAACCACCATGTGACCACCACTGCAAGCTGTTAGGGAATTGCTTTTTTTTTTTCTTTTTTTTTTTAAATCTTGCAGCATTTCTGTTAAAATGATTTGGGTTCTTATTAGCAGAGAAGTTATGTGAATATTACATAGGAACCTCCAGTGTTTGACAATTCAGGGACACACTAATGAAATATCATTTGCCCGAGACTGGCCACAGTTAGCAGTGTGAGTGATGTTTAGTGTGATTGTCTATTATAGGTAAGAGCCAAGTTGGTAAATTTGAATTGTTTATTTTAAACTTATTTTGTGTGCTTCTGAAGATGAATGCGTAAAGGGAGGGGGGGTTGAGTCAAATAATCCCAAACTAACTCCAAAAGAGCATTCCAAGATTATTCTTTATTGTAAGGGAAAAACTTACGGAACAGGAATGGGAGGCCCAACCTCAGGGTGTAGAGTGTGGGAACAAGAGAGAGAGAGAGAGAGCTGGGTGGGCAAGTGGTTTTCTCTGGGTAACCAAAAAGTCACGCCCTAACCTGGCCCAGCTTCTTAAAGCTTAAGGCTGAAGAAGGTTCTCCATCATGCCTCCAAGTCTGTGTGTGAGTGCGGATGTGCTTGTGCCCCAATGAGTGTGGAGGTTAGAGATATTTTTCAGGAGTTAGCTCTTTCATTCTGCCTTGCTCAGGCAGGGCCCATCTTGTTTCTGCAGTCACTCCAGGCTAGCTGTCCCAGGAGTTTCTGGTTAGTTCTCCAGTCTCTGCTTCCTGTCTCTCAATAGGACTAATGGGATAACAGGTGCATGCAACTGCATCTGGTTTTTAACATGGACTCTAGGGGTCAAACTCAGGCCATAAGGCTTGCGTGGCAAGCACTTTTACCTACGGAGCCATCTCCTTGGCTCCAGGTATATGTTTTTTAGTCTTTATTTCATCTTGATTACCTATTCCAGTCTGTGGCTCAGTGTTGTAAAGAAGTTAATATTTTTTCCTCCATGCACAGTATGGCAGTAAGGCCCGTACTATAGCATTGTTTCAGCCTCCCCGCTCTACTAGAGACTGCCAGTAGAAGAGATGTTTATGCACTATAATATATCCCCACAGCGAGGACAGTGTAATGGAACTGAACAACCTGGAAAAGAAGTTGAAAAGTTTTAAGGAACATGGGTAGTATGGTTCTTTGCATGCTTTCTTATATGTATGCTTATGTATCATCTGTGTATGAGTATGATATCATTATATATCTGTTTGGAATGTGCAGAGGAGAAAGTTCTGAAAATACCATTAACATAGGGGAGTAGGATTGAGAAAGGGAGGAGAGTATAGTTAAGGTTTCTATCTGCCCGGTTCCCCAACTGTTTAGTTTCTGAGAAAAATCACACAGAGTCTACATTAGATATAAACTGATTGGCCCATTAGCTCAGGCTTCTTGTTAACTCTTATGACTTACATTAGCCCATGGCTCAGTACCTTTTTCAGCAGGGCAGGTCACATCCTGCTTTTTCGGTGTCTGGACAGGACCGCAGGAAGAGCTTCCTTCTTCCCAGAATTCTCCTGTTCTCATTGCCTCACCTCTACTCCCTGTCTGGTGTCCCACCTATACTTCCCGCCTGGCCAATCAGTGTTTCCTGCCTGGCTACTGGCCAATCGACGTTTATTTAAAACATAATTGACAGAATACAGAATTGTCCCGCACCATTTCCCCTTCTTTTTAAAATTTTTAACAGAGAAAAATATCCACAGTCCAATTTTTGGGAATGTGGGCATAGTATTCCAGGCTACTTTCTACTTGTTGGGGGTGCTGATAATCTTATGGGGACCTAAAGAAAATTAAAAATTATGATCAAGTCCTGAAAGTCCTGACTGGAGTATCCTGTGAGTCTTGATCATCTCAGGCAGCAGTCTTGAATCTGTCCTGGATGTATAACTCTGACATCTGAGCTATCTGTTCCTCCTGGAGGTTTCTCAATAGTCTTCCTTGACCAAACCTGATTTTTCTTTTTTTTTAATATTTATTTATTTATTATGTATACAATATTCTGTCTGTGTGTATGTCTGCACCAGACCTCATCACAGATGGTTGTGAGCCACCATGTGGTTGCTGGGAATTGAATTCAGGACCTTTGGAAGATCAGGCAATGCTCTTAACCACTGAGCCATCTCTCCAGCC
>JAQHUG010000112.1:436260-490099 GCA_028555095.1 Dicrostonyx torquatus
TTTATAGGTCTTTTATGTCTGAGCTGTAATTTTTTACTATCCAGGAGCATTTTTCAAAATGTTAAGTACATCTTAAAAACTCAAGTTGTGCTATGTAGGAGAAATACGGTACAGCCTGTTTACTGCCCAGTCTAAACCTTAAGTGCGCTGTTATCATGGTAATTAAGGTGGTTCCTGCCTGAGATCAGCACATTTCAGCATGGCTGAGCCCATCCTAGCTGCTCTTATCTCAGAGTCAATTGTGCCTCTGAGCTGCACACGATGTTCCAGGTACACAGCAAGTCCACATTGTCATCAAGCAAGCAAATCGTAACATTTTACTCAGAAAACCCCATTGAAATACTCTGTCTCCTGCTGGAGCCAGAGATTGCGCTGGCGGCACAGACTAGAAAGCCCCGTTTTAAAACCGCCGCAATGTTGCTTTGCTGAGTCAGAAAATCTCTCCGTGGCACGCCATCCAGCAAAAAGCTGTGTTAAATTCTCTCCTTTTTAAGCCCTCTCAGGTTTTTAAGTGGATTTAGCTAGCCACATTGGAGCGCCAACTGTTGTAAGGGGGGGCGGTGCTGTGTCCTGCTGCCGAGAAGTGCGGCCGTTTTCCAGCACCGGGCTCCCAG
The DNA here is from genome assembly GCA_028555095.1 of Dicrostonyx torquatus. NCBI lineage: Eukaryota > Metazoa > Chordata > Mammalia > Rodentia > Cricetidae > Dicrostonyx > Dicrostonyx torquatus. Next base: position 436,875 of record JAQHUG010000112.1, read on the forward strand.
CCACCAGCTAGCTTATGCCTGAAATAACCACACGACAATTATATTCTTTTAAATACTGCCTTGCCCATTATCACTAGCCACTTCTTGGCTAGCCCTCACATCATAAACTAACCCATTCCTAATAATCTGTGTGTCACCACTAGTTGGTGACTTACCGGAAAAGTCTAACCTGCATCCATCTCCAGCGGGAGCATCATGGCTTCTTGCACACTTCCTTTCTTTCCCGAACTCTGTTCTGTCTACTCCGCCCACCTAAGGGCTGTGTCCTATCTTACAGGCCAGGCATTCTCTTTATAACCAATGAAAGCACACAAAATAGGGAAGAACCCTTCTACACCAGGTTACTGTGTGTCTTTGTGCAGATTTCTAACCCCTGGCATTTCTGGCCATTTTTCAGAACCTGGGTTGTTCCCTTCAACTACATACTTAAAATATGTCTTGGAGATGAATCCAAATAAGTACATGTAATTTTGTTTTATTTTTCTTTTAAAGACAAAGGCTCATCTGTAGTCCAAGCTGGCTATGAACTCATAGTAATCTGCCTACCTCTACTTTCTGAGTGCTGGCATTAAAGGCATGTACCTAGCTGGTACGTGTAATTTTGCTTCAAGATTTAAAAATATTTTTATTTTTTCCATCTGTCCATTCATCTGACCATTGTCCATCCATGTATTATGTGTGTGTATGCACATATACATACATACATACATGCATACATGCATGTATGGATGCCTGTGCCCTGGACAACTTGTGTAATTCTACCATGTAGTCCCAGGGATCAAACTTGGATCAACAGGCTTGATATTAGGCAATGTTAGTCATTGAACCATTTTACCAGCCCCTGCTTCATGGTTTTTAATGGCTGGATTGATAGTTATTTACGTTATTTCTAGGCTTTCTTGATGCATCGTCAAGTTGGTTACATTTATTAAAAATAATTTAGATAACTTATAAATGGCAGTTACTTTGGGCAGTTTCCTCAATGAGTTAGAGACACAATCCCTGAATCCCCACCTTCTCTTTATTTATGGCACTGTTGACTAAACCTAGGGTTTCTTGCAGGATAGAGAAATGCTGTACCATAGAGGTACATATATCCTCAGTCTTTTAACTTTTGATTTTGCAATAGGGCCTCACTAAATTGTTCAGACAGGTCTTGAACTTGTGATCTTCCTGCCTTAGCCCCCAAATAGCTTTAAAATTATTTGTGTTACTATGTACACAAGGATGAGTAACAGATTATGTTGACACACTATGAAATCTTTTTCATGAGTTCTGGGGATCCAAACTCATATCTTCAGGCTTGTGTAGCAATTTTTTTCCACTGAGTTACCTTCCCAACATGAGTACCTTTTTTGTTTATTTATTTATCTTTTGAGATAGGGTATAAGTCTGTTTCTCAGACTGGCTTCCAACTCTCAGCACCTTTCCTGCCTTAGTTTTCCAAGTGTTTGGGTTATAGGTCTTCGGGCCAGTCAGGCTGTCTATTACTGTGATAAAATCCATGACCAAAAGCAACTCGAGGGTTCGTATCAGCTCACAGCCTGTAGTCCATTATCTAGAAGGTCAGGGCAGGAACTATAAGCAGTAACTAATGCAGAGGCCTTGAAGGAATGCTGCTTATTGCCTTGCTTCTCATTCTTGCTCAGCCTACATTCTTATAACACCAAGGACCATCAGCCCAAAGGTGGCATAACCCATAGTAACCTGGGCCCTCTCTCATCATTCATCAATCCAGAAAATGTCTTGTCCACAGGCCAGTCTGGTAGAGGAATTTCTCAATTTAGATTCCCTATTCTCAGTTGATTCTAGCTATGTCAACTAGACATAAAACTAGCCAGCACAGATTAATATTATTCCTTGCTTGATGGTGTGTGTTTGTGTCTGTGTGTGTACTTGTGTGTGCACATGGATGTGCAGGTTTATGTACAGGTACATGTGTGTAGAAGCCAAAGTCAATTTCAGATACCTTACTTTATTGCTGTCCACCTTAATTTTTTGAGACGGAGCCTTTTGTGAGCCTAGAGCCCATTGGGATAGAACAGCAGCTAGCGAGCCCCTGGACCCTCCTATATTCCCCTTCCTAGCACTGTGGTGACACATGTTCTCCTAAGTCTTCTCAGTGATTTCTTTCTCTTTCTTATTTTTTCCTTGTTTCTTTTTCTGTCTTTCATTTTGGTTCTGGTTGACCCAGGGCCTGGCATATGCTAGGCAAGGACTCTACCTTTATGTCCCACCCCTCTTATTTCATATATATATATGTTCATATATATATATATGTTCTGTTCCAAGGGATGATTATCCAGTTGTGATGAAAGAGGGTGAAGGAAAATGGTCAGATTATGGTAACTAACTTGTCTTTCTGGGCTAGTTTTAAGGTGACCATAAGTGAAACAACTGGTCTAGTGGCAAAAAAACTCTGCATTGTGACTCTCTTGTTCAAGTGATGAGTTCCTGCCATTATTGTAACACTTTTGTCTCATGTTACATGTCTCATGTAGGTTAACTTTGTAGGTTAACTTTGCTGTTACTGTCATTAAGGGACAGAATTTGCAGTCTCAGTTCCCTCAGGAGATGGTGATCTTTTGGAGGAACTGTTTTTAGTTCATATTTGTATTGTGGCAGTTAGATGAAGAGCAATAAATGCTGCTCATAATTTTTGAACCAATAAATAATATATTGGAAACTTTAATTCCTCTCATTTCCCAAGAGAGGCTCATATTCTGTCATTTGCTTTTCACTTACTTCCGTGACTGGCTACTAGTTATCGTCAGTTGAAGTTCTAGGTATCCATAGGGATAAGGCAGAATTATTTTGATTATTGTAGCTGACTTTTTTTTTTTAAGTTGTTTTCTAGCTATCTGGCTAAAGTCTCACAAGAAAGTTGAGAAAGTTTAGCTTTCTATTTAGCACAATTGTTAAAAAGCTTAAAATACGTTTGTACAACTTTTTAAAACCATAAATTGCAATGTTAGTGTGATTTTTGTTAATATTTCATTTTTAGTTGTGTGATATACACGTGTGGTGTATGCTTGTGTACATATGCATGCTGGTGTATGAGAGAGGGAGAGAGGGGGGAGAGGAGAGGCTAGATGTAGATGTTAATATTAAGATAGTATCTTCCTCTATCACTTTCCACTGTTGTTTTGTTTTCAGACAAGACAAATCTTTGTCACTAATGCTGGTTTGGCTAGAATGGCTGACCAACAAGCTCCTGGCCCCAAGCACTGGGTTCAGATATAATCTGTCATGCCCAACATTTTCATGTATAGCAAGTCAAACACTTTCTTCCTGAGCCATCTTTTCAGCCCTGTATTTCTAAATTCTTTGTATTTCTAGAAACACGCTTTGTAATGTCTGTTAGAAATTCAGGAAAGTAAAGTTTTATAGAAATTAGAACTGCACACATTTGCTTTTCTCAGAAGTATTGTTCACATTAGCATTTTTGTTTATTTTGTTACAGTCTGTACTATTTCTGTTGTCATTTTGTTTCATCTTTTACAGTGTGTTGATGATTTATTGTCAGGTGCTGGAGAATTAGGTTTTATATAAAAAAATTTCAAACAGAATTCTGTGGAGATACATGATTTGTGACCTCTGTAGACACATCTGGAGAAGTTATGCTGTATTGCCATATAAATCCCTGAAGTCACACTTTCCTCAGTGGGACTGCTCAGTGGTTCAGAGCACTTGCTTTTTCTGTGGGCTGGGTTTGATTCCCAGCATGCACACAGTGGCTTACAGCTGTCTCTAATTTGAGTTCCCAGGGATTTGATGATCTCTTCTGACTTCTGTGGGTACAAAGCATGCATGTGGGGTATGGACATATGTGTAGGCAACATTCATACACATAAAATAAATGTATCTAACCAGGGCAGTGGTGGCGCACACCTTTAATCCCAGCACTCGAGAGGCAGAGGCAGGCGGATCTTTGTGAGTTCAAGGCCAGCTACAAGAGCTAGTTCCAGGACAGGCTCCAAAAGCCACAGAGAAACCCTGTCTCAAAAAACCAAAAAAAATAAAAAAATAAAAAAAGTATCTAGAAATTTTTAAAATTACTTCCAGGATACTACTTATTTTCCCTGAGACTATCACATATTTTTGTTTAGGTTTTGTTACTAATCCCCACCTCCACGTTCACCCCGCACCCCCATGACTTTCTGTGCTGTGATAGAGTAGAGAAAAACAAAGCTATATTGACAGGAACTAGCTGGGTAGCGAGGCTGACTCACTAGGTCAGTGATTTTTTTTCTGTTTCAGTGTTTCAGGAAACATTGTCACATACTGCCTTTAGGAGTTGCTGCACAGTTGGTTGATAAAATGTAAAATCTTCAAATACCAAGAGAATGCCAAAGACTTCTTGTCTGAAGAGTTAGTGGAAGAAAAGGAATGGACAGAATTGAGAAAAAACAAGCAAGGGGAGGAAGGAACAAAGGGCGAGCTGTACAACTGAACTTTAAAGCAAGAAAACATGTCACACAGAGCTAAGATGTCAAGTAACAGACCCCTCAGGTTCCTGGAGCAGCACAGCCCGTTCTCTCCAAGAGCTTTGTCCTTCCCTGCTGGTGTGGATCTCCTTTGGCTGTCTGGGCTGACTTCCTCCTACTACAGGTGGCATAAACACAACTACATAAATTGGAGCTATTTTAATAACTATTTTTCAAAATTTGTTTCAGGATAAAGCACTGGCTACTTTACTTCCCACCCTGCTGGTAACCAACCCAGCAAAAATGCTAAGAATAGAGCCTGTGAGGTGGCTCAGTTGGGTTTGCTACCAGGCCTGATAGTCTATGTTCAATCCCAGGGTCTTCATGGTAGAAGGTGAGAATTGGCTTCCACAAATTATCCTCTGATATCCAAACTGGCACTCTGATAAGCGGTACACACACTGGATTTGTTATTTATTGAAGCTACAGTAGTATTATGTATACTGTATAACATAATACAGTTGTACAGGTTTCTCACCAGACAGTTGGAAAATATTTATCTTTTAGAGGTCATGTAAGTTAAGAGTTTGTCCATGTCATCTCTGGTTTTATTTATGTGTTTTCATGTGGGGTGCACAAGTAGAGTGAGTGTACATGTACGTACCTTTGTGTGTGGAAGCTATAGGTGTTCTTCAGGAGCATCCATCATGGTTTTTAAATAGTCTCTCCCTGGGACCTGGGACTTAGTGATTCTGCTAACCTGGCTTGCCAGCAAAGCCCCAGGATCTACTCTCGCCATTGCTGCAGTGCTGGGTGGGTTACAAGCACACACCAGCATACCCAGCATTCTTATGTGGGTGCTAAGGATCAAACTCAGGTTTTCATACCTGGGTAGGGCAAGTGCTTTACCAACTGAGCCTTCCCCCAGGCCCTTGCTCTACTTTTAAATTATTCACATTGATATTCAAAGTGATATCTAAGTGAGTTTTAGCAAGTGGACGCTGTCTGAAGCAGCTGTGCCTTCCTTGAAGCAAGAAGACAATAAATTCATGCTCTGTTCCTTAAGCTTTGATGATGGTACTGAGTTTGCTTTATGAAACTGTCTTTGTTGGGAAATACTAAAGTCTTTACAATGTTTATATACTTCATAAGTTGCCAGTGATGGGTATGTTAAAATTACTGCCTTTAAAGTTTCATCTTCAGAATTAATAAATCCTTGCTTCAAAGAATATGTGCTATACAAACTTATAAAAGAGACATTGAAAGGAGTTTGAATAAAATAAGTGTAGGACTGAATTCTATTCACTGGAGTATAAATGAGAGACAGAATATAGGGTGCAAAGCCCTTTTGTGGGGAACTTCTTTTTCCTGGCCTGCAACTTGTAATTGGTAATTAGTAAAAAAAAAAAAATTTTAAATAAAGCTTTATTGTACTTAGTGGTAGATGAAATAATACCAGACTGCTTCAGATTAACTTGGGAAAATCTTGCATACTTGTTTATTATAAGCAGATTCTACAAAACTCTTTGGCTCTTAATAATACCAGTGAAGCAAAATTTCAGAAACTTACACTTCAGCGTGTAGTGGAATCAGCAGTGTTGAGGAACCATACAGCGTTTCCTCTTACTGGAGGATAGTAGCTCAATAGAAACTTAACCAGAGCATGCTTATTTGAGGTCGTGGAAGTCAGCCAGCCCACTTCCTGGTTATTGTGTGCTATTTTTTTTAAAGCAACATAAAATTTATTAGTTGGGAAGCAGAAAAACATGTTCTTGATTTTTAAATTTTGTGGTGTTGTGCCTTGGTGCTTCCTAGATGTGTGTTGAACTTGAGGCTCCCACGCGAATATAGCTTAAGAAGAGTAGCTTTACCTTCAAGTTTCACTTTTCTCATTTGAAATGTACAAATTGACGATTTCTGTAATATGTAACTGGCTGTTTGGATATTGAGCAAGGTGGAACCGTGTTATCTGTCAGGTAACAAAGCTTAGCCAATGTGTGAGGTGATCCTAGCAGCTGGGCTTTCAATGGGACTTTTTCTGTGCAGCTTTATTTTGTTTCCCCTCATTGTCTCATTGACTCAAGGGTGTTTCCTTGCTTCTTGTTCTTATTTAATGCTAAGTTGAGCTTATGCTGACATTTTCTTGTCCTTTTGTTGATAGACTGACTACCTGACAGGTTTAGAAAACCTTGAAGCTTTATTGCTTTGGTCCAAATGTCACTCCAGAACTTAAAAGCTGTGTGATCTTTGCAGGTTAATTAACCTAATAATGTTCCTGTCTGTTTAATGACCAGTAATGATACCTATTTCATGGTTTTGAAGTGAGGAGGTTAAATGAGATAACAGAATTTAGACTATGCAGAGTAAGTGGTGTTATCTGTGAGCCAGGCCTTTCATTGTTAACTTAATTCATCTGGTACCCTGATGAGTAACTAGCACGTTTGCATATCACTTTTGGTACTTGTTATGTAAAGTACACCCTACTTAGTATATGAGCCACCAAACTCAGTGATAGTATTAGCATATTAGTAGTAATTGAATGTAAGAAATACTAGTTCATATTAAACATACATATACATATTGAAATGCTTATATATATATATATATATATGTTGCCTAGAATTATTGAACTGTGTTTAAAACAGCTCTGTGTTGTGAGAATTTTGAGATACCATGCTTGAGTTTAGGGCCCTTTAAAATTTATTTTTTATTTTATTTGTATGGATGTATTAATTGCATATATGTAAGTGCAAACATGTGTATGCTATGCTCTGGAAGACCAGAAGAGGGCGTTGGACTTCCCAGAAATTGAATTAGAGACACTTTTGATCTGCTGTGTCAGGATGCTGGAAATAGGACCCTGGTCCTTTGCCTGAGCACACAGCTTGACTGCTGAACCATCTCTCCAGCCCCTAGGGAACTTAAAAAAAAAAAAGTAATTGGGTGACATTTTCTTGTGACAAAAATACTTTGATTCATTCTGTGCCATTCATTGGATCATTCTTGTCAGACTGCTGACTTTGATGGCATTAAGGTCCTATTTGAACCAGGGACCAATACTTAGACACGTCAAAACATTGAATGCAGTTCTCACTTCATATTTAGTTGAAGTAGGCAATTTGTGTCCATTTTGGCACAGTTTGGCTTTTACATACCATTTTTTAAAAAAATAGAAGATAGGATATTTAGTTGAAAATAAAATTTCCAAACTGTCTGGAATTATGTACTATTAGGGTAAACTCTCTGTGAATCACCTTTCATTCCTTTTGTCTTGTATCTGTTGTCTGCAGTGGTGGTACACATCTTTAATCCCAGCACTGAGAGGCTGAGGCAGAAAGATCCTGACATCAAGGACAGCCTGAGCTGTAGTAATGACTTCGGTCAGCTAGGCTGTGTTATGAGACTTGGCTCAAACAACATCAACAACACCTGCAAACAAAATCTGCTCCAGTCACATTATTTTTATTAATACTTACAGGGTCAAATTCAGGACAAGCTTTTATTGCAGTGATTATAACTGTACATCCTTTCTTTCTGAATGTTCTGGGAAGAATGTAGAAAGAATAAATGAAATAGATTCAATATCATCTTCTTGTAATTGTGAAGGTGGTTGATTCAGTAGCAACCAAAAGCAGTGTTTTATTAGTGTTTACTTTATACATTATTTATTTGTCAAAGTTTTGCAACTTTTGTTACTTTATGTTTATTTTAAAACCTATAACTTAAAACATAATAGAAAGGCATAGTTGCTATCCCAAAGAATAATATATGTAAGTTGTCCTTGCATTCTTTTAGACACTGTTAGCCTCTATTTTGCATAAATCGCCGACTATTTGGTGAGATTAGAAGGTTATTGGAATCCAGAATACAGCTGTAAGGATTGATCGGTGAAAAAGCTGGGCCTGGTGGGACATTTCTCTAATCCTAGCATTCAGGAAACTGAGGCGAGAGGATTGAGAGTCTCAGATTTGTTTCTAAGGAAAGTGTTTTAAGGACCAGTGACAGTAGGAGGAGGTGTAACAAGAATACCATCGATTACTTGGGCAAATGTGCAAGGTGGTTACAAACATGGCGTTGAAGCTGACAGCCTGGATTTCAGTCCTGCTCTGTAGCGTAATTCCTGTATAACCTGCATTGTTTAACTTCTCCATTCCAGTTTCCCCATAGGAAATCTAGACTTAAGTCCTAACCTAACATAGCAGGTTGTTGATATAGGAAATGAGGTTATGCATGTTAAGGCCTAAGCACAGTATCTGTCAGGTAGAAATAGCTCAGTAAACAGCTTCTGGAACATCCACAAATAAGGAGTTGTTGCAAACTACTCTTGTGTCATCTATTAAGACAATCATCCTTCTGGAAAAAACAGTTAAGGTATAATCTTAAGTTTGTTGGCAACAGTAGGCGAGGCAAAGTGAGTGAAGTGACTCACTTCTTGTCTCAGTTCTAAGTATCATAAACATCTTCTGTTGGTGATGTGTCATTCCACTCTGCCGCCAAAGGTGGGAAATACATTCACAGTCAACAGTTAGTAATTACATTTCTCATCAGTAGTAATGGTGTTTAAGTATTATTACATCATTTTGTTTCCCTTTCCCTGTGAATCATTGTACAAAGTGTAGGAGTTCCTTGTCTGGATTTGAGGCTTCTGGGAGTCAGTTGTGATTCAGTTTTGTCTTAAGCCCCAGAATATCCTTCATTGACTGACTGGAAGACATGGCATTGGGTTTGCAAAAGGTTCTTTCAGGACTCTTTCACTTAGATGAACGTACTCACTGGATGACAAACATAGCCAGGCATTCCCAAGCCTTCCTGTGGTGGGGGTACAGGAGATGAGGGAAGGTACCTTCCTGAACAGGGAGGAGAGTAGAGTAGAGAGAGCAGGTGCCTGGAGACAGAAGTCAGGAGACAAAGTAGGAGCAGGCCAACCTTGCTCTGATGCTTCTTTTGGGTCCTTTTGTTTCTTGGAAGGTGGAGAGAGGGTTATGTGGGAGAAGGTTCTAGGTGTTGAGCTGCTGGAAAGCTTCCCACTGGATCTGTAGGTTTATGGGAGCCCTGGGGAGCATAGAACCTTGTGGTAGAGACAGAGACTGAGCAAGACAAAAGGGAGGAAGTAGGTGGAACATAAATGCAACAGACAAGGTACAGGTGGCTGCCTTTCCCAGGTGCCCTACTTTGTGAAGGGCTTGTAAATAATCAGAAGTGCCAATTTAAAGAAACAGATGTGTGTGCTTGTGTCTAAATTTTTAGTCCATAAAAATATAAATGCAAGCTGTAAACAGAAATTTTAAAGTAGAGTAAATATGTAAGAGAAAACAGAAATACACATTTGTAGTGAAAAACATGTATAAGACTGATAGAGTCCAAAGAGACTAACATGGAGGATATACTGTCTTTTGTTCATGGGATTATAGTTAATAGCAGAGACATGTAAACTAATGTCAATAAAATTCTGTAACTATATGGAAATCGGGAGACCAGAAGCACTAGCCAGTTATCTTTAGGAAAAGGGGCAGTATAAAAGTAGAGTCGCCTACAGCTGAGGTTTTGATTTAATTTGAGTGGAGGGAAAAAAGATTTTCTCTTATAATGAGTCCTAGTCAGCAATTGTTTTTTAAGACTTTAAGAAATTATTTTGTTCCTTTCTAGATATTGGGAAGCAAGTTATAGAAGTATTTTCAGGAATTGTTAAAACTGTAACTTATTTATATAGAAACAAATACCTACTGATGCTAGATGCTTTGCATTTAAAGATTTGGGCATTTATCCTGTTCTCACTCATCTTAAGCATGTCTGCTTATAAGCAACTCATCTGTTATAAACTGTTAATCTTTTTATTCCTATCACATAGACAGTGTGGGGACTGAGTCAGGCTGTCTAAAGTGGCAGCTGAGGACCAATTGCAAGGAAGTCCAGTACTAATGTGAAAAATGTAAAAGAACTGAAGCTGCAGCCCTGCTGATTGCTGCCCTTAGAGCCCCAACTGTGCTGCTGTTGGGGAAGAAGGAAAACAGTGGTCCTCAGCTCCATCTGCTTGACTTACAGTGATTCCCCGGCTCCACCATCTTCTACTTGACTTACAGTGGTCCCTCGATTCCAACGTTTGCTTGGCTTACAGTGATCCCCAGCTTCCACCATCTGCCTGACTTACAGTGATCCCCACTTTCCACCATCTGCTTGATTTACAGTGGTTCCCCGTCTCCACCATCTTCTTGACTTACAGTGGTCCTGCGCGTGGCTCCATCATTTTCTGACTTACAGTGGTCCTGCGCGTGGCTCCATCATTTTCTGACTTACAGTGAGTGGTCCCCAAGCTCCACCATCTGCTTGACTTACAGTGATTTCCCGTCTCCATCATCTGCTTGACTTTAGCATTTGAACTTCTAGTAGAAATTGGTTTTTAGATATGTATTTTGTAAGTTTAATGAAAAATACTTAAAACAATTTAAAGCATGACATAATAGGAATTTTGCTAATCATTCTAACAGTAATATAAGGAATATTTTGAATGCAGTGATAAGGCATTCACTGGTAATTAAAAGATAATATTAAAGCATTTAGACATATTTTTGGTACTCTTATTATAATGAGATATTGCACATTAATGCAGGGGATGTGAAATGAATGTGGAAACATGTAGCTATTTGGGGAGAATGTCCAGTTGTTTCTGAGGACACTGCTCCTTTCATATATCATCATTCCCTGGCTTTCTTACCCTTCTCATGGTTACTTTTACTATTTTTATAATTGCAACTTTGATTAGAATCTTTTGTTGTTGTTCCAAAGTGAACATAAGAGAGATGGCTGAAAGCCAAATGATTTTTCTAAGATTAACGTATGAGTTGAGGAAGAAAGAAGGAGATAAGAGTTTTCTTGAAGTTGCACATTTTTGGAAGACATTTATGTAATGTGGAGTAAACAATTCAGATATATGGAGGTGGAACTGCATTGCTGTGGGTGACCCGGCAGTGAAGGGGGGGAGTAAAGGGCAGGAGGACACACTGGGCCAGTGCTTCATAGAGGATTTCCTGCTGATGCCCTTGCTGGAGAGGGAGACCTGAATGCTGTTTCAGAGTAAACCTTCTCGGAAGAGCAGCTGTTAATGCTTACACTTACTTCATTTTGCACTGAACCATCAGTCAAAGTTGGTGACCCCTCAGGGTCTTTTGATTTGTTTTCAGTTGTACTTCGAATGTAATCTATTTAGTTCTGCTTGAGCATTCTAGCTTCGGCTTTAGAGCATGGCAAAGTAAATGCTGAAGTTTTGAACACTGGGTGGCTATATTAAGGTTTTAGCATTTAAATATTTAAAAAACATAGTTTTAAAGATTTATTCACTTTTATGTATATGAATTTATATATGTGTGTCTTTATGTGCCCCATGTGTTTACCTGGTGCCTGCAGAGGTGGGTAGAGGCCATTTAATCCCCTGGAACTGGAGTTGTTTGGTTGTAATCTACCTACCACGTGGGTAGCTGGGAACTGAACCCAAATTCACTACAAGAGCCCCCAATCTATTGTTGGTCCAGCATGGTTCATGATCCAATCAGAAAATGATCACAAGTAATTAAGACCATTGCTTCCAAGGACTGTTGATTTTGGTAGAAAGATGGAGGAGAACAAGAAAAAAAAAAAGAAGAAGAAAAATTATTTACATTATTTTAGGGGGGGAAGAGAATATTATATTGATTGAAAATCAGAGTTCTCAGGAACTGAAGCACCAAGCAGCTAAAGCTTCTGTCTCTCTTAGGTTGAAGGGTCTCCGGTGGTGACTGTGCCTGACTCTGGGTTTAATAAGATAGGATACACTGTTTCCCTCCCTTTGACAGCCGCTGTTCTCTGCTTACTAGTAGTTTATGCCTCCCCAGTTTTCAACTTGCCTTTTGTCATCGTTGCCCATTAAGTTATTTTTTCAGCTTCTCCTAGTTCACGTTCCCAAGGGAGGACAGGTTAACTAGATTACACGAACACATTAAGATTCTTCATAGCCATGAAAAGATAGAGTCACTGGTGTACTGGAGCCAGCCTGAACTCTTTGCTCAATGTTATCATGTTGATAGTTTGGCCACCACAGTGGCATAGTTTGCAACATGGAAATTATTGGACAACATGAGCCAGAGCTCACTGCTTCTACCTCTTTGCCTTGTTGGTTGCTAAACCTACTTAACTAGGTTTATAGATTATAGATATGCACTACCAGCAGGGCATGCTGGTAGCTGGGAAAGGGCCAATTGTAACATTTTAAAGAGGATGCTTGTGGTTTATTTTACAGAAAAGGGAACATACAATATATGGGGGCTGGAGGTGGTGACTCAGCAGTGAAAACTTCTTTGCTCTTCTAGAAGACCCATGTTCAGCGTTCCGCTCCTAGCACTCACGTTCAGCTCCTAGCATAATTACAACCATAACTCCAGCTCCAGGGAATCTGACACTATCTTTGGCCTCTGTGGATATGTATTTACACACACAAACACACACACATAAATTAAAAAAATAAAATATGTATATTTACAAAACATGTGCATTTTGTGTATTCTAGAGAAAATTTTGGTATCAGGAGTTGTGTGTAGCAGTAGTTGCTTGTAGGAATGGGTTGTGTATGTATGCACATCAAGGTTTATTTTGGATCCTACAATGCATTCCAAATATTAATAGGCAATTCAGTTTTCTGTAGTCACAGTAATGGCAGGATCTTTAACTTCTCAGATAATATGGTGAAGTGTGTATAGGAAATATCCTAATATTGCCCTTGTCAAGGTCTTATGAATTAACCTTCTCATGTGCCATTAAGGTCAATGCCATACCCCTTTGTATTTTATTTCATATATGGACTGTAGCTTTTTGTACTACTTGCCTGTTTGGAGGGTTCTAGTAGTCTGTCACTCTCTTTTTGGTGTTCTGATGCAAACTTTACAGTACCATATTCTTGAGGTTACTTGGATCTGATGCGCTTCATGAAAGCATCTCGTATTCCCTGTTCTAATGCTAATGGATTGCTCTCTGGGCAGCTACGTATTTGGTATAGGGAAATGTCTGTTACTTCTTGTGATTTCTTGGATTCTGTGTCTTCTGTTTTTGATTCTGTAGAAAGAAAATTTTTTTATGCTTGTTTTAAAAGGTAAGGAATGTTTTGTTTAAGACTATTAAAACCAGTGTCAACATCATCACTATGGGGGAGAGAATCTAGCTCAAACTCATTTCCAAATATAATAAGGATTTATGCTGACTAATGAGTGATGGGGGTGAGACAGTATCAGTGGCTAGAAAATGACTAAACGACAAATGTGACAGGATTCTTGATGAAGGCAGGCCAGAATGGTCAGTTGTGTAGATGAGGGGGTCTGCACCAAACCAGGTTTGCAAGATTCTTCTTACAATTGGACTGGAGAGGCTGAGACTAGGATGAAGATTAGGGCTCATGTTCAAGGCTTCATGGGAGAGAAGTTCAAAGTCTTGACTGCAGTTTGACAGAAAGTGTGCCAATGACTTTTGTTACTTTGTTTTGTTTTTCTGTATCCTCAAATTGCTTTAGAAAGAAATAATGTAGAGGTAGCAAACTTTGAATCCTTGTATATTTATGTTGCTAATTGCAACATGGCTCAAATGGTACAGATTTTTTCTATAGTTCTAGAGCCAGAAACCTGAAATTCAGTGTACTTAAAGTTCCTAGGCACACAAAATAGTTACAGGGCTGTTAACTTATGCAAAATGGTTTTCAAATTATAGGTCTCTGCCCATTTAAAGAAATGATAATATTAAGGAAAATTAGATAAAGAGAATAAAAGTTTCATTGCAAATAGGTGGTTTATTAAAAATGTTTGGAACATGGAGTTGTAAGGTGACTCTGTGGATAGAGGTATAGCCTGATCCAGGTTCAGCTGGATGACCTGAAGTCAATCCCCGGAATCCACATGATGGAGAAAGACCTAACTCCTAAAAATTGTTCTCTGGCCTCTACACTGGTGCTGCTCTGTTGGATGTTTCTCTCCTCCCACCCTAAAAGTATAATACACTTTAATGTCTTTTAAAAGTTCTGTTCCCAGGAGCACTACTTTAGCATGTATTTATAGTATGAATCAGGCCCAGTATTTTCACATTAAAATGTGCTAAGATATAAAGTAGACTTGAAGAATATTTCTTCTTATATTTAATTTATATTTTAAATAATTTGTGTGCATGTGTATGTCAGTTCCATGACAACTTTTGTTGAATGCACTAAGAATGTGGCTAATTTGAAGTGTCAGAATGGCATGTGAGGTTGCTTGTGTAAAGCCCCTGTTTACTGGAAGATGGAATGCTGGGTGTAGGCTGCTGTGGCTTCTAGTTGGGATTCAGCCTGAAAGACGTGTTTTTCCTCTCAACAAATCTCATCTTTGTTTGAGTATCCATAGTCCATGTAACCACAGTGAGGCCTTTTCCCATTTGGAAAAAGAAAGAATGCCTTTTAAGCATCCTTTCTTGTGTTGTCTTACAGTTTAAGTAGAGCTGCCTCCCCCCATTTCTGTCAGTTGCAGAATGTATGAGGCCCCACCTAAAACCCTCACATAATAATGAAACCTTGGAGTAGATCATTTTCTATGAGGACTGAAGCAGCTGTTATCTTCCAAGGCCAGCCTGACTATCTAAGGAAGGGTAGAGGACTTCTAAAGTTGATACTGTTTTGTACACTTCGCACCTATTCAAGTATTCACAAGGAAAAAGCATCTCCTGTCAGTGTTGTTTTATGGGATTGAATTTGAAATTTTGTGATGTTGTAATGTGTGTTTTCAAAGAACGCAGTTCAAGTGGATACTTAAAAGTTGGGGGGCGGATTTGAGACATCAAATGCCAATTTTTAAAATGCTTCTGAAAAATGCTATAGTTGTCATTTTCTTCCATAAATTTGTGCCAAGAGATATTTTCCCATGTACTTGAGTATTAAGCTAACTTTGTAAAGTAAGGGGCTTTTTAAAATAGTCATTTCTCATATTTCTCCACATGGCTTTATTTTTAAAGATAGGGAATTTTTCTTTGCATACATTAAATAATATGAATTATACTTAAATCATATAATATTGTGGCAACGGTTTTTCCAAATAAACTTATTTTTATGGATTTATCATGAAAGTGGAACATAAAATATTGTGCACATAATGTGATAACACCTTGTCTGGATTTTTATTTGATGCTGGCATGTGGTATAAACTGAGTGGCACAGCTGTCATTGTTCAGTAGTTGCCCAAACTTCTGCATACTTGCACAGACACAAGGTGGCTATTAGTGTTTTTGTGATCTAAGCTTTGGGGTAAACTCTCAGTTCTCACAATGAAAGTTTTAAATAAGCAATCGAGTGTATGCCATAAGCTTATCCCCTGAGACAAGAGAGCAGGAAACGTGATTTTAGCAGATTGATCCCTATACTGTTGGCACACCACACCATGCAGTGTGAATTAATAATGTCTGCACGTTCAGCAGTAGAAGAACTAGTATTTCCTTTAGTCTCTTAACAGAAGCCCCCACCACCTGGCCGAGGAAACTGTTCTGATCGTGTTGTATAATCACCTGATCATTCTTTCTAGAATCACGGTGTAGTTTCATCCAGTTCCAGAATGATCTCTTTAGACAAATGGGTTTTTCCTTGTAGAGTTCTTAGCCTGATAGTGATTGGAGTAAAGATTCATAAACAGTGGCTTGTCCACGTTTTCTGGATTGTTGACACTTAAGCTCCTACCCTCATTATTTCATTATTTTCTGTTCTTTTTTTTTTTTTCTTTTACACTTTAAAACGTTTCCTTCTTGTATCAGAAATCTGCTGGCAGACTTAGGACTGGTTGTGGGAATTAAAGCCTGCTGTAAAAGATATCTTAGGAAAACTTTTGACTGTTGGTTTGGATGAAAATGTTTAGCAGCTCTGATGGCACTGCTGGAGCTCAGTGGGCTTGGATTTAATTTCTGTGCACTCACTTTCTTCCGTTCAGTAGAGGTAGGAGTCTGTTGTTTCAAAGCTGAGGTGCTCTGAATGCTTATCTCAGACATCTCTTTTTATTAGTGTTGTAAACGTGTGAACTACTAGTGTGTGTTTTGGTTGCTATATAGAATCATTCATTCTATGTACTTACTATTCACATTTACACTGAAGGAAAAGCTTGTTAGCATTTTGTAATCTGAGAAAAGTGAAAGCCCCCCCGCCCAGGAAAAGAACTTTAACCAAATTTACCATTCCTATTTTGCTGATTTTTACTATTATAAATAACTTGTACTTGTTCACTGACCTAAATCCCCAGAGGTAGAATGTTGAGGAAAGGATATGTCTCTTTAAAAGATTTCTGACACATACTATTCATTTACTTCCCAGAAAGCTTTTGTGTATTTATATGTTTAGTCTTAGTGTCCTGAACTGCAAATGACCTCTGGCTTTTGTCAGTATTATCATCACTTTTGCTGTTGTAGACTCCAAGTGAATGGATGCAAAGTGATAGTTTAAAACTTTCTGTAATTATTGAGGCTGATTTCCCTCCATATTTTAGTTTTTGTTGTAAATTTAGATTTTGTATCTTCAGATTTATGTGTCTGAATGTTTTGCCTGTGTGTGTGTGTGTGTGTGTGTGTGTGTGTGTGTGTGTGTGTGTGTATACACGTACCATGTGCCTGCCTGATGTCCGAGGAGGCCAGAGGAGGGGGTTGGATCTCCTGGAACTGGAGTTACAGATGTTTTGAGTAAGTGTGTGTGCTGGGAACTAAACCCAGGTCCTCTGCAAGAGCAACAGTCTTCTAACCACTGAGCCATCTCTCCAGTCCCATACATTTAGATTTTATTCTTGTTAGAGCTATGCATCAATCTAATTATGCAGCAGTGTATGGCACTTGCTTTGGAAACAATTGACTTGCACAGTACCTTCTCAGTTTGTTCTTTACTTCCCTGTGCTAAGTGACATGCCATAATACTGCTTCCTACTTCTTCAGTTTCCAGTGTTAGCTTTGTTTTCCTACTTTTGTGAGTGAGAGTTTGGTTCACTGCCCTGCACTCACTTCTGCCACATACAGCCCTTCAACATTCCTAACTCTCCTCTTGAATTCCTGTTTCCAAGGAATTCAAATCCTACCACCGAGAATGCCCCTGATAAACCACTTCAAAGGGACATTTAGTTTGGCTTACTGTTTTGAATCTCAGTCTATGGTTGGCTGCCTGCGCTGTTGTTGACTTGTGGCAACATCATCTTTGAAGGACATGTTGGAGCAGAGAGAGAAAGAGCAAGAAGAAGGGTCCTAGGACAAGATAGACTCTTCAAAAGCTTGCCCAGTGACCTATGAGTAGGCCCCACCTCCTAAAAACTCATTCAGCTGTGAACTCATCAATGGGTTAATCTTTGGTTCAGGTTGGTCCTTTTGATCCACTTTTCAATGGTGCAGTGAGCCTGGAACCAAGCTTTCAACTCGTCTCTGAAGGACTGTTCATATCCAAACCAGAGCTTTAAGGGAGGAGTTTCAGGAGTCCCTAAATTCTCATAGCAATAGGATTTTAGGGGAAAATGGATATGTTTGTTCTGTCTGTCATCTTTTTTGTATGTTTTGAATTGTTTTTATGAAACAGTGGTTAAAGTCGAGGACTATACAGTTAGGAGTGTCTGGTTTTGATTTTGAGCTTTGCAGCATTGGGCAATCTGTTTGATATCACTAACCCTCATGCCTGATTGGTGCAGGGTTAGTAATGAAACTTGTCTTACAGTGCTGTGAGAATTTGTGGCAAGGCCTGTTAAGAGCTCAGTGCAGTCTTTGCTATCTACCAGCACTCAGAACACAGCTGTAGCTGTTGTGTTACTGTTGCCCTTGTGAATTTCTTGTTTCTGATGTTTACCCAGGCTTTTTATTTGAACAAATAACGAAAGTTTGACTTCTTCCTTTTTACTTTCTATCCCTTGATCTCCTTTTGTTGTCTTATTGCTCTAGCTAGAACTTCGAGTACTATATTGAATAGATATGGAGAGAGTGAACTGCCTTGTCTTGTTTCTGATTTTAGTGGAATTGTTTTTTTGTTTCTCCATTTAATTTGATGTTGACTGTCAGCTGGCTGTAAATTGCCTTTATTATGTTTAGGTATGTTCCTTATATATCTGATCTCTCCAAAACCTTTATCATGAAGGGGTGTTGAATTTTGTCAGGCTTTTCAGCATCTAATGAGATGATCTTGTTCTTTCTTTTTTTCCATTTTTTTTCTGTTTGTTGTTTATATGATGGCTACATTGACAGATGTTCATATGTTGAACCATCCCTGCATCTCTGGGATGAAGCCTTCTTGATCATGGCGGATGATTTTTTTTTTTTGATGTGTTCTTGGATTTGGTTTGCCAGTATTTTATTGAGTATTTTTGCATCAGTGTTCATGAGGGAGATTGGTCTGTAATTCTCTTTCTTTGTTGCATCTTTGTGTGGTTTGGGTTTCAGGGTAACTGTAGTCTTACAAAAAGACTTTGGCAATTTTCCTTATGTTTCTACTGTGTGGAACAATTTGGGAGTGTTGGTATTAGCTCTTTTTTAAAATTCTGCGCTAAAACCATCTGGTCCTGAGTTTGCTTTTTTTTTTTTTTGGTTGGGAGACTTTTAATGATGCTTCTATTTCCTTATGGGTTATAGTTCTATTTAAATTGTTTATCTGGTCTTGATTTAATTTTGGTATATGGTACCTATCCAGAAAATTGTCCATTTGTTTTTAGATTTTCCAATTCTGTGGAGTGCAGGTTTTTGAAGTATGGCCTAATGATTTTCTGAATTTTCTCACTGTCTATCTCCCACTTTTCATTTCTGAATTTGTTAATTTTTTTACATTTATTTTATTGTGCATTGGTATTTTGCCTGTATGAGGGTGTCAGATCGTTGAATTACAGACAGTTGTGAACTGCCATGTGGGTGCTGGGAATTGAACCAGGGTCCTCTGGAAGAGCAACCAATGCTCTTAACCTCTGAGCCATCTTTCCAGCCCATGAATTTGTTAATTTGAATATTGTCTCTCTGTCTTTTGTTTAGTTTGGATAAGGATTTGTCTATCTGGTTGATTTTTCTCGAAGAGCCAACTCTTCATTTCATTGACTCTTTGTATTGTTCTCTTTGTTTCTATTTTATTGATTTCAGCCCTCAGTTTGATTATTTCCTGCCGTCTACTGGGTGAATTTGCTTCTTTTTTTCTAGAGCTTTCAGGTTTGTTGTTAAGTTGCTAGTGTGAGATTTCTCCAAATTCTTTATGTAGGTACTTAGTGCTATGAACTTTCCTCTTAGTATTGCTTTCATAGTGTCCCATAGGTTTACATATGTTGTAACTTCATTTTCAGTGAATTCTAGGAAGTCTTTAGTTTATTTCCTTAATTCTTCCTTGACCCAGTGATAATTCAGTTGAACTTTATTTAGTTTCCATGTGTTTGTAGGCTTTTTGTATTTTGTGTTGTTGAATTCTAACTTTAATCCATGGTAATCCAATAAGATACAGGGGTTTATTCCAATTATTTCTGTATCTGTTGAGATTTGCTTTGTGACCAAGTGTGGTCAGTTTTTGAGACAGTCCCATGAGAATGTATATTCTTTTGTGTTTGGGTAGAATGTTCTATATATGTCTGTTAAGTCCATTTGAGTCATATCGTCTATTAGTTTTCTTATTTCTCTGTTAAGTTTCTGTCTAGCAGACCCATTCCTTGGTGAGAATGGAGTGTTGAAGTCTCTTACTCTTATTATATGGAGTTTGATATGTGATTTAAGCTTTAATAATGTTTCTTTTTTTTTTAACATGTGTGGGTGCCTTTGAACTTAAATGTTCAGAATTGAGACTTCATCTTGATGGATTTTTTTCTGTGATGAATATGAAATATCCTTCTCCATCTCTTTTGATTAATATTAGTTTGAAGTCTAGCTTGTTATCTATTAGTGTAGCTACACTGGCTTGCTTCTTATGTCCATTTGATTGGAAAATCTTTTCCCAATCCTTTACTCTGAGATATTGTCTGTCTTTGAAGTTGAAGTGTGTTTCTTACATGCAGTATATGTTTGGCTCCTATTTCCATATCCATTCTGTTAGCCTGTGTCTTCTTATAGGTGAATTGAATCTATTGATATTAGGGATATTAATGACCAGTGATTGCTAGTTCCTTTTATTTTTGATTTTGTTGTTGGTAGTGGCATTGTGTGTGCATTTCCCTTTTTTGGGATTTGCTGGTGTGGGATTATCTATTGCTTGTGTTTTCATGGATGTAGCTTACTTCTTTGGGTTGGAGTTTTCCTTCTAGTACTTTCTGCTGGGCTGGTTTTGTGGATAGGTATTGTTTAAATCTGGTTTTGTCATGGAATATCTTGTTTTCCTCCATCTATGGTAATTGAAAGTTTTGCTGAGTATAGTAGTCTGGGCTGGCATCTATGGTCTCTTAGTGTATGCATATAGTGTATGCCTAACACCTGTCCAGGACCTCTTGGCTTTCATTTTTTCCATTGATAAGTCGGGTGTAATTCTGATAGGTCTGCCTTTATATGTTACTTGGCCCTTTTCCTTTGCAGCTTTTAATATTTTTTCTTTATTCTGTATGGTTAGTGTTTTGATTACTATGTGGTGGGGGGACTTTGCTTTTTGCTGTTCTGTAAGCTTCTCGTATCTTTATAGGCATATCCTTTTTAGGTTGGGAAATTTTTTTCTATGATTTTATTGAATATATTTTCTGTGCCTTTGAGCTGGTATTCTTCTCCTTCTATCCCTATTAATTTTTAGGTTTGGTCTTTTCATGGTGTCCCAGATTTTCTGAATGTTTTGTGTTATGCCTTTGATGGCTTTAACATTTTCTTTGACCAGTGAATCTATTTCCTCTAGCATATCTTCAACGCCAGAGATTTTTCTCTTCCATTTCTTGCATTCTGTTGATTATGCTTGCATTTGTAATTTCTGTTGGTTTAGCCAGATTTTCCATATCCAGAATTCCTTCAGTTTGTGTTTTCTTTATTGCCTCTATTTTGATTTTCAAGTCTTGAATTCTTTCACTTGTTTGTTTTTTCTTTCTTTCTTTCTTTCTTTCTTTCTTTCTTTTTTTTTTTTTGGTTTTTCGAGACAGGGTTTCTCTGTGGCTTTGGAGCCTGTCCTGGAACTAGCTCTTGTAGATCAGGTTGGTCTCGAACTCACAGAGATCCGCCTGCCTCTGCCTCCCGAGTGCTGGGATTAAAGGCGTGCACCACCACCGCCCGGCCTTGTTTGTTTTTTCTTAACTTTCTTTAAGGGATTTATTAATTTCTTTCATTTTTGCTTGTCTTTTCGTTGATTTTTTTTTAAAGGGAATTTTTCATTTCCTTTTAAGGGCCTCTATCCTCTTCATAAAGTTATTTTTAAAGTCATTTTTTTTCTGCTTCTGTGTTGGGATGTTCAGGTCTTGCTGTGGTAGAACCACTAGGATCTGGTGGTGCCATATTGCTCTTTATGTTGTTGGATGTGTTCTTGCACTGCCTTCTACCCATCACTTCCTTTAATGGGTGCAGGTAGTGTCTGTGACTCTGGAGGGCCACTCTTTGTTGACTGAGGGTCTGTCCTGCCCGGTACCCACAGTCATTAATTCCCAAAGAAATCACACAGAGGTCTACATTAATTATAAACTGATTGACCTAGTGTCTCAGGCTTCTTATTAACTCTTATAACTTATATTAGCTCATAATTCTTGCCTGTGTTAGCGATGTAGCTTGGTACCTTTTTCGGCCATATCATATCAGCAAAGTCATATCTTGCTTTCTCTGCGTCTGGTTAATGGCTTCAGACTGAAACTTTCTCTTCCCAGAATTCTCCTGTTCTCATTGTGCTGTCTCTACTTCCTGTCTGGCTACTGGCTAATCAGCGTTTTATTAAAAATAATACAAGTAACAGGATAAAAGACCATTATCCCACAGCAACTCTTCCTCCAATTGGTACAGTTGGTGTCTGTGCCTTGTGGGAGGGGGATGCTGGTTCTGTGGAGATGGTTGGGTTTGTGGGGCAGAGTGTAAATTACAGGGTCTAATGGGAGTGGAGGCTGATTGACTAGTTGGGCTGCAATGGGTGGGGAAGGGTCACGGTTCAGGTTACTTTCTTATACAACCCAGGACCACCTGCCCTGAAGTAGCACTACCCACAGTGGGCTGGCCTCTCCCATATCAATCATTAGTTAAGAAAATAACCCATGGACATACAAACTGATCAGAGGGTGACTATTTCTCAAGTGAGAGTCCCTCTTTAGGGTATCTCTAGTGTATGCCAAGTTAACAAAACACTTAGTCAGCATACTCCCCAAGTTGTTTTGGGTCTGAATGTTTTATCACAGCAATAGAAAGCAAACTAGGACAAGTTATATATATGTTATTTTTAAGCAAACATAAAATAATGTTCCATCTGGCTCTTAGCATCCTTAGTGTTTATCCTTTCTTTCGTCCCTCTCCCTGCATTGCCTTGACTCTCACTTCCCAGTTAAAACTCTCCCCCCCTTTTTTTCTGTAAACATAAGAGCATTTCATTTCAGTTTCTATTCCTATTTCTATGAAATTTTAAATTCAAAGTTGATTTTGAGTGCTGTATTAGTTACTTTCCTTGTTACGGTGAGCAAAATATTACACTTTATACAAGCAGTGTGAGGAAAGACATGTTTATTTTGGTTTATGGTTTCTGGGGAATGGCTGGGAAGGCAGGGTGGCAGGAACATGTTGCAGAGCCCTCTCTAAGGATGCTAAACCAGCAAGCAGAGGGAGGCGCTAGGCTGGGCTCTATGTTCAAGGCCTGCCCTATCACCTCCAACCCCATCTTCCAGTCAAGGTTCTGTGTCCTAAAATAGTACCACCAGCTCAAGACCAGATCCTCAAAAATGGAGGTGTGTGAGGGGCACATCTGATTGAAATTGAGACAGCAGAGACTTAGATTTGTTGTCTGAGAAGTGTTTGCTGTTTTAGTAAATTGATGCTCTGAGTTTATACACAGTGCAAAGGGATAGATCAGTTGATATTCTGAAGCTGC
Source organism: Dicrostonyx torquatus (assembly GCA_028555095.1). Taxonomy (NCBI): domain Eukaryota; kingdom Metazoa; phylum Chordata; class Mammalia; order Rodentia; family Cricetidae; genus Dicrostonyx; species Dicrostonyx torquatus. The sequence continues at coordinate 460,269 of JAQHUG010000112.1, forward strand.
ATCTAGCTCATTTTGATTTTATTAATTTTTTGTTGTAGGCAGTATTGCTTTTATGTTTTATTAGTTTTATGACTAACTATTATTCTCAGGATAACAGTCCACCTAAATTTGATCTCTCCACAGATTCAGACCAGGATGTATCACTCAAACTTGCTCAGGAACGAGCTGAAATAGTTGCTAAATATGACAGAGTAAGTATCTTTATTTATATTTTGAGTAGGCTTTATTTAAAAAAAATCCACATAAATAGAAAAGGGCTTAAATTTTGGAGAGCTGAAATAACAAGGATTTTGTTCCCTTTGTGAGAACATTGAGTTCAACCCTTTTTTCTCTTATTTCTGAGAATTCTCCCCTCCCCCCCACTTCTCCTTTGCTGCTTTCCAGCACGGGGACTTGTTCCCCCTCTGTTCCTATGCTCTGGCTGTTTCCTTCCTGGAGTACTAGCACCCTGGATTGCTGAAGACCTGTTGCCCACTCATCTCACATCTCTCCTCCCATTCTCTTCTCTGAATGTGACTACCCACTGGCACTAATACCAGTTACATTAGTGTTTGATATCTTTCGCTTATTATCTGTACTTCCTTCTAGAATAGAAACTCTCTGGGGTCAGGAATTTATTTTGTTTGATTTATTCCTGTAAGCTAAATATCTGGAACAAATTTTGACTTATAGCAGATACCTAAATAAATTTGAGTATATAGAATTAAATATTCTTGTATGAATACTTTATGTACTCTGAATTTATTGTAAATCTCAGATCTTTGTATTTATGTTTCATATAAATTTAATTTTAACCAACATTTTACTTATATGTCATACTGAAATCTAGTTTTTCATTTTCTGATATATTTTTATTAATTCTTTGAGAATTTCATACATGTATACAATGTGTTTTTTATCATATCCATATTCTTCTGCCTAACTCCTCCCAAATCTACTCCACACCTTACTCCTACTCCTACTCCTACTCCTACTCCTACTCCTTCCTTCCTTCCTTCCTTCCTTCCTTCCTTCCTTCCTTCCTTCCTTCCTTCCTTCCTTCCTTCCTTCCTTCCTTCGTTCCTTCCTTCCTTCCTTCCTTCCTTCCTTCCTTCCTTCCTTCCTTCCTTTCCCTCTTCCTTCCTATCCACTCACCAAATCCAATTATGTTTTGTGTGCTGCCCATATGCACACAGGTGTGCAGCTATCCAGTGGAGCATGCTCAACCTTCCAGGGACCACACCCCTAAAGGAAACTGCCTCTACCTCTCCTGATATCCATCCCCTGTCAGGTGCCATGTCAACCTACAAAGAGGCCAGGAATCCTGTGAAAGGATTGCAGCAGACTTATTAGTTAACAAGTTAACAGGGGGTGGGGATGGGTGTTTTACATACCATCAGCACCCTGCTGGTCCCATCTGTTGACATTGCATAGCCGCCCCTTATTTCACTAGAAATAAGTGCTCTCAGTTTGCCAAGCCTTGAACTCATAGAGATCCACTTTCCACTTGCCTGTGCTTCCTGAGTGCTGGAATTAAATACATATGCCACCATACCCTTCTGGAAGGCATTTTTTGCTTTGGTAATAAGAGTGGGTTTAGGGCCAGTGTAGTTGGAAAACCAAACAGTGGAGAGACAAAGTACACATTGCCTTCTTGGAGAGGTGTGCATGAAAGGCCTGTTCTAGGCAGTTCACTTCAGAACTTAAGTTAAGGTGTGTCAATTTCTTTTGCAGTAGCTTTTGTGCTCATTGACTTCTCTCAGGATATCTTTTGGTGGAGAAGTAGCTATGTTAGCTCTTGCTGACACAGTACTTTACATAGCTAGGAATTAAGGAGCAGTGATTACATTGCCAAAAATAGTTGAGTTAAAAAATAGTCATGTATTTGATCTGTCTCAGTAAAATACTCGGTGTTATAAATTCTCAATAACTCCTCTTGTCATCTCTTGTTTTAGGGACGAGAGGGTGCAGAAATTGAGCCTTGGGAAGATGCTGATTATCTTGTTTACAAAGTCACTGATAGATTTGGCTTTTTACAGTAAGTCATACAGGTTGGAAGCTGTTGTTTTTCAGTTATAATATTACTATGGTCATCTGTTATTAAATTTAGAATTTTTCTAAGACTCCAGGAGTGTTCTTGCATATTTTCTGGTTCCTAGGATTTTAAACTATTGTGGTTAAAATTGAGCAATAGTTAAGAATATAACTTTTATACCATTTATGTTTTGTAAAGAGCACAAGTGTGTTGTATTAATTATTTAACAGAGTTAGATGCACATGGATAGCAGTTTATATTTTTAAAATAATTATAAAGCATTTAATTTGACATAGATGAATTTTAAAGTAACTAGCAATTAGAATATGAGTGTTGCCTATAAATGAGCAATGAAAAAAATGCCATTGCTCTTCCTTATAGTTGTAAATGTAATCATGATAATGCTTTTCAAAATTAACTATTTATCTTGGCTGTTGTATAAAAACTCCAGAGAGGAGGCTAGACTACTATAAAGTAATTCAGTTAAAGGATATTTGTCTCTTAAAAATATCCTGCAGACTGATGTCAGTCTGCTTGTTTAGGTCCTAGTGTTATCTAAGTTGTTATGCCTTTTAGCAATGTATATTCTTTTTGCTGTCAACTGGCTTCTTGTCAGTGAATGATTTCATACTTCATCTATTGAAAAGAATCAAAATTATATATATCATAAGTGTTTAGAGGCTTTGAAGAAATCAAATGTAGGAATATTTATAAAGTACTTATTATGCTTAGAAATGGTGCCTATCTGGAATTTTCTCCTGGATAGTTATTAATCCAGAGACTTAGAACTTTGCTACAATGAATTTACTGTTCTCAACTCCTGCCTCATTACAAACATAGCCACAACTGTGATGGGAAGCCATTGTACATTTGTGTGAGTCAAGTGCAGAACTGGGATGCGAATCAAATTTTGAAGTACAATTTGGTTATAAAGACTCATAAGCTTAGTAGGTCACAGATTTGTCTGCACATTAGGGTCAGTTGAAGAAAAAGATTTCTGGATTCTGCACTAGGTTTTGATTCAGCAGATAGGATGCAATTCAGTTCATTTTGACCATTCTATCCATATGATAATGTGTTTTTTAGAATTATAGTATAGTCAAGTAGTATGAAGTGCATATAAAAAACCCATACATTCCAAAACGGTCTGTTAATTACCTAAATTTTCTTTCTTGTCTGTTGAAACAAATTTAAGTGTTACAAACACGTTCTTGCCCAAGATCCTAACTTGTATCTGTCAGTTGGAAAGTTGTAGTCAGGGATTTTGTTTCTTCCTTGTTTGTTTGTTTTTATTTTATTTTGTATTTTTAACTTTGAGCCAGTGTCCGATTAGTTGTAATGGGGAATATGAGTCGATAACTTACCCTCATAGTAGAAGTGAGCGCTCATTGAGCCCTTGCTGCTGCCAGGGGTGTTCTAAGCATTTACTCATTCAAAATTTCTTTGGGGTGGGTTCTTTTTCTCTAGTTCTTAGATGGTGAACCTATAGTTCAAAGAGCTCAAGTAAATTGCTGAGTTTATGGACAGTGTCACCTCTTAGGATGGGGTGGGTCTAGGACAGGTCTCACTCCAGAGCCATGTTCTGAGTTGCTGTGGTGTGCTGCCTGTTACTGCCTTCTTTTGATTTAGTGAGAGAAATATGGGATAAGTGCTTGAGATGACTACAGAGGAGGCTGAAATGGCTTCTTCTATTGACATCCATACTAAGATAGCAAAGGTCACCACATTTTTGAAAATGAGACTGATTGGTATTAGTTCTCATGACATTACATTCATTCAAAAGAAACCCTTTTTTGTTTTATGTTGGAGTCCCAAACCAGAAGCCTAAATGGAAATGATGAGGCAGAGTAGATTCCAGTGTGATGTTAGGCTTTATCAGTTGGTTTTTGTTACAGTGTCTACTCTCAGTAAAGCACTTTCCCCAGAGTTTGCTGCAGGTGCCTTTTATTGCTTGCCACAGTAGATGGGGCTTTAATCATACTGTTGGATAAAGTTTTTGCTGTAAGCATCCAGATGTTACTTTCTTTCACACCTTAATTAAAGAGCACCTCTCCTATCTTAGCTATGTATAAATCTTGATTGGTGCTGCAATTGAAATTAGATTTTAAATTAATTGTCAATACAATAAAAAAAACAAACTCCCAGCCTTCTCTGGATATTGCTCAGTTCATATCTAGATACAGCTTTAGAAACTTAAATTCTTTGTTATAATGAGTAAAGGAGTGACAGTAGTTAACACAATATATAGATTGACTTGATTTGATATTAGCATTCACAATATGTCCGGAAGCTATTGGCAAAACAGCCTGGGGTGGGGTTGCAGCTACAGAGTGGAAAAGTTGAGCTTGCTTAAGTGGTTGTAGAAGTTTAAATGTTTTAATCAAAACTAGCTACCACAGCTCTGCTGGACAGAATGCTTGGCATTTGAACAATGGTAAATAATGCTTTTAGGTCACACGCTTTTATTAGGAGAAAGAAGTAAAAGGAAGCTACCAAAAATAGAGGAGATTAAATTAACACCAAGCATCAGATGTTCAACTACTTATTCAAATTTGTATATTTATGAAATGTAGTGGACTGCCCATAGTTTGCCTTGCTTATCAAGATTATCTATTTTGATTAGAAAGGCTTGAGAACTCTTTTATCAGTCTTATATGTAAATTTTAACTAGATTGAATCTAAACTTAGATAAAATTTGCTTTAAAACCAGAATTGAACCCTAGTCAATATATTCTACTTAACTGATTTTAACTCTTAACAAATTAGGTTTTCAAGTGAATGTTTATTTCACATTTACAGATATATTTCCATGAATTGTTGAGAAATGACAGAGACATACTTAGTAATACAAAGTTAAAACCTGGTCCAGATGAAAAGATGCCAGCTCAGGTTTCTGTCTATCTTCTGGTTCCTGCTGTGTTCGCTCACTCTTTATTTGGAAGAACTGCTCGTCAGCAGAGAGTTCTGAGCAGTCCTCAAGTGTCTGCAGGCCATAGTCTCTAAAGCAGCACTTCTCCTTTAGTGGGTTGCAACCACCACAGGGGTCGAATAGCAGATAACCTGTTATTTACATTACAATTCATAACAGTAGCAAAATTACAGTTATGAAATTTGTATGAAATGATGTTTGTGTTTGGGGTCACCACAACATGAGAAACTGTTTTAAAGGGTTGCAGCATTAGAAAGGTTGAGAACCACTGCTTAGAGCAGAGGATAGATAGTAGTCATGTGTTATCAAGAACCACGTGCTAATTGCTTTTAGATTTGTAGACAGACCATGTGTCTTTGTCACCATGACTCAGCTCTGCTGCTGTAGTGTGAAAACAACCCCAGTGTCTAAATGAGTAAGAATGACATTTACTTTATTTACTGAAATAGACAACAAACAAGATTTGACCTGCTGACCTGAAGGAATACTCATCTATGTATTCCAAACGGTGTTCTTTCCTCTTTTCTACTTGATGGAGGTTTAGGTAGTAAAATAGAGATTATTGGAGCCAGTGTGGCAGTACACACCTTTAATCCCAACACTTAGGATGCAGAAGCAGACCAACCTGGTCTACAAAGTGAGTTTCAGGTCAGTCAGGGCTACACAGAGAAATCTTGTCTTAAAAGGAAAAAAAGAAAGGAAGGAAAGAAAGAAAAAAGAAAGATACAGATTATTGACATAAGCAAAATGTGTCTTTTAGTACACATCTGTTTGGTATATTTACTGAATACCTTGACTGTTCTAGCTCATGTTCTGGACAACACACAGGACTCTTAGGTGGCATTCTCTGTTCTCAGGTGACTGTGAGCCTCTATATGTCACCACAGAGATCTGAGAGCAAAATCTGTGAACACAACAGATTGTGTATGGAAAGCTTTAGATATAAGATATGAGAACTCAGTCTTGCTGTCATCTGCATGAGTGCTGAAGACTGTATTTAATTTTCTCAGTCCATACCCTTCTTATTTGTATACTCTGGCAATAGCTGAAGAATATTTAAGTGTTCTGGATTATGTTGTATTGAATATTTCTGTGTTAGGCTAAGTGACTAAATGAAAATCTTTATTATTTATGAAAAATGGGATTTGGGTTTCTCTCTAAATTCTCTTTTGGCTTTTATACCACTTTTGTCAGTTTTGTTGCTGTGGCTCAATGGTTCATCTAAGGACTCTTCAGAGAAGCAAAGAATGACATAGAAAATGCTAGTTCTTGAATAATAACCTGTCATGTTTTCAAAATCATGCCACTTGATCTCAAGAGAAAACAGAAGCAAGAATATGCACGTATTGTTGCCAAAACATCCATACTATTGAGAAATCAACTTACTGCTGAAATCAACTTTGTTTATATGAAATACTTTATTTATTACTAACAGTTAATATAAGAATCTCAGGATATTTTAATAGTAGAGGTGATGACATACATGAACCAGAGAAATGGTTTTCTTCTTTTTATATTAAAAAATACTGTTAAAGTTATAGCAGTAAAGCTTTATTTTACAGATTAAAAGTGGAAGTTTCCTTTTCACAAGTCTATTGGAAACCAACTTTTCTCTTTTTTTGGTACTGGTAATTAAATGTAAGGCCCCAATCTTGCCAGAAACGTACCATATCTTGCTACTGAATTACATCTTTAGCCTCCGTGTGTGTGTGTGTGTGTGTGTGTGTGTATGTATGTGTGTGTGTGCATGTGTATGCACGTGCACAGTTGTTAAGGGTTGAACTCAGGTCCCCATGTTTGCATAGCAAGCACTACTACAAACTGGGCCATCTTGCCTGGTCCTGCAACCCTCTTTTTATGATTTTACTTTGAGATGGGATCTCACTAAGTTGCCAAGGCAGGCTTTGCACTCATTGAAACCCAGGAAGTTGTTGAATTTGGTATTTTTCTTCTCCTTACCTCCTTGATTAGCTGGGATTTCAGTCCTCTTCCTCCAGGCCTGGCTCCATTTTTTTCTTCATGCAAAATTTTAGATAGTAATTTATTTTAGGCAGTAGTTTGATCCAGTAGTGAAAGTGATAGTCTAGGGCACAAGATGGCATACTGACCTGTGGGTCAGGGCCAAATCCAGTTCACCACTTGGTTTGTAGAAGTTCTGTGGAGCTTAGTATACCTATTGTTTGTAAGTACTACCACGCTAGAGTCCAAGTAGTTGTGAGAAAGAGTGTGTGATTGGCAAAGCCTAGAACATTTCCTACTGACTTTTGTAACATGAAGGGCCTGCTTGTTGGGGTTTCCGTCCTGCCCAGTTCCCACAGCCATTTGCCCCAAAGAAAATCACACAGAGGTCTCCATAAGTTATAAAGTGATTGGACTAGTTAGCTCAGGCTTCTTATTAACTCTTATAACTTATAATAGCCCATTATTCTATTATATGTTAGCCACATGGCTCAGTACCTTTTTTTCAGCGGGGCAGGTCACATCCTGCTTCTTTGGTGTCTACACAGGACTGTGGAAAGAGCTTCCTTCTTCCCAGAACAGTCCTGTTCTCATTGCCCCGCCTCTACTTCCTGTCTGGTTGTCCCACCTATATGTCCTGCCTGGCTACTGGCCAATCAGTGTTTATTTAAAACATAATTGGCAGAATACAAAATTGTCCCACACCAGACTGTGACAGGAGTTGCTGAGCATTGGTCTAGGGCAGTGTTCTCTAACAGAATTTTCTGCCATGACAGAAATGTTCAATGTGCCTTTAGCTAGCTACATGACTTTCGTGTAGTCAGGCTGTAGCTTACTTCGAACTGCTCCCTGTAGGATAGAGACTACTGTGTTTGAAGAGGAACAGTGTTATCATTTTAGACCAGCATTATTTGTTGTTGCATTCGGTGGAATGGCAGGAAACATGAAACACTCACCTCTTATAGTGACATATTACGTATAATACATGCTGCCTGTAGGATACTATCAGTAAAAATCTGCTCTGCTTTCAACCATTTCATGTATGTTGTTGTTCTCTGCAGTGAGGAGGAGCTCCCATATCATAATGCAGCTGCAGACCGGGTAAGTGTGGCTCTTTGTTTATTTGTAGTTATTGATGATGTAGTTATTGCCTCTAGAGGAACAGAATCTGCTTTTGTGATATTTGAGTGCTGTATCATGTGTAACATATCATTAGAATTTGACCATAATTGTATTGCTCTTATGAAAGGAATTCAAATGAGGGTGAAATAAGTTTAGGAGGATTTTTAAAATTCTCGTCTTTCTTTAAAATAAAGGAAAAAGGAGCTGCATGATGGTGGCACATACCTTTAATCTCAACACTCGGGAGGCAGAGGCAGGTGGATCTCTCTGAGTTCGAGGTCAGCCTGGTCTACAACAGTTAGTTCTAGGACAGGCTCCAAAGCTACAGAGAAACCCTGTATCGGGAAAAACAAACAAACAAATAAAAAGTAAGATAAAGGTCAGCAGTCTGAAATGCTCAGCCCCAGCTTAAGGCTCTACCTGTATGAAACACTTCTTTGTGGCAGGAATTTCCATCCATCCATATTGTGGGTGGGGGTGGGGGTGGGGTGGGATGTATTCAGTTGTTTTTTTTTCTCTTGCTCACTTTTGTTAATTATTTGAAAAGTACACAGTGTATTTTGATCACACCTTTCTCCCATCCTCCTTTCCTACCCATTCAACTCTGTGTCCTTTTTTTGTTTTTATTCCCATCAAGTACAGTTTGTGCTGCCCAGATACTCCTGAATGTGTGGCCTTCACTGGAGAGTGGTCAACCCTTAAAGAAAATTGACTCTCCCTCTCCCAACAGCTGTCAACTACTAACAGCTTCTGAACTAGGGGTGTGGCTTCTTGCCTACCTCCATTCTCCAACTGAAATTTTGTCTGGCTTGAGTCTGTGCAGATCTTATGCATGCTGTCACAACTACCATGAGCTCATATGTACAACTGCCCTGCTGTGTCCAGAAAACAGTTTCCTTATAATAGCCACTGTCTGTGGTTCTTAGACTCTTCTATCACAATACCTGAGCCTCAGAGGAGAGGGTGTGGTATAGATGTCCCATTTCAGACTGAGCATTTCACAATCCCTTATTCTCTACATCTGAACAATTGTGAGTCTCTGGGTTAAACACCATCCACTGTAAAAGAAGCTTCTCTGATGAGGCTTGGCTAATCTATGGGTATAACAATAAGTCATTAGGAGTAAGGCATCCCAACTGATCATTATGTACCCTCTGGATAGTAAAGCACCATTCTAGACCTGTAGCTCCATAGAATGTAGCTGTCCATGAGATTTTATCAACTCCCCTCTCAAGTAATGGCTAGAATGTTTCCCATTGTCAGTTACCTTTTCACATTTTAAGGACTAGACAAGTGACCTGTCAGCTTTTCTGTAAACATTGTTCACTCTCCTTAGCCAGGAGCTGGTTCTACACCTGGGAAGTAGGGATTGAAGTTTGAATTGCTCAGAATCGCTTTACTCCTCCGTTCTCTTCCAAATTGAACTGTAGAATGAAGTGAAGGTATTTTGTGTGTGTATTCTACTGGGGAAGGGGCTGCGCTTCAGACAATGCAGGTGAAATTAATTATAATTTGAAAAATATTTTAGGAAAATTTTCTGAGATCAAATTTTTTTGAAAATCAAAATTGTAGAAACCCTTAAGATGTAAAGAATTGTTATTTGTATATATGAAGAACAACTATGAACACCTGCAGGTGTAAGGTTGCCAGATTCTCTGGCAGCATCATAGCCTAGATGCTTTGACAGGAGACTTTCAATGGCCACATCGCTGGGTGGTGTGTGTCTTGCCCTGGACTACTGCTTACAATCCCAGGACCGAGGGAAGGGTGTTTTTTTGTTGTTGTTGTTTTGTTTGTTTGTTTTCTTTTTTCTGCCTGTGAGAAGCCCTCTGTACAGTGCCCTGCTTTACTAATCAGCTGGCCCACTGATACCACCAGGACCTCCATCCACACCTCCATCTTCCCTCAGCTCCAATGTTGTTGTAACCATTACAGATAGTCTCTGTCTTATGATAATTTGACCAAGGCTCGCTCCCTCCCTCCCTCCCTCCTTCCCTCCCTCCCTCCCTCAGTATTTTGATCTTTTCCTTGGCCTATTGGTTCACAGATCTGCCCAGTAGACAAATGTCCCTATCACAGTGAACATGTGCTTCCTCTCCCAGACTCCAGCCCACAGTCTTCTGAGTTGTCTTTGACTCTCCTCAGACCCCCATCTCATCTCTCAACCATGCTTGTGAGCTTGGCCATCCAGGTCTACTCAGAATTTTTTGACTTCATCTTTACTTCTGCTACCCTGGTCCACTGTAATTTTTCTTCTGGAACTTCCTGTCTTCCTACCTCAGCCCTTGCTCCTTTCTCTCACTGTCTTAGCTGTTCACCAATTAGAAGAATCCTGTTAAAATCATGCCACTCTCTGATTAGAATCTCCTAGCACAATAAAGCTCAAGTGCTAAGAGTGATCCTCAAGGTGCTGCAGGACCTCTCTTTGTCGTGTGCTACCTCCTTTCATTCAATTCCTGGCTCCCTAGTATCTCCTGAATGTGTGGGTGGGACACAGTTCCTCTTCAAGGCTTTTCCACTGGCTTCTTCTTGTGGGGTATTTTGCTGTCCTGATAGTACCTGCAAGGTTCAGCCTCTTTAGTTCCTTCAAGAATTTACTCTAATATCACTTATAGAGTATGATTGTTCATAGTCATCTAACCTAAAATTGGGAACTTCTCCCTGATGTTAATTATCTTCTTTATTTTTTTTCTGTAGTGTACATAACACAGTTTACGCGTTAGATACTTTGAAGATCTTTTTCACTCATCTGTTTCTCCCACTAGGTTGTAATCTGTATGAGTCACACACCACTTTCCTTATAGCACTGAATATATTGACTTAAAAGCTGCTGGAGTTTGAAGATATTGTTGTGTCCTGAACTTGAGGTTAGGGAGAAAAGAATTAAAATTGTTTTAATCAAAGTCTAGGTTGTATTAATCTAGTAAAAACTTTTCTCTTCAACTCCTCCTTCACTATTTGTAATTTTTTGGTTGAGAAACCTTAGAGTCTTTAATCTAGTAATTAGATAAGTCAAGAAAAGTTCTAGTAAAGAAGAAATGTAAGGCAACTTAGTGGAGGGTACGTGCTTAAAATGTAAGCTTGTTTAATTTTCTTTTAAGACTGAGCTGTATAGAAAGATTTCTGCCCAATACAAGTATGTATATGATTACTTAATTAACTTCTTGTTTGAAGTTCTAATATAATAGGAAATTACTAAAAAGTAATCTGTGTATACCTTAATGATTTATTTAAAATACAAGCATGATGCCCATGCCTTTAATTTCAGCACTCAGGAGACAGAGGTAGGTAGAACTCTATAGTTTGAGACCAACCTAGCCTTCATAGAGAGTTCCTGGCCACCAGAGGTACACTGCGAAATCCTCCCTACCATTTATTTAAAAACCATTAAGATGAGAACATATTTGTATATTTACTTGTCAGTGGGGTAAGAGAAGGTTTTGAGGTAGTTTCTTCTTTAGAGCCTTTCACACACTACATGTGTTTATTTTATGGCCTTCTTTAATATGTTTCTGCATGTATGAATACACCCATGCATGTATGCAGGCTTGCATATGTGTGTGTGGACATTTGTGTGTGTGTTATTCACAGCACACATGTGGAGGTTGGTTCTTTCCTTCCATCAGGTGGGTACTGAGGTTTCAGCTCAGGTTGTCAGGCTGGCAGCAGGTGGCTCTGACTCTTCATGTTAAGTTATTTCACTAGGTTCCTCACTCTTAATATGTATAATGTATAATACATAACACATTAATAATTACGTATATTTATGTAAGGATTTAATATGTATTATATGGACTTCTTAGACACGTGCAAAGTAGTGTAAGGTTAGAAACCAGCATTCTGTCTGCCTATTATGTAGTGACCTGTCTCTACCATTGTTAGACAGGTAATAAAAATATATCTGTATTTTTTTCATTGAGTTTGACCAAGAAAATGATTGGCTTGCTGAAGTTTACACTCCATAAAACGTGTAGCTGAAACTGTGCTTCTTGGTACTTAGGAAGACTTGGTCTTTGTCTGAGTAATCATGACTTCAGTTCTAGCTCTGCCTATGCGTTATTTTATAGGAGACCATTCTCCATTTAAAAGAGGGACAGTAATCCTCCTTTATAAGAAGATTAATGTAGTGTTTGCAAAATTATTTGTTTCCTCAAAAAGGCACTTAAACAAATAAACTCATTATATTTACCCTGTAGAGAACAATATTAATAATAGATTTTATAATTTCCTTGAGCTTATTGATGTTTTTAATAAGGAGGAAAGGTTATATAAAAATATGAATTTTTATAGTTAAAGCCATGGAGTGCAGTGCAGTGTTCTTTATAATATATAAAATATGAGAGCCTTTTATCTTTAAATTTTTTATTTTATTTAGTGTGTGTGCACACATGCATATATGCATATGTGCCACTGTGGGCATGTTTCAGAGAGGACAACTTTTGGTGGATCCTGCAGATTAAGCTCAAGTTCTCAGGCTTTGTGGTGGACAAGTGTTTTACCCCTGAACCATTTTGCCAGCTCCTTATTTCTTCTAAAAAGCACTTCATTTTACATAGCATCAAGTCTTAAAGATAAGTGACCATACTTTCCAGTGGCAAGGCATCCTGTACTTCCTATCCTCTCCTGACCTCTGCTGGTGAGATGTAGGCATGGGTGACTCTCAGCAACTTTACTCACATGTCCTTATTGTATGACATGCAGTAAAAACCCCAATTTTGTACTAGTCTTATTGTTACATTATATCGAGCACCTCATATGTCTGAGCTTCTTCCCATATGTAAGCAGTTCCTCCAGCGGACAGTTGTTACAGACCAGCAGCTCAGTTCTCAGCAGACTGAGAGCCCAGATGACTTTAACCTGTGGTGTACAGATCAGAGGTATACGTGACCTGATGCTTCTGTTTGCTAGAGCAGCTCATAGAACTTAAATGCTGTGCTTACTAGACCCATTTACCAAAAAAAAAAAAAAAAAAGAAGAAGAAGAAGAAGAAAGAAAGAAAGAAAAGAATATCTTCCCTCTCAGGAAGGACCAAATAGAATATGCATGGGCTAAGGAACAGAGTTACAGAACTTTCGTGCCCTTCTTGAGTGTGAGAACCTACTGAGAATGCCAGGTGATCACCAGCCTGGAAGCTGTCTAAACCCCATACCTGAAGGATATTAATGGAGTCTTTATGACATAGTCATAAAGTCAGTGTGTGAGACCTGAGTTCAGTCCTCAGCTTCCACTTTCTCTCTCTCTGTCTCTCTCTCACACACACACATACACCATTTAGACAATTAGAAATTTTAGTGTATAGGCTATGAGATTATAATGATTGAATTTGAATTTTTGGATATAAGAATGGTACAATGATTAGGATAAAATGTTTTTGTTTTTAAATGGCTGCATCCTTGGAAATATTTAGATATGATGTACTCATATCTGTGATTTTTTTTTAGTGTATTTGCCACACCCCCCAAAAGAAATAAAGAAATAAAATTTGGCATGAACTACATAGAACATATGATGTGGCTTTTTAAAATTTTTATGTAGGTTTGAAGTATTTCAAAATGAAAATAAGAGAAGTAATATGTTTAAAGTAAAAAATAAGCCAACAGAGTCCATGCTGTCTTGGCTTCTCACACATATCATCAGTTCTGCTTTTCGTCACACTGTGGAAACTATCTGACGACATATGGAATGACACTCTTTCTACCATTGTGCTACATGCGGGTATTGTTATAAATTCTTCTAGTTGTTTCCGTATTATGTGGTGAAGTCATCCTCTTTCCTACTCTACTTGGGAACCACAGGACAGTAGTAATTATTTCACATTACTGCCTATGTCCTGCTTTATGAAACTTTAATATGTTGTTTTAAAATCTCTTATACAACTGTTGTTTTAGGTAATGAAATTAGAAGATAAACATATGCTTTGGTCTCTGTGGTCAAAGAGTTAATGCTATAATAATAAAAACAAGAACAACAACAATAATGTGATTTGAACACTTAGTCTGCTAGTACATGTACTGAGTGCAACAATAATTGTAATGGTTCTCATTCTGTAGAACAGAGAACCAAGGTAAAGAAGGATCAAGTGATTTGTCCCAAGGGAAACCAATAGGAAGAGGCAGAACTCTGACTCAGCTGGGCCTTGGTTCATGCCACTAAATGCTGAGGGAATAGTTGAATTAGCTTGAACATGAAGGCTTTTGGGCGAGGCCCAGATTGTGAACATTTGAACTAAATCTGAGAAGTTACAGAAGATACTGCCAGTGAATTATGTATTAGTTACTTTTCTCATTGCTTTGACAAAATATATGTTTTGGAAAGGCTTTTGTTAAGGAAAGGCTTGCTTTGGCAGTTCGAGGTGCAAGGCTTATTTTGAGGTGTAGTTTATCATGGCATGGCAGGGAAGTCATGGTGGCAGAAGTGTGAACATCTGTCTGGTCACATGGCAGTCACAGGAAAACAGATGAGTTCTGGGGCTCAGATCACTTTCTACTTTTTTATTCAGGTTCAGACCCCAACTAGCCTCCGTTAACTCAGTTTAGAAACTCCCTCCCAGTTATACTCAGAGCTTTGTCTCCTGTGTGGTTGTATATCTGTCAAGGTGACAGTAAACATGAACCATCACAGGTGGTGAGGAAAAGCACCACTAGCAGATAAATAGCATAACTTAGTCAGAGAGCCTTGGCTGTGTGTTGGGAATTAACCAGCACTTCAGGACAACAGATTTGAGTTGAGTGTCTGTTAAAATCTGAGGTAGAAATCCTGACACAACTGTTGTGTTCTACTTTCATTTTGGTGTAAATGGATCTGGCTTACTGATGCTCTGTAGCCTGTTTTTCTAGGGCACTTAAGTTCACAGTTGTCACATGTGGTTTCAGTTACTCTTCAAAACGGTTGTTAGAACAGTCAGCTTCAGGATATTTGGTGAGAAAGTAGGTTTTAGCCATGAATTACTGATAGGAGTGGAGAGGGAGACTTTGTGCATTCAAGTCTGGGGTAGTGAAATGATAGTATTGCAGAGTTAGCTCTTAAGCTTAACAGATATTTTAAGTTTAAACTCCTACACTAGGAGATTACCCAAGGTTTAAATTTTTTATCTGTATAGAAGAAAGAAAAGCATGTTTAATGGTTCTTCAAATGGTATGTATATGTATATCTGTTCTGCAGGATGCAAGACATTTAAACTAATAGATAACAAACATTAATATGCAAAAGTATATCTTTTTAAAAAAAGAATGACTGATTCCTAAAGTGGTTTATTGGTAATTCATAGAAATAAAAGTGAAAGTTAGCAAGAGACGTCTGCCTGTAGGGCTGCTCGGGCTAAGGGTGTGTCATGCTCTTGTGCTGACATGGATTATTTGGGTGTTTTCCTGTTGGTAGAGGAGGAGGTTATGCTATAAGAAGTCAAAGGGGGGAATGGGGAATAACAAAAACACAGCAAATGGCAGCTTAGCCAGTCTCTGGTTCTTCACAGCTTGGCCTTCTCTAAAGTCAGATTTAGCAAAACATTAATTAGATTTCAGTGCCCCACTGAGTTTTAAAATTAAACATATTTCTGGAACCATCTGCATCATTTTATTACTAATATAATAAAAACTGTGTTTAGCCTTTTGAAAAATGGGAATTAATGTTCTTTTGCTCACAAGTGATCATCTTTTATTATAAAAACTCATAAAAACTTTAAAGAGTTAGAAAGCAATTATAGAGTTTTATGAATATACCTAAAGGTAAATTCTTTAAAATCATTCTCATTGGTGAGGATTTGTTCTTAAATTCAGGATTTTCCTTGGAGATTTATGTTTTTAGATCTAAAATTATTGATGGTGGGTGTGTGCCATCTGTCATTGTACTGCCTGCCTGTTTGAGGTTGGATTGAAGCCAGTCAGTAAGGAGCCATAATTTTCATTCAGGAAGCATGATTGCCTGTGTTAGAGAGAATACAGGATGGCAGCTGGAGACAGAAGAGAGGCAAAGCACAAGGAGAGTCCACCTGCCTGCTCTCTACCCTTGTTAGACTTGTCCCTTGGCAGACCTGCCTCATGAAGCTAAAGGGAGCATGCATCCTTGGAGTGTAAGATGAAGCTGCAGAACTGTTGTTGCCTTTCTTGGGTAGTTGTTTCTTTTCATTGTTTTTTTTTTTAATCATGCATTTATTATGTTCTCAGGCCTCAATACTTAGGGGAAAAGTATTTTTTTCTCCTGAAAACCCAAAAAGTTAAACCCTGTTAACATGGCCTCAGTGCTCATCTCTGAGGCAGATCTCAGTCTTGACACACAAGACTCTTAATTCACCATTGCGGCCTTGTTTCCTTTTTCAACTCTTTGAAACTTCTGTCAGCTCCATAGGGTGCTGAATGATAGCAGAATCACACGTATCCCATGTCACAGCAGATAAATTCCATAAATAATCCTTCAGCTCCTCGTGTAGGGTCTTTGCTTTTCCATCTGACCTTGGTACTAGCCTATTTCATGTCAGAGTCCCTGCCACAGCATTGTATCTCCTTTGTCAGCACACGAGGAGTCTCGGGTTACAACGCTGGCTCATTTTTGTATATTATTTCTCTAGCATGAATCTTGTTATATATTAATCACACAGTAACTAAATTAAATTCTTTAGTCATCAAAAATATTAATGTGCTAGAATTGAGTAAAATTAGATAAAAGAGAATTGAAGCTTGTAGTTGTTTCTCTGTTGCTTTGCAAAATAACTTCAAATTTTCCTTTTAAAAAACTTTTGTAGTCTACATAGGACTTTTCTGATTGTCTTTAAAGCATTAGAAATGAAAAGCCCTTTCACTGTCTTCTCAATGACAGCAAGTACTATGTGAGATTCCTGCTGTCAGTTTTCGGGTGCTGTTGATACTGGTCTCACATTATCCCTCTTAGAAGCAAGTAAGCAGGGCATTTGCTCTCTGGAGTAATGTAACTTCAAAAAGCATTTTCTTTGGTTTTGTTATTTTGTGATTTATTAGTAAAGAAGTGTCAAACAAACAATAACACTGTATTTAAATTTTATTTTAGCAAAAGCAACTGGAAATTGAAAGAACTACCAAATGGCTGAAAATGCTGAAAGGATGGGAAAAATATAAGAATACCGAGAAGGTAATTTACAATAATGTTATTTCCATATGAAGTTATTGAAATTCATTGTGGATTTTCACAGTAAGAGTTTTCCTTCATTTATCCCAATGTTTACATTCACGTTCATTTTTGAAATTTTAGTTTAATGAAGCAGAATGCTTTATCTTAAAAATCTTCACATTGGAAATCATCAAGTCCCCAGGTCAGAGTGGTTCCAGCAGTCAGAACAGTGCTGGGTGTCCAGAGGTCTAGTGTAATTGGTTTAACTGCTCTGTTATGTCTTCTGTGCCTCAGTTTCTTCTGCTTCCACTCTGGCTTCCCTTTGAGGTCAGAATCCTTGCTGTAGTTTCAGGCTTCACATCCATATCACATTGCTGAAAAAGAATGCCCTCTGAACACTTTTCCAGGAAGCAGGAGCCATCTTCTCTCGAGAAGCTTCCAGAAACCCTTACGCTGCTCTGCCCTGAGTCCATGCTAAGTTTTAAACCAAGTAAAGAGGTATGAGAGGGGAACCAACAAAAACTAAAACTCAAGTTCCTTAAGATCACTCCCAGTCCTGCTGAGATGGCTTAGCAGGTGAAGGTACTGTACAAGCCTGGTGGACCAGAGTTTGAGCCCCAAGCCCATATAAATCAAGTTGTCCTCACATGGCCATATGAGTGCTGGAGCATGCTTTCCAAAATTTAATGTTATCAGTTGCGACACGGTGATAACAGGTTTCCTTCAAGTCAGAACTTTGGTGTATTTATTGTGAGAAAATGCTTGCCAAATAGAGCCACAAATCCAAAGAGCCCTAGAACTGTGGGTGGTTAGTTGTTCTTTCAAGTATAATGGCATTCTGTGAGATGAAACATTTGGTGCAAATTGTCATTCAGACATGCTGAGAAGCACTTTTTCCAAGGTAGCCATCATTGTGTGGTACCAGCTCCAGAAGGACTTCCGATTTCATTAGTCAGCATATCAGGGCAACCTGTGCCCAAGAGCTTAAGAGCTAATTCAATTAGTGCTTTCTGTGTTGTATCAGGAACATTCCTATGTAAAACTGACCTTGTTAAAAAATGAGTAAAAAGTACAGTAATTCCAAATTGTACTGTTGTTGCCTTGGTTTGTACCCTGTGGTAGTAGCTTTATTACCATCCGTTTCTGCCATCAGTGCAAAAGTCATAGTGAAAATGGAAAGACAGTGTGTTCATATTTTGAAAATGATTTTGGTCTCATGCTTGCAAACCCCTGATATCCCACCTTCAGTTCCTCCACAGTGTAGTAGTGCTCATTTTAAAGGGATGCTGGTCTGATGGACTAGCACCACCTGGCCTATAGACAACACCCAGTAAATGTTTAAAGGGTGGGAAACATCCTATACCAGAACACAAGTGAGCTAACTTTTAGAACTTGTGGGGTTTTTTTCCCTTCTATTTCCTTCCTCTTTAAATTTTTAACTTCTACTTATTTAGTGTCTCTGTATGTGGGTGCGTGTGTGTTACAATGTGCAAATGGAGGTTAGAGGACAACTGTCAGAGTCAGTTTTCTTCTAACGTATGTGGTCTCTGGGTTTTGAAATTAGTTTCTCAGGCTGGACTACAGCACCTTTACCTGCTGAGCCATTGCACTGGCCTGCATTTCTTTATACTTTCCCATGAAATCATCCTTTCCCAAATACACACTCGTATAAATACAAATTATTGTGTGTCAGCATAACAAGAATTGAAGAGCATCAGTTACTCGGGTTTTAACTGACGTAGGAGCAGCCTAGAGGCTAAAATAAAGCTCGATGGAATAGTTTCGGTTTAAATTCCAGCTTGTCTCTTACTAACTATATGAATTTGGGGAAGATATTTAATTTTTCCACAGCAAGGTTACCTTGACATGGGGCAACAGTAATGCCTACTTTTCGAGCTGTGGTGAGGATTAAATAGCCTACCTTAGTACAGCATAGGACGTGCTGCTTGTTAGCCCAGGAAAGGCTGTTTTTGTAGTGTTGGGGAAAAGAGCTAAGCAAAGTCAAGTAAGGTTTCTTTTATTATAGGACTCTTCAGCTGTTACTGTGGACTGTGACCTGCCATTGTAGGAAACTTACTATGGAGATCTCACAGAGCTAAGGTCATCGTTTTCTCTTTGTGAGCACCACAAATATCCTTATTTTAAAGTTAAATTCTTACTATTCTATTTTACACTAAAGTGAGTTAATTTTGTGTTGTTGAATCTTTGTTTTAACATTGAGTTCAGAACTCAAAATAATTTTAAAAGAATCACTTCAAAGTGGGAAATTAGGTACAGTTTCTGTGCTCTTATTTAATAGCACACCCCCTCAGATCAGCTTGCAGCTGACAGCGCCTTTTCCTCTGTGGAAAGACTGCTCAAGCCATGATGACAGGATAAGTTTCGAAGCATCATACCTACACTTTAGTTTCACATTCAGTCTAATAAAGTATTTGTAGGATTATGTGGCTTTATTCTTCTCTAGTCTGCATGTCTCTGTTGAAGTAAGGAAGTCTGTAAAGATGAGTACTTCTGCTAGGCTATTACTCTGACAGCAACTCCAGCTAATGCAGTTCCCATTAAGAGGGATTTTAGCAGAACTATTTCTTTGATGTATAATTTTAAAGCACTCTCCCATAACTATAGTGGTAGAATCATTTGATGATATATATGGTCCAATTTGGTGTGAAACAGAATGTACCTTCTAAAAGAATTACCACCTTCAATTCATACCTTGTTTTAAATTACACTGATGTAAAAAGGTAACATTTATTTTTGTTTCTTCCAAAGGGAGGGAGGAGTGTTTTCTCTTCAGAGTCCCTGCTTACATAGTAATCATGCAGAAAGGTTCTAAAAATGTCTTGAAATGCACACATGGCTCTAGTGTAGAATATTTGGAGTTTTAGAGCTGAGCTTTTTTGAAAGCTTTCTTGAAGGTCATGACAGCTGTGTTCCCGCAGTGAGGGCCTGCCTGCCGCAACAGGGGGCTTTGTTTCCTTTTAGCTGTGAGGTGTATGCTTATATCACAGGCATCACAGAGTTGTCATAGAAAATAGATAGTAATGCTGTGCTAACTGGAAGATCAGCAGATAGAAACTACACTACAGACTTGTCAATAAACTGTGCTTTGATGTAATGCCTAATGTTTTACAAAATTGATAAAACTTCTATCATAATTGACAAGATGGAGGGAAAAATGTGTCAACATAGCAAGTCAGTTATGTAAGTGGTCAAGCATGGTCACTGCTCGGCATCTGAGGGGATTGTTCTAGGACCTTTGTGGTTCCAGAGTCCACAGATGGACTAGTCTTTCATATCGAATGGCATAGTGGTTGTAAGTAGCCAGTGGCCAACTTCTGTCATCTCCAGGCCAAGTGTACATGTGGTGTAAATATTTACTAGACAGCACTGACATGAAAGAAGTTTGAGACATTTGTAAAAAAGTTCTTTTTTAAAAATAATTTTGACTTGTGATTAAATCTAGAGGTATAAAACCATAAGTCTGGAGGGCCAAGTATATGTGAAAATCAATAATTGTAATTAAAAGTTCTTATTTTAGAACATCTTCATTATTTTTCTGTTATATGTTTAATGTGCATATTTGGTTGGTTGCCGGAGATACCACTTTTATATTTCTTTTAAGTTCAATTATCATTGTTTCAGTGTTGTCTACTTTAAGTTTTAAAGCATTTTTGTCACTTATCCATATAGTTTAATAACTCTAGCTTGACAAAACCCATGTATTGTGGTCATGAAAGGACGACCTTTGTTCTTAAGAAATATAAACTCCATAATATTTATTTATGTAGGTCTGCTTACGTGTGTGTGTGTGTGTATGCATATGGAAAAGGGCAGAGGTTGACACCAGGTATATTCCTTAGTCTTTTTTACATTTGTGCATGTGTGTAATGGGGGTGCTGATCATGTATATGTGCATGTGTGTGCTGGGAGATTAGATCAGGTCTCTGGACTTTTGCTCTATCACTCTCTGTCTTATTAAGCATGATCTCTTACTGAACCTGGAATTTGCCATTTCAGCTATGCTGGCTAACAGTGAGCTTTCTGTTACCATAACAGCCAGCCTATTACCATGTCCTTACCACAATGCTGTCGTTGAAGGTATACACAACCTTGCCCATATTTTTAACATGAGTGCTAGAGATTTGTACTTTGATTCTCATGTTTGTACAACAAGTACTCTTTCCCACAGAGCCACCTTCCCTTAAGTCAAGGATTTTCTTTCCCTCCCTCCCTCCCTCCCTCCTTTCTTTCTTTCTTTCTTTTTCTTTCTTTCTGTCATTTGTCTTGATCATACTAGGAATTCCTAGGGCCTTATGCATGCTACCACTGAACTATAGCCCCAGTCCTTACCTCACCTTACTTTTTGTTACAGGCTCGCTACCACTGGCCTGGAGCTCATCAATTTAGCTAGAGTGGTTAGCCAGCAACCCTGAGGGATTCTCCTGTCTGCTTCCCCAGCACTAGGATTATAGGCAGATATTGCTGCCCTGGGCTTTTACATAGGGCCTGAGAGTCTGAACTCAGGTCCCTGTGCTTTATGCTGTAAGCACTTTACCAACTGGATCTTCCTCTTTTAAATAATTGTTAACTTTTTAGATTTGTCATTGGACAAGTTACTTATCTTCTTTATGATTTACTTTCCATGTATGTACAGTTGAGTTGCTTAATGAGAGGTAGGGTTTGTTGGTTGTGGATGAGGATAGTGATGACATGTCAATATTTCTTTTTCACTCATTTTAACATTCAACTCTGGGACAGCCTGGTAGCTAGCTATTGCATTTTTTATTTCTTCCTGGAGTTTTCCTATTTTTTTATATTAATTTGACCATGACACCTTGTATTTCTTTCCTCTAGGTATAAAGTTAAAATATAGATTGAGCATTCTTTATGTGAAATTTTAAATTTGGAAATGCTCTAGAATCCAAAACTTCGTTGCACTCACATGATATTACAAGTAGGACGGTTCCACACCTGGTCTTGTGTGACAGACAGATCACTGTCAAAATACTGAAGATACTGAATAAAATTACCTTAAGGTGCTGGGTAAGGTGGCACATGATTACAATCACAGTTTCGGGGAGGTACAGATAAATGGATTCCTGGAACTTGCTGGTCTGTCAGTTTGGTCTACTTGGCAAGTACCAGACCAGTAGAGACCCTGTGTCAAGAGATGGAGGTAAACAGTATGTGAAGAATTAAGAGGAACTCCTATGCTATCATTTGGCCTGCATATGCATAATATGTGTGTCTGCACACATGTACCCATGCAGCTTCTCAAACAAAAGCATGGGCGCATGCACACCTTTCTAGCTTATGTGTCTTAAGTTGTGAATAAACAAAAGAATTTAATGCTTAGACCTTAGTTTCATCTCTTAAGATACATCATTATGTATATGCAAGTGTTGTAAAGTCTAAAGAAATAAGTAAAATCCCAAACCCTCCTTAAGGGCTCAAGCCATAATTTATTAATCATTTTTTTGGACATTAATTTTTAAATTTTGAAGTATTATTATATATCACATTATAATAACCTTAATAGATTTGTATATTGTTTTGAATGGACTTGAATCACATAATTATAAGATAAGAAAGTCTGTTGGGTCTTAAGATCCTTAGAGTAATTGCAATGTATATTTCAAGAACCTAAGATGATAATGATTACTTAGATGCCTAATGTTTTTGAAAAGCAAATTATGGGCTGGAGAAGTAGCTTAGTAGTTGAGAGCACTTGCCTACCATGTTCAAGGCCCTGAGCTTGATTCCCTACATAGCTGGCAAAGGAGTAAAGAGGGGTCTTTGTCTTTCTTTGATGGAAATTTGCCAACTATTTTGTATGATCAGATAGACTTATAAGAAAAGGGACAAACGGTGAGGTGGGCAGTTGAGTTAACTGGGGTCTGAGATGGCACACCATGTATTCTACAGGGAGGTGGTGTTAGGAAAGAGTTTATACGATACTGTCTGCACTCATGAGGATGCTTTAGGCACAGGACCTCTTCCTACTGTTTGGATCACCTTCTAGCAGTGTGGGGGAAGGGATGGTGTATAGTAAGGAAATGTGTAAACAAGATGTTCACAGTCACCAAAGAACAGTGGCTCTGCTCATATAACTCTAAGGGACACTTCTGTGTTAGTCAAGCATTCTGATTTACCAAGTGTTCTTAACGTTTCTTTTTTTCCTATTTTCTTTTGGTAGTTTTTTATTTTTTTCCTTCTGTGATTATGTTTCCCTTTTAATATCTAAAAAAATAAGTAAAAGTGACAGAACCTAATTGTATTGACTTATTAAAATTTGTAAATTAATAGTCATGAATATCTGGAAAAGAAAACCTGAGAGATATTCAGTAGACCAATGAAAGGGACTATCTGAACTTTTGTCAATTTGTAACCTTCTCCAGTTTCCTTCTCTTTTAATCAGTTTCATCGACGAATTTACAAAGGAATTCCACTCCAGCTCCGCGGCGAAGTCTGGGCGCTTCTTCTTGAGATCCCTAAAATGAAAGAAGAAACAAAAGACCTCTATAGTGTGAGTAACTAAACTATGAGTTTGAAGTTAAAATGCAGAATCGTTTCTCTTTGTTTTTAAGGTGATAGGGTATTCTCTGATCACCTGAAATTGTATTGAGATTTCATTGCTTATTGTTTTGTTTTTGTTTTTTGTCAGTGCCAGTCTACTCAAATTTTAGATCAAGTGTTGTCTGTATCAACCAGTATTGTTAGACACTGACAGTGGTCCATTAGTGCTAGGGCATATTTATAAGGAAAATTGACTTACGTTTGGCTGCTCTACTAATAAAGAGATTTACATCATGTTTAGAGTTTATGGGGAAGGTAAAAGCAGAATCCCATTTTTCTAACACTGCCTGCATATGATTGTTAAGTAAGGCTGAGTGTGGGAAAGTTTGTTCCCAAGACTAGTGTCTTCATTTTCTTATTTATGCACTAAAAAGTTAAAGTTGACTGAGTGACAAATTTTTCCTTAAATTGCATAATGATTAAATATACTTTCTTAGCATTAAACTATACTCTTTCTAAACCTAAGTTTATATTAACCTTTGAAAAGAATAAGAACTTTACATCTAAGATTCTTAGATCCATAAGTTTTGAAGTATGTTCCATAGAAAATGTATTTAAATAGAATGAATTACAACAGAACAAATGGGGAAAAAAGAAAAATCAATTTAAACCCAGGCAGTTGTAAAAGACACTTTAGTGTCTTTTGATATTTTTCTTCCCTATGTGCAAACTCAGATGAAAGCTTGCCAAATGAAAGATAATAAGCAGTAGTTAAAGAGTTAATAGTTTTATGAGAGTACAGGACTTCACACAGGCAGTGACTTTTGTGTTTTAGGGTATTAGAGTTTGACATTACTTTAGACTACTGATAAGATTATTATTAGCGTCGTTTTTAGAGTCCATCTTCAGAGTGGTGTTTACCTGAGAGAACACATATACAGTTTAACTCTAGCACTTAGAACATTGTGCCCAGCATCCAGCACATGCTCAGTAAATATCTGGTTAATAAACGAACACAGAGGGGGCTGGAGAGATGGCTCAGTGGTTAAGAGCTTTGCCTGCTCTTCCAGAGGTCCTGAGTTCAATTCCCAGCAACCACATGTGCTTACAACCATCTGTAATGAGATTTGGTGCCCTCTTCTGGCAGGGATACATGCAGGCAGATCACTGAATACATAATAAATAAATCTTTAAAAAAATAAATAAAATAAATGAACACAGAAAATAGCCAGAGTACACAGTACTTTTCTGCATACTGTATTCATTTCCAGGGCTGCAGGTGACCAAAGACAGCAGTCTGTCTGGAGGATAGAGTTCAGAAGTTAGTGTTGCTGCAGGGAAGACTCTTTTTTTTTTTGGTCTTCTGCCAACCTCTGGTGGCTGCCCGCAATTGTTAGTGTTCCTTGGCTTCTAGTTCTGTAGCTCCTTATCTGCCTCCAGTGTCACATGTCACATGTCATGTGTCTCTCCCCTGATAAGGTTGCCAGCCCTTTGATTTCAGTTTTGTTGTTTTGCTCATGCTCTCTTCTGAGCTTAATGGTGGTTTCAAAGTCTCTGCTTCCCAATAAGGCCACATGGACTGGTTCTGGGTGGACATGAGGGGACACTCTTCAACCTAATATATTTGGTTTTTTTTTTTCTATATAGTCATTCCAATACTAGTTCATGTAAGAGTGGTTTAGTGACCCAGTAACAAATGAGTGTTAAGGCTCCCGGGCTAATTGTTAGTTTGATACCTTCAGACATTATAATTGTTACTTAATTCTCCTCTTGACATCATTTAATCATGCCTTCTTTTCTTGACCCTTCTTTCCTTGTCCCTCTACAAAAAAATGACTTATGTTTCTGTCTGCACATTGCTATGAAGTGATTCTTCCTTGATTAATCTACCAAGGTGTTGTGTCCTTAGATGGAGCCTGGCATGTTGTGCACATTCAGGCCTTAGCTTCATCTGCAGACGTCTGTGTCTCTTGTTAGAGCAGAGCTCTGCATGGTGTACACAGCACACAAAGGTAAACGTGTGCAGTGTGCGGAGCTGGCGCTTCCTGTGAGGACATGAGACTGTACAGATATTTGCATTCTAGATAGTGCATGACATTTAGACAGCCAAATCCACAGTCTCAGTGGACTAGAAGACTTGAGGGGGGAGAAAAAGTGGGTTGAGTTTTCAAGGTGCTTTAGAATGCCCTTTCTGATTCCCTTTCTCCAGCTGGGATCTGGTTGGCTTTAGTTTGAAGCTTCATGTTACTGTATTTTGGAAACATCTTTCCTACTTCCCTTGTGGAGCATTGACCTTGTTAGGATACTTTATGGACATTATTTGCATGCCGTACAGGGATTGTCTTACTTAAGTCTTGCCATTACAGCTCGAGGCAGGTTTCACTACTATTTTTCTGTATCATTATTGTTTCAGTTAACAGACCAGGAACCTGAGCTTAGCAAGGTTTGGTAACTTCTCACCCAGGATGAGCAAAAAACCCAGTCTGTTCTGGCTTCAAACCAGTGTTTCCCCTTTTCACTTAATTATATCACTTGTGTCTGTCTTGAATTTAGGAACATACCTTAAAATGGCAGAAGGCCCATGCACCATGGTTCTAAAACTCCACAGCATGAGCCTAGCTCAGGCTTATGGGAGGAACCTCACAGAGACATTGCTGGCCTTTCATCTCACCACTGCCCTGTCAGTCTCTGTCTACAGTATAGGCTCAGTGGGTCTCTTCCTTTTAGTGAAAGCATTCCTCCATGTTATCACTGTGGATCTTCCTGTCGGGTAGCTGTAGAGTCTGCTCACTTCCTTGTTGGTGGGGTGTGGGTAGGGGGTGCTGTGTTTGTTTTACTGCACCTGCTGCCTATAAATCCTTGGAACTGGAATAACATTTCTGCCCAGTGCACTTTTACCTGTTTCCTTGCTGTTGCTTCTGTCTTAATGTCTTTGCTGTGATTTTCATGTCTTTGAGAAAAGCCAGTATTATAGATATGTTAGGGTCTTTTTTTCCCATCAGCTAAATTTTATTTTAAGACAGTTTTTGGTCATGCCTTTCTTCCATGTTTTGACATCTCAGTGCTTACCAGGAGGCCTTTAGAGCAAGTGAAGCCTCTATATTTGATTACATATTTGATTGTTTCCTTAACAATAAAAGATATTTAAAAACCAAATATATACAGGTTACTATTTGTAGTGCTTCAAAACTCTGGAACATACTGTGGTTATTCTTCATGTTTTCTTTTGATTATATTGTATTGCTGAGGATGAAACTTAGGGCCTCTCATAGACTAGAAAAATGTTATCTCACTGGGTCATACTCCCCAGTCCACTCTCCTATTTTAAAAAGCTGCAGAAGGTCACACCTCAAAACACAGTTAAAATACTTAACATACATACACATAAATGTCAAGCCCGTGTATATTCTAGATATAACCACGTGGCTTTTACTTCACTTTTCCTTTTTTTTTTTTAATTTTTAATTTTTTTTTGGTTTTTCGAGACAGGGTTTCTCTGTGGCTTTGGAGCCTGTCCTGGAACTAGCTCTTGTAGACCAGGCTGGCCTCGAACTCACAGAGATCCGCCTGCCTCTGCCTCCTGAGTGCTGGGATTAAAGGTGTGCGCCACCACCGCCCGGCTTCACTTTTCCTTCACTTTTTTTATGATAAATGACTCCATATTAATGTGTGTCTATGGATAATGATTTATACTTAAACATGGGTAAATACAAATTGTTGCAAATTTTAATCATCTTTCTGGTTAAATACTGGTGATGAAAACAGTCATAATTTAGCTCTCTTTCCCCAGAAATGCCACCAAATTGACAGCAGAGTTTTAGAAAAGGCAAACCTTTAAGGAACAAGAAAATGAAGAAATAATGTTTGCCACAGTTTGTACTGCAGAGTGCAGAGAGTGCAGACAAGCAGGCAGAATAAGCAAAGCAAATCTGAGGAATCTAAGTCCTGTGCTGGCAGTAGGAAGCTGAAGAAGCCACATGGTTTATATCTTTAATCTCTAGAGGACTTGGTAATTACCACCTGCGGGTACCTCTGGACGTAAAAGTGAAGCTGAACACTGAAGTGGCCGAAAGTCTGTGGGTGAAGCAATTGGAGCGAGTCTCCAAGTCTCCTCCAGCATAGGCCCAGGACTGTAGGTCTCTTACTGGGAGAAGGTGAAGCAGCTGCTGTCCTAGCTGTGCAGGGGAGTATAATACCCCAATTTTGGTACAGTTAGCTTTTCCTCAAGAATAGTTAGATGGAGCCGGGCGGTGGTGGCACACGCCTTTAATCCCAGCACTCGGGAGGCAGAGGCAGGCGGATCTCTGTGAGTTCGAGACCAGCCTGGTCTACAAGAGCTAGTTCCAGGACAGGCTCCAAAGCCACAGAGAAACCCTATCTCGAAAAACAAAAAAACAAACAAACAAAAAAAAAAAGAATAGTTAGATGGCAGTCAGAAGCTGCAGAGAGATTCCCTGGGATATGTGACCAGTGGAAGAAAATAGACACAAAGACCTAGGGTTCTAGGGGCTGCACAGCAACTGCCCTGTAACATCCCCACTCTGCAGTGACATCTCTGCCCACTGTCGTGAAGCTTCATCTGGACACACAGCTTTGTTTAATGCCTTACTTTCAAGTAGAAATAGATAACACAAATATTAGTAGTCATTTGAGGAAAAGGACTTAAATTGGAGACAAATAAAAACAAGTGGAAAAATGCACTTGTAAGAAACAGATCATAGACTAAGAAGAAAAACCTAAAAGATTGTTGTTAGTATCTTCAGAGAAATGAAATCGATATTGCACCCTCAAAACAGTATAGGAAGCCATAAAAAGGAGTATTCTATAACAGCAAAGACCTTAAGAATATAAAAAGTAGTAATGAAAAACTTAATCGAAAATAATAATTGAAAATTTTCAGAAAATAAAATTTAAAGGCACAGATACTAATAGAGAAGAAAGAAAATGAGCTTGATTAGGAGACCCCACACTGTAATAACCCAGCTCCTGAAAGAAAATGGAATCATAGCAGGGGAGGAAGAGGAAATTGACATAGGAATCCAGAATTATTAAAGACAGCTTTGCAGAAATGAGAGATGTATGAGATTGTAAGATTGAAAGTGCCCAAGTCTGTGGATGAAAATAGACCCAAAACAAGTAAAGAAACGGACAACTTCCAAACAGAGTACTCCCACCAGCTCAAGAGAAGAAAAGATCTTGCCTAGAAATGAAGAATTCCAGTGGCAGCACAGGAGGCCAGAAAATGGTAAAGCACTGCCTTTCGAGCAAGAATACTTCTAATTTAGAATTCTCAAGCAGCTTCCACAGTCATTTGAAGGAGTAAGTCACCAGATATTCAAGATTTCCAAACCTTTGTACCTCTGTGGTGCCCATTCACAGTAGCTGTTGGAGAATGCAGTCCATAAACCAAGACCCAGGAATCGGGGACGCAAGCTCAGAGCAAAGCTAAGGAAGCCCTAAGAGCAGAGGCAGTTGTCTTGAGGACAAGCCACCTAAGCAGAAGCATGACTGGCTGCTTTGAGAGAAAGTTTAAGAAGTCGGCCACTAGGCCTGCCTCGGTAGTGCATGTCTTTAATCCCAGCACTTGGGAGGCAGTGGCATGCAGGTAGCTAGATCTCTGTGAGTTCAAGGCTAGTCTTGTCTATGTAGTGAGTTCCAGGCTAGTTAAGGCTACACAGTGAGACCCTGTCTCAAACAAACAAAGAAATGAAACTGGATATTCTGCAGATTCTACAGAGTGCTTCATATTGGTGTTGAGTTTCCTACAAGGATATAGAAAGTGGAGCAAATTAAGAAGCAGTAATTCATTCTAAGGAAAGAAAATCCTGAACCAAAGGAAAAAGAATTCCTTGAAGAGTACACCACTCAGCCATGTTAGTCCTACAAACCTCAGACATTTCCTGATCTAAATCTGATACCAGGGAAGGGAAAGGCTGTGAGCAGAGTAGATGGGGGCATGGAAGGAAGGAAACGTCTTTGTGTATCTTTTTATATTGCCTAGATCTTTCTTTAAACCATGGGAATTATTTCCCTAGCCCTATCCTCTGCCAATACATGCATACATACAGTTTTTTTTAAATATTCGTTTATTTATTATGTATACAATATTCTGTCTGTGTTATGCCTTCAGGCCAGAAGAGGGCCCCAGACCCCATTACAGATGGTTGTGAGCCACCATGTGGTTGCTGGGAATTGAACTCAGGACCTTTGGAA